>JACDJE010000270.1:799546-1007053 GCA_016647715.1 Pavo muticus | reverse complement strand
GGGCGGGGGGTGCCGCTGCCCGCGGTGTGTGCGTGAGGAGGGGGGGCGGCTTCAGCGCTGCTTCAGGGCCGGGGGTGCGTGGGGCTGCGGGAGCGGCCCTTGAGGGGAACTTGTGGGTGAAGTGCACAGCGGTGGGGCGGGGGCTGCCGTGATCCTCCTGCGGGGAGAAGCGCGATCTGGAGAAAAAAAAAGAAAAAAAACAACAGCCAACCACAGTAATAATTAAAGAAAAAGGCCTGTTCTTCAAAATCTCTTCGAAGTCAGTCTTCTGGAACGTGGGGCAGGAGTGCGTTTGTTCCTGTGAAGTTCCTGAGGATGCTCTCCTTGCACTGAGGCTGTCAGTGGGCAGCTGCTGTGCTGCTGATGCTGGGTTACCCCATTAGGACCCGACAGCTGCCCCGATCCCTGCATCCCACAGCCCCCCTCACCTCAGGGCTACCGGAGGGCACCAGGGAAGTGGCCTTTTCTAGAGTCATTCTGCCTTGGTGGTAGAGAACGTTGTGCTCGCTGATCTCTCTGCGCCTAAAAAAACGGTCAGTGTCCAGTTGGTGGCAGTTGGACGAGGTTCCAGATGGGCTGTGTGCTGTTAGTGCTAGACAGGCTCAAGTATGTAAATTGTGAGTCTGAACCATCTTGTTGTCTAAAATGGGCTTCTGCATGTGTCAGTTATATGGTCCTCATGACTATAAATGTCGTTGTAATGTAATAACAATAATAATAAAGATAACACTGCAATGAGAAGGATGTCTAGCTTTGAGTTTTGTGGCAATATTTTTGTATTATTCAGTATCTTTATGTATAGTAATACAGTTACGTGCTGCTCGAGCTCAGGCAGGGCTTTTCATTTTAGGCTTGATGATTTAAAGGAAAAATGGTGCTGTTGTGAGTATTACTGTGGTGTGTAAGAAGGCCCTGGTACAGCTGAGGTGTCCAAACAAGTTGACGCACGGCGTTGTGTCACTGCACGTAGGGGCTGTGTAGATCTGTTGAAATTTTGCACTGGAGTTTTACTCTGCAGGATGTTGTTCGTGATTAACTAAAGAGCCTTGACATTTGGAAAGGGAGTATGTAATCTTTGAAGTGGATTTCTAACCAGCTAAAATCTAGTGTCTCACGTTGGGGGATGAAAGACCTTCATTCTCAAAAGTTCAGAGGAAACAAGCCAACTGCAGTGACCCTTTTTGCAATAGCATGGTTAATTTTTTTCTTGACATTGCTTTTCTCTGTGATAGAATATGGGCTGCTTAGGAAACAAAATTGTGTTCTGCTTTGTGTGCAGTTTGATTTGTCTGTTTGTAATACACTGTTTGATGTTGGTCACTGTGATACGGGAGGGGGTGGCACTTTGGAATCTTCTTTCTAAGGGTTAAAATGCCACTTGTTAGTGTATGGAGAGGGTACTGCAAGTGTTTGCTTACACAAGTGTTAGTTCTCTCTAGCTTTTTAGGTACAAACCAACTAAAACTAACTCTTACAATTTGGATTAAATGTACATAGTTGGAGTATATTCACTATTCTACATGATGCTGCTTATTTACTCTAATACATTTTAGTCCTATAACCATTCTTTTTAGTTGCTCTTTCTGGGCGTTCCTCATTGTGAGGAGTCTCAAACACGGAGGTAAAAGCAGTGACAGACGTGAATGCTTCCTTTCAGTTTCCTCCCTCTGCTGCCCTCATGGTTCTCTGTTGCTGAATCCTCTAAGCTACCTCATTTCTCAGTTACAGCGTGAGTGAGAGATGCTTACAGGGAGGGGAAGCTGACTGCTTCAACTACTGCTAAATGTCTGAAAGTAACAGGATGATATTCTGTATCAGAGAAAAAGATTTTGTTTTCTCTACTATTATATTCTTAATATTGACATTTAATTTGTTCAAAGCTCTCAGCCAAAGTTTTGCTGAAATCATTTTCTCTTTTTCTTCTGTGCTTTCCTACAAAATGGTTTCAGTGAAGGTTTTCTTGTATGGTCACAAATGCTGTTCAAAATTCTTGTGTGTGTAGTCACTTAAGTTTAAGACTTTAGCAATTGTTTAAGTTGGAACAGATCTGTGCCTCACGCAGGTGCTGTGCAAAGCAGTACAATCCTGAGAACAGGCTACTAACCAGACAGTGGTTTCATAATGCAAACAAACGTTTCCTGGATGCAGGCTTGAACTCTTCGTGTCATTTATGTTCTTCAGTCAAATCTGAATCAGTGTTTCAGAAGGCAAGCAATTAGCAACCTGCTACCTGGTCTCTGTACTGTGAATGTTTGAAGTAAAAATTCTGACCTACGTAGAATGCTGTCTGTAAATATTTACTTTGGACTACTTCTGAATTATGTAAATATCCAGGAACGTGCTGAATTTATCTTCAGTTTTAGTTTCTCCTTCAATGAGTCTCCATTGAATAATGATGTTTTGTGATGCGTCCTCCCTCTTCCATGCTAGTTCAGCCTTTATCCACTGTCTGGTAAGTGTTATCCACGGTCTGGGCCTACTAGGGCTTAAGTTGGTGTGCACACAGAAAGCTCCAACTTACCTTGGAGCTATGTTTACTCCCAGTATCCTGAGAGAGATTTCTGTGTCCTTGAATAGCTTCACATCTAAACCGCTCGTGTAGTGCTGCCACTCCCCGACTGATGTGATAGGCAGTTTTGTTTCAGGCTTCAGGAGGATGTTGGTCTGTGTGGTTTTGAAGTCAATGACTTCACCTGCTTACGATTTCAAAGGCTATTGCAAAATTAAGTGACTGTCTTGGTACAAAGAAATGTGAGCCATTCTGAAAAACCCTCCTGTTTGTAATTCTCAGCAGTAAGAAACTTGGGCAATTAAATTTTTATGCAGGCGTTATCAGGGCAGACTGTTGACCAGGACTTAGAAATTCCGTGTGTGTAAACTGGCCTCAGGTAAACCTGAAAATAAAAGTGCATTCACAAAGACAGCGAGGGGAACACGAGCCATAAATGAGAAAAGACAAGTTAAATTATAAAATATGCTTAAACTGATACAGTGTCTCTTTAATTCTTCCTCTCGTGCCATGCGTTTAGCTGTGCCTTATGGGGCTTCGGGGAAGGTACATGTGGGTAATTCTGTTTGTAGCCCTGGTGCAGTCAGAGGCACATCTGTCCTGGCTGCGGGGCACGGGCTGTGTGTGGGCATCCCTGGGCAGTGCTCTCCTGCGTGAATTCACGTGCATTCAGATTGTGAGGAGGGTGTCCAACAAATGTGGGTGTAAATCGTGTTTTCGTACAGAAAATCTGCTAGGAAATGCGCTTGCCCCTTTCTTCTCATGAACCTGTTGTTTCATCTCTGTCACTATTGGAAAGTTAAGCCCAAAAACTAAGTTGATTATAAGTTCTAGTGCTGTTCAGCAAACCAGATGAGCATATTATTACGATCTTCACATATTATTCTATCATTGTTTCTGCTTTTCATGCTGTTTAAAATGCTTTGTTGACAGAGAAGGGGTGTGAGGAAGGTGGGAGCTCTCCCACACACTTTACCTTTCTCGGGGTGCTGTTCTCAAAACCTTTCTTGCTAGAAGCAGCCACTTACCTCTGGCTGTTATTTCTGTGGGTGCTGATATTTCGCTGTGGTTTCAGTGAGACTTGTACCCATCTAGAACCTCGACTGTTTTTTTTTAACTGTTTTCTGCCCTCCCCCCAAAACAGAGGTGGCTCTACCATTTGGCATTTAAGATCCCTTCCATTCCTTGCCGCTTTCTGTGACCTAGAGGCTGTTATGTGAGCTTCAACAAGGACTGTGTTTTTATCTGTCGTATTCTCTGTGCAGTAGAACGTCTCAAACTTCATTGTAAATGTCAATAAATCACAATTACACATAAATAAATCGCAAACTTTGTTTCCAGAGGGCCATCTTGCTTATCCTGTGGAGTATCTGAATAGACCTAGTCATTACTGTGTGCAGTAAAAGAAAATTATTTTAACCTTACTGTCTTTTTAGTTCAAATTGAGACTAACTTTTGTACGAACCCAGCTGACTGAGGGGAGAGTTGAGGCTGATGGTTGTTCTGTAAACCCTTCAGATGGAAGGATTGGATTCTCTTACAATACATCATGTTTTGTGAGCTGTGGGTTTAGGTAGTCTGGATTAGTCAGGTTGTAGTTCCTCTTCCAAACCAAAGCTCTTCTGGAAGGCTGCTGCTCCTGATACACTTTTGATGGATGGTCTGCATGAGGAGGCTGGAAATGAAAAATTGTGACCGCAATTTCTTGCATGCTAAGTGACGTAAAAAGCAGTTCTAGCTGCAGCAGAGCTAGCAGTGAAGGAGCAAGTTAATGTGCAGCAGCTGTTTTTAAGGTACCTATGCTTTCAGTCCCAGATGAAGAAGCAGAAACTGCCATCTTGCAAGAATATTTTATGCACAGTGTGTGGTACCTATGAAATTTGAGATCATCTTAATTGCAGGTGAGATGGGAGGGATTGGATGCATTGAAGTAAACTTTGGTGACTTTTTGGCACAGACTCCTGAGTGAGGATGACTTGCTGAGGAAGGCGTGGTGGTGCTTAGCGCTGCTGTGGGTGTAGAATCTCTTGAACCTCTTGCATTCTACAAACCGATTCACTGGAGGATGCTTGGGGTGGTTTCTGTTTCACATTGCTGCTTTGTGGGTTAAGTTTGAATGGTGTTTCATAATCAGTCGAATTACCCTGTGACAGAGATGGGATCTTTCAGAAGGGGGTTTTGAAGCTGCTGCAGTTATCTTAAGAGAGGGAAAAAAATGCTACTTTAACCAGGCAACTCTGTAGGTTTGGTTTCTGGTCTTTGGCTCGTGACATTTTCTTGTGGCGTGCACTTAGTGCCTGGTATTCGCTGTCTTGGGACAACCAGGAATGAGCCTCTGGTGGTTCTGAGAAAACCAAAATATGCTTTAAATGTCTTCAGGAGAAAAGCAGGCAGTTTATATTCTAAAGACACGTTTTTGAAACCAGAATACCTAACGAGATTTGTGTCCTTCTTTGGTTTAATTTGTTTCTCAGCAGTACTTTTAGTGGAGGAGCCGTGTACGTCCCTGACTTTCATTTTGTGAATGGAGGGCTTCCTCCTTCTGTGGTGCCCCTGTGACCTTCCTTGGCAGAAGAGAGCTGGATGTGTTCCTCCAGAACTGAGAAGTGTGATTCCTAGACATAGCGCAGAAGGGAGAAGCTCTCATCTCAGCAAGTGAGAAATTAGAGAATGAATCTGATCCCCTTGCGTGTTAGATTTGAGGCAACTGGTGAGCAGACTGTGAACCAAAGGACTTTTCTTTAACACATACGTGCTCAGCACCATTTTATTATTTACTTTGTGACGGGGCAAGTGGGTCGCTAATTAGAAGCTTCCTAAGATGTTAATGCAGCCTTGGTTTGTCCTGTTCTGATCCCCCTTATAATAGCAAAGTAGTGCATAGCCTGGGTCTTGATATCACTTATTAGCAACTTTTCCTTAGGCTCATAAATGACAGAAGAGGCATTAAAATAGAATTTCCTGGAGAAGGGCGGCTTGTCAGCTGAATTTGATCTACCCCATTTAGATGAGCACTGATTCTGTTTGTATTTGTAGCTACGAACAGGGGAGACTGGTATTTAAAGATTGATGATCAAAATGTGATCTTGAGATTTGGTAACGTGGTTTGGTTGCAAATCGCATACGCAGTTAAGTGAGCTATATTCATCTTTTGGTATGGCAACCAAAATCCTTTTGAAGTACTCTTCTATAACTTATTCAACATTTAATGTTCCAAAAGCTATTACTTAAAGGACTTGAGGAGTTGGAAAACCTTCTTCTATTAAAACTTGAAGTGTAAAATCCTGTCTTCGTTTTTGCTCTGCCTTGATGCAGATGGAAAAGTCATGCTAATGGAGAGTAAATGTGACATCTTGAATTGGCCTCTGTAATGCTCCTTGACTTCTGTCACTTCCTTAATTGGCTAAATTAAAGTATGCCGTGCTTCCATATCCTGCAGAATGTAAGTCAGACGCTGTGTGGTGCAGCAGTGCATTAATGCCTTGGGCCTTCAGAAAGCAGGCCATATTATATGCTGGTAGAAATTTCAGGGTGTGAGGAAGGGTCGCATTCAGATCTGGGCTTCTCTCTGCATTTTGTTTCTCCTTTTTCCCCAGATATCCCCACTGCAGCATTTATGGCTCGATTCACAACGTTAGGAATTGATGAGAGAATGCTATTTAGTGTTGCTAGTAAAGCGAAGCCCTACAGATGTTTCTTCTTTAAAGCTGTATTTCTAGTAGGGATAGAAATAGCCATTTTTTTACGTCAAGAGTTACGGAAAGAGGGAGTGCAACTATGCAAGATTAGTCTCAGGAATTTATAGTATATTCGAAACATCTTTAGGGAAGAAAAAAGGCATTTGCTCATGCAGAATTGCCATGAAAATTCAACAGTTAATTGGTTTCAACCTGAAGAAACCATTTGTTGTTTCTGTTCGCTCACTCTAACAGCGTATGCTCGCATGCTTTGTGAGAGTGTTCTGCGACACGAAACGGAATGGATGGGGGTTTCCAAAGGGTGGAAGAGGCCTCAAGCTTTGAGGATGCTTTGGATAACGCCCTTCTAACCACCACTGGAATAACCACTGCTGAAACATTCTCTTCACTCTTCATTTTCTTGCTGGATTAAATTTGACCAGATACCCCTGAATGAATTCTGTGTTATGTTGTAGACATACATACATCTGAGGCAGAGCCTTCCTTGTTTTGCCACAGCTTTGTTACATCAGAGCTCACTTCACTGAGGCTGCAGATTTTATTTGAACAACTTGATGGAAGCTTTCTTTGGCTGTAGTCTCACTCGTTGCGCTCACTATTGAGCTTAGCTTGCTCAAAAACAAGATGAGGAAAATTCCCCAAAGAATATGAAGTTTAATTAGCAAATGTTGGTTAAGTACTTCAAGATGGCACAGAAATGACTCTGAATGCAGAAGTGTCAGCTTGTTTCGTGTGGCTGAAGGAAAATTGAACCTACCCCAGAGGAGCGGGGAGCAGTCCTTCCACACCGAGCTGCGAGCGGAGCAGTGAGGATGGCTGCCCTTCTGCTGCCCTCCTGACCTTCCCTCTTCTTGCCCTAAACATCCGCCTGGCCACGTGTTGAATGGTTTGAACTGGGGAACTGGCCTGCTAAGAATAGTTACGGTTTATAACCATGTTTTTCCAAGTGAAGAATCACTTTTCTCTGGGGCAGTGCCACCTTTTGCCTACTTCAGATGCCACAAATCCACAAGCCCAGGCTCAGGGACGTGTGTCTGATTTCTGATTCACTCACTGACTGTTCCGTGGGTACTCTTTGATGATGCCTTGACCTTTCAGTGACTCATTTTCCCGTGTCGACACTGAGGCTACTACGTTGTTCTGCCTCTTTCTGAGGCATTTTGAGGCCTGCAGATCTAGAGATACTGTTCAAATTAGTACGGCCTCTTAGAACCAACTCTGAAATTACACTGTGACTCCTGCTCTTGTTCTGGATTATTTGTACCTTACTCAATATTCTCTGCATAGAACAAATGTAAGTGAGAGGCAAAGTTTCATTGAGAGCTGGCTGAATAAATATGTTGTCATATCTTTGGATATAAACAATGTTAAATTATTTCTTTGCCTGGAAGGTTTGAATTACACTTCCCGAGTGTCTCCTCATAGTTCCCAAAGGTGTCACTGCTTTTTCTCACCTAGGTATCTTTAGATTTAACAGTATCTTTTTGGATTCGTTATGCTGACTTCCCTTCTATTTTCAGTGTATTTTATATTTTATATATTAACCATTTGGCACTACTGAGTCTCCCCATATCCTGGACGTTCAATCTGGGAATGTCACTCATGGGCTGGGAGCAAGAAGAACGGGCTGGGTTTTGAGGTAGAAAACAAGAAATATGTATTTCTTCCCCTTCTGATCGTCAGTGAGACGGGCAGCATGGATGGCGGCGTGTGGAGGTGTTCATGACCTAGCTTTATCTTTGTCAGGCATTTAAGGCACCTTGTACAATGGTTCTTATGAATGTCTTTATGAGCAAGCTCTGAGATCTGCAGAAGAACATGAGAAGAAGGTAGGAAAATACTAAGTGAAAGAACATCATTTTGCTGTCATTGACTGATCAGATCTGGAATTTGATTTCCTGTATCATAATTTGCCAAGGATGCCAAAAATGAAGGTGAGCAGCTTCTGGCCCAGCATGGAAGAAGGAACTGGTGGAAGGATCAGAGGGGCAGATGTACTTGATAACAGTGGGCTTTACAGGAGAATTCTGATTGGATTTGTGTAGACCGAGACGTGGTTTGTCATGAGTAAAGAAAAGATAGAGCAGTGAGGGAAGCATGGATGGGACTGTGTGCGGTCTGTACGCATGGTTATAACTTGGTGCGAAAAAAGACGGTGTTTAAATCTAGTTTGAATGTGGGGGACTTGGAGAAGTTAGAGCAGGAGGCTGGCATTGCCATCACTGACCAGAGGGTGGGTTGGTGAGGAATAATCCGTGCTCTGGACACGTGTAAGCAAATGCTGAAGAGGGAGGCAGGTGGGTGGCTGTAGGGCTGTCTGCTGAGAAATAACGGTCGAACTCACTTACGTGCATCCACAATTGCAGGATTAAGGTAATAAAACAGGGAGAGAGATGCACAGTGTTGGTGGTAATGCCAGCAGGCTCCCACGGCCCAGTATAACAGAATGTAAACATGCTCATAGTAAGAGATCAGCAGGTAAGGTGGGGTCTGCAGGGCATGTAAAGAGGTCAGATGAGGAGAGTGTGCAGGCACACAAACGTTTTTAATGGGAATGGGAGGTGTAGAGAGGAGGGAACGTTGTACTTGAGTGTCGCTTTATGTATCGTGTTGCAATCTCTTTTTTGTCATGAATGAAATGAGGTCTTATGCAGGATCCCTATCCTTTGGTTCCCTCTGCACCTTTTCAATGTCACTGTGTACCCATACATTTTCCTCTGCTGTTCCTGCCCTTATCTCTTCCTCCAGCGGCGGGGTGAGAGGGGGAGTGGTGCACCCCCACCACTGAAAGCTTCTGCCTTTCTTTTTTCTTTCTTCGCTTCCACCTCCCACTGACCTCAATTCCAAGCTGTGCTGCTGTTTTTATTGCCTTCTGCTGTTGGCAGATTTTGTTTCACACTTTCTTTTTTTGAGTTGTTGCTACAAAAGTGGTCATGCTTCCAGTTCTCAATTGGAAGGCCATTAGACTGCATGTTTTCATATCTCTTGATCTACAAGTTTTATATAGTACATATGGGGCTTTTTTTGTGTTGCTGGATTGATGAAGGATGTTCACACTTGTGTGCTGTGTCCCCATCCTGCCCCTGGAGCAACAGTTAGGACTTCTCATTGCTCTTGAATGAGTGAATTACTCTTTTCCTCCTCATCCCCTGGATAAAATTTACTTGTTAGACAACCAAAGGGGTCTTGGGTGTCTTTACCACCAGTGTCTGAGATTGTTCCCAGTGGATAAGCATATGGTTACTAGCCATAGGCAGGTGGGAAGATTTCAGGACTGACAGTTGTAACACGAACCTAACAACCTATACACTGAAGTTCTTGTGAATGGAGAAATAGCCTTTACAGCATCATACAAAGTGAGCCTGAATCGAACTTTCGGCACCTGAGTTAATGATCAACCTGCTGGTTTGTCAGAGCGTGGAGAAAATAAGATGTGACGTGACAGAGATGAACTAGAAGAGGACCTTGAATCACGCAGTGCTTGGCCTGTGTTCATGCCTTATTTTCAGGTGGCTGTTCCCCTGGTCTCTGTCTGCTTTTCCACATTCTTTGGATCTGCCCGTGGCCAGCGTGCCAGGGAAGGGAATAGAGTGTGGTTTTTGGTGCTCTCCCAGAACACAGCATGCATTTTTGGCACCCCGTGCCCCAGTGTGGACACCCTGCAAGTTGAGAAGCTTTTGAAGCGATTTGACAAGGAACCAAGCAGACTAAGATTGTTCAATGTGGGAAAGATACGACTAAAGGGATATGAAAGAATTCTGCAGAATCCCATGTGTGGTGGGGAAAAAAATAGAAATTAGATGTTTGGTCTGTTCCAGTGCCAAAAGCACAGATACCAAATGAAGGCTGCGGGTCCAAAGCAAACAAAAGCTGGTGGTTTCTCATGCAAGATGTCACTGAGCTGTAGGAGTGCAAAGAGTGATTGTGCATGCTGAGAACTTGTACTGCTTCAGCAAACAGCTGGGGGAACCAATGGAAGAGAAGGATGTTAGGGACTCCTAGGCAGAAAAGCTTGAACTCCTGTGGTTTCTTTGATAGAGAGGTGGGAAAAGAAAGTAATCAGGGCAGGAGTGACAAAACACATTAGATAAACTTGGAAATCTGTTTCTGTGGCTTGCTGTGTCAGATCTTTTCCTGAACCGATTTGTCTATTGACTGTTAATGGAAAACACAGTTCAGAAGTATAATTTTATGTTGGTGTTTGTGAAAAGTTGCAGTTGAATGCACTTAAAAATGAAGCCATCTAGGCAGGGAGCAGCATTACTTTGTTTGAAGATCTGCATGTCTGCTGGGCTCCAGACCAGAGGTTGCTACAAGTCTGGTAGAGTTCTGTACTTACTACTTTAGGCTCCAAGGTTTACCTCTGCTGGGCTGTCAGGAGTAAACAGATTATGCTTTAAAAAAGGGAATTCTCTTTTGTTCAGAGCTGTGATTCACCTGCATGGCGAAGTGCTCAAAGCACAAATGGTGGTGTTCGTGTTTGGTTGCTGCCTTCTGATCTTCAGCAGATGGTTTGGGCAGATAAGGCTATACACTGCTTTATGGATTCTTGAGCTTTGTTAGTGGCCTTTTTTTTCCCCCAGTATTTTAATCTTCCTCCTATCAGTACACATTCCACCGTTAATCTGCAGCTAATTTGCAGTAGAGGCAAATTTGTCATTGAATGTCTACTAAGCAGGATTGTTTCAAGGCTTCATAGTATGTTCAGTTGCTGGCATCCCATATGGGACACACTATGTATGCTGTGAACTGAATGAGCTTCTTTTCCTCTGCGAGTGCTTTTTTTCTTTTCTGAGAACTACTTCTGTGGAGCTGCTCTTAGGTGGTAATAGTATTTTATGGCTTGACTAATGCATTGTGGTTTAATGAACTGCAGGCAGCGCTGAGTCAAGCAGCCCTAAGTCTACCTGAAAGTAGGAAAGAGTTCATAGAATCCAAAAACTGTCGTAGAAATGAAAGTGAACTTCGTGTTGGGCTAAAGAAACTTACTGTATACTGTGGGTTCCATCTATGGACTATTATAACCTCTTTGACACCTATTTAAGTGACCTACTTTTCTTTAAAATCCTATTAATTCAACTGGTAGCTGGTAAAATGATGTATTCTGACAGTATAATCCTCAAATCTTTGTGTAGACAATGCTGACATACCTGTTTTTGAGCCCATTTAAGACCCGTTAACATGTTTCAGACTAGAGTAACCTATTAAATAAATACATCAGGAAAAAGCTTTTACTGGTAATGGTTGTTTTGCTTAGGTGACTATGGCTGTAATGTATTGTGGGTACATCTGGTACTTCAGTGCTTATCAGTGATCTTTTTTCCTTTAGGCGGTTTCCTAGAAACATGATTGCTTGCTGGTCTTGATCTCACAGCTTTGTGAAGACTTCTTCTCTGATAATGTCAAGTTCAGGCTACCCTCCTAACCAAGGAGCATTCAGCACAGAGCAGAGCCGTTACCCTACCCACTCTGTCCAGTACACCTTCCCTAGCACCCGACACCAGCAGGTAAGGAGCCACGAGGGTTACAGTCTTAGCAAGAAATAATTCAGGTGTTTGTTGTGCCAAATGGGGCTTCTTTTTACTGCTATCATGCAAGTTCTTCACATCTGAAAACCGAGCAGTTGCAGTCCAATATGCCCAGGTAAAGCTGACTGGGGAAACCTGTGCACCCATGTTGTTTGTAGCCTTGAAATTTGGCTCTTATATCAAGGCTGGTGGGTCCACTTGCTCAAGTCGATTCCTCTTTGAATGAGGGTCTGACTGTGGTGTAATTTCTGGGAAGTGTAATCTGTAGTAATTTGGTGCTGTGATTCCTTCTGAAGTATTAACTTGAAAGGATATAATTACCTGTTGATTTATGCCTTGCTGCAATACTGTAGATGAAATTGCTGAAATCCTTGGCTTCAAATTTGGCTCTTTAAAGCTTACTTCTGGCCTCTCCCCCCCTCCTCCCTCCCAGTTCTTCTTACACAGACTAAATTAAAAATGCTCCATAAAATTGTGAAGGTACCCCAATAAAACCCTGGACAGTATTTTGGCTTGACAGCATTTCCTGCAGTATTTAACCTTTTTGAATCTACTGAAACTAACAAAACACTGGTTAAAAAATTGGCCTGTCTTAAAGCACCTCGTTGTCTTTTTTAATGTTGAAAAATCAAAAGGAGAATAATTTTAAAGTGGCAAATGAAGTGTTTCCCCTGCTGAGAACTGCTGCTCGTGTTACTGAGGCAAATAAATGTCTTCCCTGCCTCTCCATTTATTTGATAAAATATATTTCTTCAGAAATCTGAATTTTGTAATTCTATATCTTTATCATGGAGAATTAATATTAAATTCCTGTTCTTATCATCAGTTTCTCCTAGCTTGAATAAATTCACTGTGGATTGTTTTCATAAACTTTTGGTTTAGCTTTGCTTCAGTTCAGAGATGTTTAGTCATGGTACTCAATTCGGCCAGTGCAAGTGTTGCTGGGTCCATATGCATCGATGGGAGGGATTTTCCAAGAATCTGCAAATAATTTGTCTCCAGTCACTTTGCGTTTAATATGAATGCAGGGTTCTGGTTCTGACAGATCTCTGGAGAGGATGGGCTCTTGGGGCATTGGTGAGTGCTGGATTTGTATGGGAAATTTCCTCTTAGGACCAGGAGAGTTCCAAGAGGGCAAAAAGTAAACCTGTCCATAAGGAGCGTTGAGTTAGATTCGTTCTAAGCTGGTGCTGTGCTTGACAAAATCTGTGTTCATGCTGGAGAATGTGAGTCTAAAATGTACCAATTTGTTTTACCCCAAACTTTTTCTGAAGCATCTGTAATGGTTCTAAGTATCTGTAATAGCTTCCAGCCAGCCGTGTTCTGCTCACCAGAACTAAGGGAATGGATTGCTAAGGATCTCTGACTTGCTCACTTCTGAGCATGTGCTCTGTGTCTGTGGGCCCTCTGTGGAATTGCAGGCTGTGAGGACTGCCTGTTGCCTCTAGGACTGCTCAGCTTTTCCTTATTTTAGTGAAATTCTCCTCCTGCTACAGATAATTTGGATCTGTTTTGCTCTGCTCTTGTGTTTAGAAAAGGAAGCTCAAAATCTGAAGCTTTTTGGTTTTCTCCTTTATTTTCAAACAGTGTGTTCATTTAAAGTTGAGAGCTGCCCTTCATACGTTTAACTTTTTGAGCTCGAGTGAGGCTTTGGTGATCTGGTCTTGGTCTGTCTTTAATGTGTGGAGAAATGATCATTCCATAACACCAAACACTTCTCATGCTGTCTTTTGTGCCGTTGTATCCATTAACATCTGAGGTGTGTTTCCTTCAGGAATTTGCGGTTCCCGATTATCGTTCGTCTCACCTGGAAGTCAGTCAGGCAACCCAACTCTTGCAGCAGCAGCAGCAGCAGCAGCAGCAGCTTCGGCGCCGGCCTTCTTTGCTTTCAGAATTCCACCCAGGCTCTGACAGGTTAGGATTCTCTTTTTGACATGTGTGAAGAGGAATCTTTTATGTCTGTGCTTTCTGTGAAGTGAGCTGTAACTTCTGAATAGAAACATGTTGAGTTTCACAATGTTGCCCGAGTAGATGACTTCATCCATCAGTGCTCCAAGGCTGAGCAGTTGTGGTCTCCTGCGTTTGAGTGTTGTAGGTCTGCCTGGTTTTCATCTGCTCTGTAATTCCTTAGTTCCTTTGCTTTAATTACATTTGCTTCACAGACAGGAAGTAACAATCTGCTGCACTCTCCCTACAGAAGGCTCCTAGGATACAGCTGCATATTGCAAGCTTCTAAAGCTTTAGGCTGAAAGTATGCAAAATATCATCTTTGGATAATTTGATTTCACAAAGTCAGAGTAACAAATGCAAGGATCATTAACAGTGTGAATATTACTAGTTGTATTTCCTAGATTACAGTGGGAATAAATTCTTAGGTTTGCATATTCAACAGATGGTATTTGTGTGCCTGGGTAAGAAATAAACAATGGAGCTAATTGGGTATTTGAGTTGCAGGAATTGTAGAACACCAAACCGTGGCACAGAAATGGGACTGAAGTGTGCTGCTTTTGGCAAGAGACTTGACAGCTTCTTATCATTTGCGTTAAATACCCTTTCTGTTGGTCTGGTGTGACATTCCTGTGTCTGTGTAAATGCATGCAAATGATCTGGGTCCAGTAGGTTAACTGAGGGCAGGTATAGTGAACAACTACAGTGAACCACATGTTGTCATATATTGTCAGACTGGCAATATCCTCTCAGTAAAATAGCTTACTTTACAATCAATATTGATGAATGTTCAATCATTAATATTTTATAGAGCTGATAGGCTCAAAAAGTTTTTGGCAGCTATCAGATCAGAGTGAGATGAATTGGGCTGTAGTGAATTAGCAGAATTACATAAGGGAAACATAAGGGAGAAGTCACTGGGTGATCTGTGCACGTCAGTTCTTCAGCGTATCGGTATGCTGATGGACAAAGTCTAAGCAGATCTTATTGGTTGTAACAACCTTCTTTCTTGGCCTTTTAGTACATATATCTGCTAGGAGTAATTTCAGATGCTGTATTAGTTTTAGCAGTTTATTTTGGTTATATCACAGAAATGTAGATTCATAGAATGGCTTGGATTGGAAGGGACCTTAAAGATCCCTAATTCCATCCGCATTTGAATAGCATCTGACTATAGATCAAATTCCACATAGGCTCATGGCTCATTTCAAGCATTCTGTGTATGTTTAAAATGATTTGATTGCAAAAATGAAATAATGGAGCTGTTGTGGCCATCTGTGCTCTGTACAATATAGTGCTATCTTTATCTCGTGGATTTTTTATGTTTATTATTTGAATCAAAGCTTTGATTTGAACAATATCATTGTAGCAGCGGTTTCTTTAAGTGGTTGCAATGATAGGAATGCATTTAAACAGCATCTTTTAAGATTCAGCTCTTTTTCAATGGATTTGAACTGTTATATTTTTGAAGACTGCACATAAAAACGTTTTTCTACTTTACTGTTCAGAAAGAGTTCTGCTAAATTGCATTTCCTGTTCATTTGGTGAGGGTTGAGGAACAAAAAACACATTTCTTGTATAAAAATGCATATTTTAAGAGTTTATAATCTCTTCTGTGTACTAGGCCTCAGGAAAGGAGAACTGGATATGAACAGCAGTTTCATCCAGGTCCATCTCAGACAGATCATGATTCACTGGAATCTAAGCGACCACGTCTTGAACAAGTTTCTGATTCCCATTTTCAGCGTGTCAGTGCTGCTACTGTCTTGCCTTTAGTACATCCTCTGCAGGAAGGGTTGAGATCTGCAGATATTAAGAAGGTAAAGGCATTTTCTCTCATAATACTGAAGGTGTACATTCTGTGTCATGGTGAGCTCAAGTTTCTAAGCTCCTATCATTAAAAAATACATTTAGCACATGGATTCAGATTTTAAAGTAGAATACTTGTCTTGCACTGTCTTTACCGTTCCTTTTATCAATTAAGTAAAGCAATCTGGGAAGTAAAGTAAAGTTATGATAGCACATCATCTCTTAGTAACTTGCTGGGCTGCATAGCAAAGGTAAGATCAAAGGGGGCTGGAGAAACCAAACTAAGGCATGCAGTGTTAACATGCTTGTATGTTACTGAATTTTTATCCAGGTACTACATGTAGAAATCTACTGCCTCAGTTTAGGAACACGTCCCAGTGTTATCTTGAGGGATGGCATTCAGGCACAATCTTTTGGTTAGATTGGCCTCATTGAGGGATGCATTTACTAAGCTAGCATTTGCCAGCGAAGCAGTTGCAGAGCGTGATTTCTGAGGATATGAACAAAATGAAGGTGCAACAGTGCTGTTATATTTCAGTGTGTTCCACGTTCTAATGTTGTTTGGAGACACATGGGGAAAAACAGTGATGAAAAAGCAAAGCCAAATGAATAGCGACCTGTCCTTTCAAAGCATCTCCCATGAGAGCACACACAGCTCCGGATGTACTCTTCTCTGATCACAGTTATGTTCAAGTGTATTTTCATCAGTGTATGTGCAGAGTATTGAGGGTTGTCTCTCAAGTAAGCCTACCTTTCAAAATAGAAGTTACTATTTATACTTATGAAGATGTATTTTTAAAAGGGAAATGTTTTGATCTTATTTTCATTTCATGGTAAAAATAATTATCATCGTGCTTCCATATTTAAAGATGGATTTTGAAATTGTAGTAACATAAATGGGCTGTCAATTAATTCTAGGATAATTAGAGCACTGATAATCTGAAATCTTAAACTTTATCTCTGTTGAAGAGCTACCTAAGCTATAAATAACTGGAAGTTCTTGTTTAATTCATGCATGCTAGTTTAGTTACTGAACACTCATTTGCATGTTGTTAATATGGCTGATTTTGCTGAATTCTGCCCCACCTCCTGTCCCAATGAAAGGACCCAGGGTTTGCAGGAAAGCATGAGGGACCATCTTCTCCAATTTCTGGTCAGCCGTGTGGGGAGGACCAGAATGCTTCACCTTCAAAGCTGTCAAAGGAAGAATTGATACAGAGCATGGACCGCGTGGATCGTGAGATTGCGAAGGTTGAACAGCAAATCCTTAAACTGAAGAAAAAGCAAGTAAGCATAGCAGGCACTACTGCTGTTACCTGCTAGTGAAAAATGTGTAGGAAAACTTCTGTTGTGTTAGTGGTGATTTTTTTGGGTTATGTGAACCAAATGAACAGGTTAAAAAGGGAAGGTTGTGTATACAGTCTTCCTGGAACATTTAAATAGATTGGATGTAATGTAATTTTAAACATGTTGAAAAGAAGGGAAAGCCACATAGGAGCACCAAAAGCAGATGACTGTATTTTAGACTCTTGTTAGATGTCTGGTGAAACAAGGGCACTGTGACTGTAGCTTCAGCTTTAAAGAATGACTGCTGGTTAAGGGCATGGCTGTCATCTTTCTTCTTTCATAGTCTGTGCAAGTGGAGAATCTCCTGCACACCTTTCTAAAAAATAAGAAAGTAGTAATAATGACACTTAGAAGTTTTTCTGTCTTGTAGATATCTGTGGGAATAATGTCTTCTTTGGGAAGGCAGGTTTGGTGTAACTGTTCTCTGAAGTTATTGTTCTTGTTTAGAGTTAAATATTGATGAAATACAGTGCTGCGGTGGCTTTACGTGTCAAGCTGAAACAAGTCTGATTCAGTGCAGGTGAATCTTGTAAACAGTTAATTCAGTTTGCTGATAGCTCAGAGTAGTTACTGTCCCTACGGACATTAGAACCATTTCATTCATAGTTAGTTAAAAAGAGGAATAACAGACAGTGCAAACTGTTGATCAGATGCATATTTTATCTCTGGTGCCTAATTACTGTAAGGGTAACACGGTGCGGATGGCTGATTTTCTTTCTTTGGTTTCTTAGCAACAACTCGAAGAAGAAGCTGCTAAACCACCAGAGCCCGAGAGGCCTGTCTCCCCTCCTCCAGTGGAGCAGAAGCACCGCAGTATTGTCCAAATTATTTATGATGAAAATCGGGTAAGCATGTTACTCAATTGACTGAGTGTAGTTGTGAGTCTTAACAAGTTTACTGGAAGTCCTGCCTCCTGTGGGGCAGTTTTTACTATTTCTGTCTTATTGATTTTTGTCCTCACTCTCCTTTTATATTCATTTACTTCTTTACATGAAAAACTCTTGCACAAAATCTTTGCTCTTGATGGTGAGATCCTTATTCCATCTCATAAACAGTCTACTGAAAATACATCAGAGGCTGTCATCCCTAGACCTGTGTGTTGGGTGTGTGTATATGTACCTCTATGTAGATTTTCATGTATGTGAATGTGTATGTATGCCCACATACGTATGTACATATATACACATGTGTATGTATACACACACACACATACATACCTATTTATATAAAAACAAATGTTTCATGAATTTGTTTTGAATTCTTTTCTCCTCACTAAGTACTGAGTTTGGATGAAGACCCATCATTTAAATTAGCTGAAGGAGTTTCTTTTTAAGCTCTGTTTTCTTATACTTAAGGTTGGGATAAATGAACAAATATGAAGAAGTATCCAGGTGAATTGTGAGCTTGTTTTGCATAATGGATGGGTGAAGTACAGGAGCTCAGTAGTGTCAGCAGTGGTAGCAAAGTGCTTCCTGCCCTTTTCCTTCTGGTAGTTTGAGGCTGAGGAGTTGGATATCTGTTGTTTTTGAAAGTGCCAAGTGTTCCGAGCGTTTATGAGACTGATAGACATTTGTTTATTGTTTAATTACCCAATTTTATTGTGTAATTCAGAGGAATAGCTAGCTGCTCTCCCAGCAGAGTATGTTTGAAAATTTGAGATGGTAAAACACCAAACAAACAGCACAACTCTAGATCATACATGGTAGTGCTGTGCCCTACGTGTTCCTGTTCTCCCTTCCCCCTAGTTTGTCTCTGAAGTTGGTTGTGTTTACTTAATACAGGAGGGCAGTTATTATGCTACACAGACTGATATAACCGATGTACAGCAATCACTGATTATGAAACAGTTCTGCTGTTTTAAGTCTCTTTCACACTAATGTAATTAAAAAGCATTAAAACCGTTTAAGCACCTTAGAAAACTTTCTTAAGGTGAATTTCGTGATGGGTAGTTGGCAAAACTAGGTCGTATTTGAAGAAGCCTCAGTGGGCTGCTATGCAGCTCTCTTTCCTTTCTCTTTCCTTTCCTGATTGCTGGTGGCTTAAGAGAATTTTGAAGTTACTGTTGCTTTCCCATGTTGTGTTTGTGTCAGTAGGTGGGAGGAAATCTATTTCTCTGTTGAGTGAGATGGAGTAATGTGTCAGTGTGGTCATGTGTTAGCTGCCTCTGTCCTTGTAGCTCTCCATGTAGTAACATCTGTAGCAGGGGAAGTACCAAGCTTGATGCATTTATGAGTCCACTTAGCACTTGGTTTGAGCTCTTGTTATCAGGAATTACTTGTACTGTAGAATGGCAATGTCACTGAGACTTAATACAAATACACTGTCAGTACCCACTGTATTATCTTAAATGGTCATTAAAGAAACATTAGGCCGTTCATGTACACAATGCTGCTTTGGTATCTTCTGCAGTTGTACTAGGAGGACAGTCTCCTTGTCAGCCTTCATCTTAAAAGCATGCAGTATGGGATAATTACTTCTAATATTCAGCTACAGTTGGCTAAAGTTTGGTTGAAGTAATAGGGCTAGAGTTCAGTTTAAAATGTTTTTCAAACCAAACAAACCATTCTAGCAGGGTTATGCTGTAGTATTGCCTTGATATACAATTATTGTGTCCAGCTGTGAGTTCCAAAGAACATCTCAAGATTTAAATTACATGTGAAGTTAGAACTTAGCAGAACTCTTTCTAATAACTACTTTGTGGATTAGTTATCCTATTCTTTTCTTTGCAGGCATCCCCTTTTAGGGCTAGTGCATACAATTATTAGTGGGAGAGAAGCAAACGTGAATTAGTCTGCTGGATCTTTTCAGGCAGCCTTGTCCTCTGACAAAGGGCTTTGGGAAATTGTACTGGCTTGAAATGAATTTGTGAAAGCCAACTGTGTTATCCAGTGCTGCCTCCCTTAGGGCTGGAGTTACTTTGGGGTCCTTGCCTACCTTAAGGGAAAGAAGATCTTTGTGTGGTACTTTGTATGTGTATGTGCATGTTGATTAACAGTTGCAGGCTTTGCAGTTGAAGAGTTTTTGTCCTTAATTCAGAAATATTTTTCCGAACACCTTTCCTGACTTTTGAGTTGAGAGAGCACAGCAGTAACTGCACAGTTCAGGTAGAGGCTTCTTGACTCACTGAGGTAGCACTGTAGAAGTAGCTGCAGAACTATATAATATGCTCAGACAGGTCTAGCAGCTGGACTGAGTGAAAGTTCAGAGACACTTTTCACACCTGAACTACAGAGGACTTACTGAGACCATATTAAAAATAAATAAATCTTGTTCACAGAAAAAAGCAGAAGAAGCTCACAAGATTTTTGAAGGTCTTGGTCCCAAAGTTGAACTGGTAAGTGGTCTGGTTTTGTTCTGTTTACTGTGTTGCCAGTGTAGCTTCCACATCTGTAATTCTGCTGTGGTAAACATGTTGTTCTGTGTTCATGTATAAAAGAACATTATAGGGTGATTTAATCTTTTGGTTTGGGGAGGGAGAGGGCGGGACTTGTTTTCCTTTCCACTTGGTGCCTGATATTTCATATAAGTCTGGAAATCCTGTGCCTGTCTGTTTCTCAGTCAAAAATTTGTTTGAGTATCTCAGGTATTAAACAGTGGAATCGGGTAATGTAGCTATGTGTGGGAGTGTTGATTAAATATGTGTTGTTCTGTTGTCTTCCTGAAATTGCAAACAGTGCATTTTAAAGGTTTTGTTCAGTCTTATATTCATCTTTAATCCTGAAGAAAGCAATGGATCTTCTGGAGTCTTTGTTTTAACAAGAATATGTGAATGTGTGTTTAAATACAGTCATGGATTAGGGCTTGAGTGAACTGGATGTGTAACTGTGACTTTTAAAATAGATGTGAATCTATTTCAGAGGACAGGGTTGAAATAGAACTGCACTGAAATACTGTTATATACATAAATAGTTATAATGGTCTAATTTAAAGTAATAAAACCCTTGCTATAAGTGTTGAGCATCTTAAACTTGTCACTTCAGATTGCTGCACCTCAGAATGAATACATTGTGAGCAGAATGTTTTAATACAGTTAAATGTATTCCATATACTTAAAAGTACTAAGTTTATCTTTCTAATCCAACATTGTAGCCGCTTTACAACCAACCATCAGACACAAAGGTCTACCATGAAAACATCAAAACGTGAGTGCTTTAAGATCTTCTTGTTGTGCCTTTTAAATGATCTGCTATTTCCACATACGACATGTATACTTCAGCAACATTTACATCCTTCAGCCCATGTAACCTTCAGACTTCTGTGTTGTAGAACAGTGCTGCAAGGAATTAGCTGTATCTACTGCAGGCAGTGGCAAATAGTAACTTTGCATTGTAATTTAAAGACAAAAATAAGTCATAAAACTTCTTTTTCTTCAAGTTGGCAACATTGGTATTTTTCAAAGCCTGAAATATCACGTCTGACCTAGATGTGCCTTGTCAACTTTTCCCAAAGGTGCTTGTTTCAAAGAACTGTTTCAGAAGTTCCTGCTGTCACAGAGTGGCAGGAGTTCTGACTTTGTGTTATTTATTCATTGATTTCATCACATACTTGTTTCATGTCAAGGACTGTGAGAGCAGAGTTGCTGCTTGCTATGTTTATTTGTTAGTTGGGGCAAACAAAATTCACCTACCTGAAATAAGCCAGTTGTCTTCTACCCAATTTTTATGGTTTTTGGGACTGAATTGCAAATATGCACTTTTTCTTTTTTCCAAGGCATAAAATCTTTTCCAAACTTGCTCATTTTAGCATCTGTAGGAGAGCACCCAGCTTGAAACTGGGAGCTTTCATGTCTC
Source organism: Pavo muticus (assembly GCA_016647715.1). NCBI lineage: Eukaryota > Metazoa > Chordata > Aves > Galliformes > Phasianidae > Pavo > Pavo muticus. The sequence goes on along the minus strand of JACDJE010000270.1, from coordinate 985,425 downwards.
TCTCAGGCCATCTTCAAGATCACTTTCTCTGTGATAAAATGCAGTGTATGTTAAGTGATTGTTTCGTCAGGAGTTTTCCCAGGTTTTCTACCTCTGAAAATATTCTTTGTAGCAACAATCTGACATCTATAATGCATACAGAGTTGGCTGGGTAACTTTGAAGTTCTTCTATTATGTGTGGTTCACATCTCAAAATTTGTTTTCCAGAAACCAGGTGATGAGGAAAAAGCTAATACTGTTTTTTAAAAGAAGAAATCATGCAAGGAAACAACGGGTAATGCTGTCATGTTCTTAGAAAAAGAGGATGTTGTCAGTTTTCCATCTGAATGCTTGGTGTATTTTATCCGTTGTGTCATGTAAATTCAATTGACCAGAAAAATGTCTTTAAACTGAATTTCTATCAAGTTATTTGAAAAGAAACTGACAGTTTATAGCTGCAGTTTGCTGATTATTTAACTGAAAACCCTCCTAAAATGCAATAAGGAAAATATTGTGGATTTTTTTTCATCTTGTTTTGTTTCCCCCCCTCCTCCTTTCCATATTCTTTTCTTAGAGTATGAATGGAAGAAAGCCAGTGAAGAATCCTTAACTGTTATGCCTGGCCTCTCTCTGCACCTTTCTTGTATAGTAGCTATAGGATCTGAAAGAAAGGAGCAGATCTGATTCTGAAGTCTGGCAGAATTTTTAATCAAATGTTTGCATGTTGAACACCAGTATTAACCTTGAGTACTGTTATAGTAAGTGGCATGCAAAGCTGTTCTGGGTGATGTCCAGAAGGGTATTTCTGTTGTTAAGTTTAGCAAAAGTTTAAAAGTTTAAAAAAAACCCAAGTCCATCCCATTAATTAGAAGCATGGTTCCTGGAGATGTGAGATTCCCAGAGAGGTCTGCAGTTACTAAGTATCATTGTGATGTTTAAGAAAGAGAAAGAGTGTGTCTTTCTCCAGTGTAAGTTCTGAGGTCCTTTCTGCTGGAAACTGGTTCTATGTTGTTTTCAAAATGGAAAGCCAGTGCTGCAGGAAGAATTTCTCTGAATTCCTAGAGCCTGCCCAGTCTGGGGGTACCGATCACTTAGAGTATTTCTGTTTTGTTCAACCTTTGTTTTTGGAACTTAACAGGAACAGAAAATCTGCCAACGTTACGATCAGCTGATGGAAGCATGGGAGAAAAAAGTTGACAGGATAGAAAATAATCCACGCAGGAAAGCTAAGGAGAGCAAAACAAGAGAATACTATGAGAAACAGTTTCCAGAAATCCGGAAGCAAAGAGAACAGCAGGAACGATTTCAGAGGTACAGCTGTGGGTTTGGAGCGTTCTTACAAATCATCTCTTAGAACTTAGTTTTTAGAATTATTTATAATGAAGTTGTTTTTGCTTAATGGTTATTTTGTATGGTAATTCATGTTAGTGTGTCTTACTGGACAAAGTGAAACGTTCTTTTGCTCTGTAATTAAGTGCATTGATCACTGTTTCGTGGCATTGAGCACAAATTTCTACTTCTCTTTACTCCTCATTCTAGAGTTGGTCAAAGAGGGGCTGGACTTTCAGCAACTATTGCTAGAAGCGAGCACGAGATTTCTGAAATCATTGATGGGCTTTCTGAGCAGGAGGTGAGGCTCTTGTCTGTGCTTTGCTTTTTGACTATGCAAATGAAAGGTCTCTTTCAGAGGGTTTGTAGGGAACCTGCTTTGGCAGGGGGGTTGGACGCGATGATCTCTGGAGGTCCCTTCCATCCCCTATGATTCTGTGAAGAGAAACATTTTGGGGTGCTGGTTTGGGATAGTCAGTGCAAACTTTGGCTTAAAACAAATCTGAGAAATACTTCTCTTTTAAGGACTGTGCTTCCTAATTGTACCCATCCTAGATTTTTCTCGTTTGTCTGTTCATTTCGGGCTTGCTGCAACCCGCTTTTTTCACAGCTGTAAGAGACATGTGAAAAGTCATCCGTTCTAAAGCCCCGTACCTCTCAGTTTTTTGTAGTGAGGCACTGTCTCCTTCTCCTTTAGCTGACTGTGTAAATGTTACTGTCCCAAAAATGTTACTGTCCCAATGAACAACTTTTAGAAGAGTTAAGATGGCGACAGAAGGGTGTTTCCAACTACCTGTGAATGTCTGCTGTGGTGGAGCTTCTGTGAATTGTGTAAACTGAGAAATGTAGACATTAGTAACAACTTTTATTTGCATTTTTTACTTTTTCTTTTGTTCTTTACGTGCAGAATAATGAAAAACAAATGCGTCAGCTCTCAGTCATTCCTCCCATGATGTTTGATGCAGAACAGAGACGAGTGAAGTTTATTAATATGAATGGCCTGATGGAGGATCCCATGAAAGTTTATAAAGACAGACAGTTCATGAATGTCTGGACCGACCACGAGAAAGAGATTTTTAAAGAAAAGTAATGGGCTTTCTTATCTCTTATTTTTATTGCACTGCTGATGACAGCTAAACACCCAACTCCACAGTAAACATCAGTTGAACTGGAAAAGCTGAAGTTTTTGTGCAGTAGTACTTGATAACTTTCTTAGTTGGATGAATGAAACGCTGTAAGAAGTTTTAGACTGCTCTGTGTATCTTTCAGCTGCATCCAGTTAGTCTGTACATAAGAAATCATTTTTAAAACACCTCAGTTTTTTGATAAGGTGAAAATTAGAAGAGTATGTATGTGATCTCATTATGTTAGTTATTAGCTGGTTTTAAGTGCTTTGTTCTAAGTTTGAATGATTTGAAAACTAGACTTTTTAGACTAATTTCAGTTGTAGAAATCAGGAGTTTGCTGATGGCACAGATTATTTAGAAGACTGCTTTGTTTGTTTGATACGTATTATGTTGTTAAACTTAAATAATTTCTGGTTTGTAAAAGGTTTGTCCAACATCCCAAGAACTTTGGTCTAATTGCTTCCTACCTGGAACGAAAGGTAAGACCTTTTGGAATACATGTGGAGCCTAGGGTGGGATCCCTAACTTTCCAGATGTAAGTTGTTTATTCCAGCATCATTTTATCATCCTGGAAAAAATTGCAATTCTGAAAAAAGTTACTGCTTTGACAGGTTTTTGTAGTGCTTGAATGGTAACACAATCAGCACAAGCAAGCATCTAACGAAAGTCAGTGAAATGACACTATTGATAGCAGTAAATGACGCTTTAATTGGTTTTGATTTACTTTACTTTTGAAGCAGAGAAGCTGCTTTAGTGATCTAAATCTTTAAGTAAGGGTTTAATATGATCTGCTGTGCCACTGTGCTAGCTCTAAGAAACCTTACCTCACAGTTCAGGTCAGTGAGATCCTACTGCTGGCTGAATCAGTCTTTAGAACTGACTTTGCAGAGATCGTGTAAGAAGTAATGGAGAATTATGATTTGTTGAGACAAGAACTTTGACTGCTTAGGGCTATTATTATAAATAGAGGCTTTCACAAATTTGCAAACTGGCATACATTGAACTGTGCAAACTGAGGTAGCTGAGGGATATTATGAGTATGTGAGACTTGTATTTAACACTGTGTCATGTTATGCTTGGTTATATTGTTACATTTGTGTATGAGTTTATTTCCTACTGATGTAACTATCGAATCTAGCAGCTTGTAGTCTAGGGGATGAGTATTTTTAAGTGTTGGAGGAAATTAAGTAATTACAGTGTGGGGGTTTCGTGCAGGTATAAAAACTTGTTTTTATCTTTTTCCATTTTAGAACGTTCCTGACTGTGTGCTCTATTATTATTTGACTAAGAAAAATGAAAATTACAAAGCCCTTGTGCGAAGGAACTACGGGAAACGCCGAGGAAGAAACCAGGTATCTGAAATTGATATTGATGACTTGAATATTGTTTTATTGTTTCACATTTATAGCTATATTGATGTCCTATATAGAAGGCATGAGGTGAAAAATAAGTTCCTTTTCCATTAGTTCATTCTTACCTCCCTTTAAAATTAAGAAATCCTGTCATCAAAGGTTTTTTGGTTAGTTCTGAATTCTGTGCAGTATCTTCTTCTTCCTCTGCACATTTGTGACTGTCTTTTTTTTTTAAATGACAACTTGTTTTATTTGAGGACCCTGCCATAGACATGGAGGTCAAATCCATAATTATTGAATTCCACGGTGGAGCCAACAGAAATAAGGTTTTGCATGTGATTTGCTGTGGAAAGGATATAATCACTTCATAATGTCAGTGTTTGTTAAAAAGCAGAAATTAATAGTGATAGTTTCTTGGTGGTCAGGCTCAAAGTCAAACTGGAACTTAAGAGCAAGAAGAAAGAGACAAATTTAATGCACGCAAATTAAAAATTGTACTGATCCGGGAATAATTCACTTGGAAGTCTTGGAAGCCTTTGGAAGGGCTTCCAAGGGAAAGAGCAGCATATTATGAGGAATATTTGAAAGTCTGCTGGGTTTAATGTGGATATCAGGAAAACAAAAATGCTCAGACTTGTTTAGAAAAGGGGGGCAGTGCTGTGTATTCACTGTACACGTTCCTTTTCATCCTGTTTTGATTTCCCTTTGCATCTAACAGCATTCTGAAAATAGAATAGAAGAGTAACGAGGTTAGGAAAGAGGGTCATATGTGTACATATCCTCTTATCTAATAATAAGTCCCAGTAAGTGTAATGCAACTTCAGCTGACAAATTGATCCCGTTGGCTAAAAACAGCACTTTGTGCTTCTATGGCGCTGCTGCACTTAAGCCTTTTAACATATTCTGACAGAAGAGACTGTGCCAACAAGGTCTTCTTTCTCTGTACCCCCACAAATTATGGATTGATGGCAGAAAATAATTTCGTGATGCAAAGGACTTGGCAGTTAGCCCAGGTAGAAGCTCTGACAGTGGCAGTGGTTGGAAATAAATGAAATATGTCCTGTATTTTACCAGAACTTACATTAGACTTCTTTGGTCTAATAATAGGAAAAATGTATTGCTGTGTGATTAATGATGGCAAAAAAAATCTATTAGGATTGTATGGCAAATACAAAGAAGATGAAAGTAAATGAGACGTCCAGAATTTGCTGTGAGAACTGAATGCAGATAATGCTGCTGTCTTAAGTGGTTTAGTTTTAGAGTTCAGTATAAAATGAGTTTGGCATGGTGATAGTAAGTACACATATGTTGAGTGATATCTTTGCCGTACGCTGTTCTCTTGCAGCTGTAATAGGAGGTGAGGAGACATAACTGGCTCCATCTGTATCGCAGCGTAACTTTAAGCTTTGAAGTATTTAGAAGATCTTAACTGTGTTTGAATTTCTTTCAGCATTGTTGCATTTTAGAACATCAAAACTGGTAGAACCCAAAATTTGAACCGATTTCTCCATCTATAAATTACTGTCCTTGATAACGCGTATAACCTGGGAAGGTTTGAATTACAGTCTTGTACAAAGGTGCATAGATTTGTGACCTTAGCTAGAAGGAAAATGAAGGTGTTCTTGCCTGGCTTTGTGACTTCTCCTGTGAATACCATTTATATGCAAGTCGCAGTACATAGGTGAGTTGGAGCACTGGAGCTGCTGAAGTTGGTTTTTGGACTCATTACTCGCTCTTGGGACGTTAACAGTTGTGGATCTTAGTTGCTAGTTGTTGTTCCACAGTAAATACAACAGCAGATCGGTGGACAGCTGCTGCACAGACTTAAGGTGTGCTCTGCAGTAAGGATATGGATAAGTGTCACACTTTGCAGATCTGATGACTGCTATAGCGTCCTTGTAAAGACAAGGAAATTCTCTGAACATGCCAAATGTGAACATTTTACTGTTTCTTGAAGCTTAAACTCAGGGGTGTTACAGTTAGCGTTTAGTAACACTGAAGTAAGGAATCATATTTCTAGTTCTTAATTTTATTGATGATTAATTAGTGACATCTATGTAAACTAGTTAAAGAGGACTTAAGAGTGTTGAAGTGCCTTTCTTGCCAGGACTCTTACCTTACAGCTGCAGAATGTGATTAATTCCCCCTGTCCCTCCTTCACCCCAGCTTTGTTTGAAGCTGATCTTTCTCCTGTCTCTGAGTGGCAACCTGAAACTTCCTTGCTGATTGGCAAACACAAGGTGTGAAGATTTATGATGCGCTCTGAGATACGCTTATGCCAATAACAGGTGCTTCAGCTTAAACTCTTGAGAGTTCGTGTATTTTTATAAAGTAGAAGGCAAGCAAATAGAATGTTGCAGTGGAGAATATATTAATCATGGTAACAATGTTGAAATCATTGAGAACTTCAGTGAGTACAGCTTGGCTCAAATTTCAGTGGAGGCTTATGCTTACAGAAGCTGACTGCTAGGTTAAGGCATATAAAGTTAAGAGATGTAAAGCTTATTTGATTCTGATACACATTTGTCCTTGAATAGGCTTAGAAGGATCTTGTTATAAAATGCTGCCTTCTCTGTCCCAGAATGCTCACAGAGGCAAGGAGATGGTGTGCCTTAAACCAAATATGAATTATGAAACAAAGTGCAGATCTTTAAAGTAGCATTAAAAGAAAGCCTGGCTGTAAGAGCGAAGCCTGACTGTACGTTTTTGGCTGCCTGGGAGCTGTATTCCAAGTTCTGTTTCAGGAGGGAAAAACAGCTGCCCACAGATGGTTAGGAGGGTTGTTGTTTTGCAAGCTGGGAGTTGATGGAGCAAAGAAGTCAATGTTTTTGCACTGGTTTCATTACAGATAATTCCTTAAATAGCTCATTGAAAGGAGGCTCTGAGTAAAGCTTCTCACTGACATTCAGCAGCAAAGCAGCAGCCGGGCTGTGATTCCATGGCTGCCTGCTCAGCAGTGTCTGCAGGCCGTGCTTTGCAGCAGGTGGCCCAGCCCGGTGACCTGACTAGACAGAAATTCGCTGTGCTGTTGCGGCCGCCAATCACGCCGAGCTGACGGGATTGCCTCGCGTGACCCTGGCGAGATTAGAAGGTTGTATGTGAGATGGGCAACTCTTCTGCGGGCAGCTTAAGTGGCAGAATGACACAATTTCCTGGAATAAACATGTTGCTGGGTCAGGCAGCTGCTGCTCAAGAGCCGTGTGATGTCGGTGCTGTTGGGGGTTTTGTCCTTTTGAATCTTACCCTGAACTAAAGCCCGTCCCCTTCTCTGGATAGTAAAAGTTTTAATCAACAGATGAATGTGCAGGTACGTCGCTGACTGAGGCTTCAGCTGTTTGAAGGTTTGTGTTTAACCTGCCCTTGACCTATTGATTATGCATGTTAAGAAAATTAGGATATTAACCAAATGGCAAAAGGAGCAGAGGGTTTTCAGCAACTGTTTTGTGATTAGATTAAATGTAAACCACAGAGTTTTTCTTCTGAAAATGCAGATTTTAACTCCTCGTTTTCAAGGCAGCTCTGTGTAGGACAGTGGAAATAATTTACCTTAGTACATGTCTGACATCTTCTGTGAAGGAATGTTTTGGATCACCAAGTAACGCTAGTATCTTAAGTGCTACTAATGTGCAGGATGATAATGGTTAGTGTTCGGGGTTTCTTCTCCAATTCACGTTGTTAAAATGTCAAAAACAAGCCCTTTTCTTGACTATTTCCAGCCTCAGCTTTGCTAATGAAACAGTGACACCTGCTGCTATGCTTACAAGAAGGTTCTTCAGTAAAAAAGCTTATTTTGAGGAGTTTTTCAGTGGGCTATCAATTATTGAAAGGCTAGTTCTAAACCAGCTGTCTTCTAGATCCCCGTCCTTCACTTTCTATGGATTTCCAAGAGTATGTTTGGCATTTATGTGAAAGGTAGCCCCATATAAAATTAGCTGTATGTAAATACTGCACGTACTTTTGTTTTTTAAAGTTGATTTGCAGAGTGTAACACCCAGCAAGGACCAGCTCTGTTCTGCACAGCCCAAATGTGAGTGGAAAGCCACCTTGGTGCGGTGGTTCTTTGGCATCAGTGGCTCTGGCTGGGGTGGTTTGTTTAACCCATTCAAGTCCTTTGGAATAAATTCCTGCTGATGGTTCCCTCTGTGCTGCTCTTTCTGAATTCCCACTCCCTGTATGTGCTATAGTTTCTTATGAAAGCATTGAAACTGTCACCATTTATTTAAGTTATGTTATGAAAACACGTGTTTTCAGAGGGGAGGAAGAGAACTCTTTTTTTGTATTCTTCCCTCTCACCTCCTCACCTTTGGCTGGAGTTGTTCCTGCTCTAACTTGTCTGCAGCCTGAAGCTGGTTATTTTCCCAGTTTTGATGTATCATGCCTAATACAGCAGGCTTGGATTTTCTTGTGGCACTTGGAGGATCACCTTGTTTCAGATAAGGTTCAGCATGAATATCTGGATGCAGCGTTAAGCTCTAAGTACTCCCTGTGGACTTGCTGGCTTTTGAGGCCCATCAGGAGAATTCGCTCACTTGCCATTGGTTGCATGTAGGGATTCTGTGGACTTTGGGAGTGGGTTACATGATTTATTTCGTGGCAGCCAACTGCTGCTTGATGCTTTAATCTGGAGAGGAAGGAATTTCCAACGCTGCTGAATTTCTGCATTCATGACTTGCTTGAAAAGCATAAGATGTGTTTGTCACGTGCAGGTTGAGCACTGTGGATGGCAAAAAGCAGTATTTAGGCTCCTCTTCATGCTTAGCAAGACTTGTGGCCTGTGTGGCGAAGTTGAGTGCTGCTGAACTGAACAGCATTTTATCTGGTTAGCAGTCAGTGGTTTAAAAAGGATCCGAAGGGAAGTGTTCTTCACTAATGCTAATAAATACTTACAGCTTTACTTTCTATCTTGGCCAGTCCAGGTCAGAAAAGCTGAGGTCTCCAGAGTGCTGAGAAGGACAGCAATGCTAAAACTTAAGGAAATTTCTTTGATAGCCATATTGAATGTATTTTCCTTAACATATTATTTTTCTGTACGAGTGCTTCTTATTTTCTTTATGCTTTCTTAGAACATCAAGGGATATTGCTTAATGCTAGCCTATAGCTAACAAATGAATCAGGCAGGAAATACCCAGGTATTTTTTTGTGTGAGTGTGTGACAGGTAATAGGAAACCAATGCCACGTATTCTCATCACACTGCTGAGACTTTTTAAATATTAAATTTGTACTTTCTAGCAGTTGCAGAATTCCGTGTGATCATATGAAGTAACAGACATTTCTTCCATTAATTCCTGTCTTCATATAGATTATGTCTTCTGGGAAGTTTAAATCAAATTTATGTACTTTCTAAAATGAGATTTTCCCACGTAGCAGTCATCTGGATTCACTCTGAACCAGTGAGTGTCCCTTAATTCGTAAACAGCATTTTGTGCTGTTCTCTGTAGAACAATAATGGGTAATGGTAATTACCTTTTGTCTTTTGGCAGTACTTGAGTGCTTGCAGAGCTGTCATCTCAACACAGGGATAGCATTAAAAAAAAATCTGGACTGTAATTTTCCTTCTACACAACATAAACTCATTAGGAGCAGGTCTAAATTCCTGACCCAGTTTTACTGTTATGTGGACAGATGTGTGGTGATTATAGCTTAAAATATAACCTGCAGGTGGGGTAACATCAGCGTTTGTGCTGCTCTGAGCTTCTGTTCCTTTGTGTGTAAATTGTTGTTTAAAATATGTAAATTCTGTTTTATTTCAGCAACAAATTGCTCGTCCTTCTCAAGAGGAGAAAGTAGAAGAAAAGGTAGAAGAGGAAAAAGCAGAAAAAGCAGACAAAAAAGACGAGGAAAAGAAAGATGAGGAGGAAAAGGATGAGAAGGAGGAATCTAAGTAAGTATATGTACAGCAGTGACATCTTGTTCCTATTTAGTTCTTATGCATCAAACAAGATAGTTCAGAAAAACAAATTGATTTAATCAGACTGTCCATAATGGCAATCTGAATGAGCATAAATAATATCTTTATTTATATATATTATTTTTTAAAAACTATTCTCAGAGAGAATACCAAAGAAAAGGACAAAACTGAAGTTGCCACAGAGGAAACGGAGGAAAGGGAGCAGGCCACTCCTAGGGGCCGAAAAACTGCCAATAGCCAAGGTCGTCGTAAGGGCAGAATCACCAGATCAATGACAAACGAGGCTGCACAAGCAAATGCTGCTGCAGCTGCAGCCACTGAAGAGCCACCACCGCCTCTTCCACCCCCACCAGAGCCTTGTGAGTAGCACTGATAGGACACATGGGGACCCATCTGTGGTCGTGCTCATCCCTGACATAAGAGCGTGTTTTATACATGGAGTACGTTTTTGGGATTGGTTTCTTTAGTATTACATCTTTATTCTTAGGCCTGCTTATAATTTTATGACCGTTTGGTACTGTTAAATTTCATAAATGCAACTGAATGGCATAGTTGTACTCAGATGACTCTTAAAACCATGTGTGGTAGGAGCCAATTAAGCTTTTGTGTTAACTACTTTTTCTGTTTTTCAGGGTTATTGATGGATCCGTGCAGATCCAAGTGCCTTTGGCAGAGCTTGACTTACAGGCTGTAGCTCATAGTATTTATTGTTAAATAAGTAGACTTGATGTTTGAGTATGTTGGGGAGTTTCATAATCTGAAATAGATCCCAGCAAGTTGTTTTTGTTATCATTTCTGCGTTAGATGGCAAGAGAATTCTTTAAAATAGAAATGTTACTCCCTTGGCATGTTAGAAAAGAGTACACTAACTCTGGCTGCATTTCTGACATGATTCGTGGTGGTGCAGAAGTACTGGCAAACACAATACTTTGTGGCTGGTCAGTAATTAGCCAGGTTGGTGTGGCAGTTTTTTTCCTTCAGTGCTGTGCTGTGGCAGACATCAGGCTTAGCTCTCCAGCTGGGTAGTTACTGGCAGCTGCTCCTACAGAGTTTGTAACAACTTTTTCTGTTGCTCAAATATTCTTCACATCCTAACAGAGTTAAGTAGGCAAATGAGTTCTTTAGCTGTAAATATCAGTAATAGTGACAAACATTTTCTCTCAGTGGACAATTCTTTTATTTGTCAGCTGCTGGATAATGGCAATAGTTCCTTTTTTTCTTTGTTTTTACAGGATTTTCTGGAAAATCCAGAATAGCTTTTCTGTGGGTCAGATCCTCTTATAGCATCTTACTTGTATTGTTAATGGAAGTTGTTGGAGAGTCCACATTGCATGCTGTATGTAATGGCAGGTGTTATGTTGCCACTTAATGCCATTCAGAAACTTAAACAGAATGTTGTCCAATCCAGAGAAGTGAATGAAAAATATTTTGCCGTGGGTCATAGTTAGTTTCCTTCTTGTTTTTATTTTTACTCTTCTTTTATTTTTCTGTTTCTCAAGTAGAAAACTTAATCAGTACAAGAATAGTAGGTTTGATAACTGCTAATTGCTAAACAACCATTTCAGTCCATTCCGCAGTAGTCAGTGAAATAAGATGGAGCCACTCTATAGCACCTTGGATTGTGAGAAAAGAGCAGAACACCTTTTAAAGAAGCTGCTATATTATGCTTCCCTCCAGTTGTGAAGCATATTGAAAACAACAAAATACTGCTGATTTGTTTTCCCCTGAGTTGATTATATCCTTGGTTTATGAGGTCAGGGTTAAATTACTACTGAGAATCAGTTTGTTGGGTTTTTTTGTTGTTGTTGTTCAGCCACTGCAGTAATCAGTGTGCTGAAAACTTGGACGATCACGTGGGCAGCAAGAGTGCATAAAGTTCTTTTGTGATTTTAAAAGATATAAAAGATATAACATGTTTGCATTACTGTAATAACATCTAAACTTACGGAAACCTGGTGGATAAATAGAAAAGAATGGATCACAGGGAGAAAAAAGGGTTCTGCTGGGAATGTGTATTTCTGTCTTGGTTTAATGAAGAGTATTTCCCACTGACAAGAGCAGCTTTCCCATGTGACTTGATTAAGCCTTAGTGTAATAGATTATGGGATGCGTGCCATAAAGGGAACTCTTGTTTTTTTTTCTGATCAGCTGTCACTTGCTCTTTCAGCTTCTACAGAGCCTGTGGAGACATCCCGCTGGACAGAGGAAGAAATGGAAGTTGCTAAAAAAGGTGAACTTTGTAAAAACTCAATTTAGTTCTGATTACTGTATTTACTGAACTATTGAGTATTTGCTTCTGAGTTCTACACGTGCTGTGATTCTTCTGTGCAGCACTACACTAAATGAGTAACTTGAAAGTTGCTGTGTTTTTGTGCTTACAACTTACAAAAGTTCCTTTTGTGCAAGACAGCCCTTTGACAGAAAAGTTGGTGTGTTTTGTAAGTTGTCTATTCATTTGGCAGATAATGTCATCTGTAAATATTACCTATAAGATCCATGTTTTCACAGAAGTGTTATGTATTAGCAACAGCAGAATGAAGTCTGAAGGCTTCATTAGCAGACATTTTGATAGACAGGTTTTTTTTTCCATCCCCATGATTAGTGGTCACATAAGGATTCTCACTGTGACAGTGTGTAAGGACAGCAATACTTCAGTACCTTCCTTTCCCACTGGTTGTGTTGCTCCATTTATGAGGGTCTGGATCACTGAATTACTTATAGCATGTATCTGTTTCTTTATGTTTGAACAGGCCTCGTGGAACATGGACGCAACTGGGCAGCAATTGCCAAAATGGTTGGGACGAAAAGTGAAGCTCAGTGTAAAAACTTCTACTTCAACTATAAAAGGAGGCACAACCTGGACAGTCTCCTTCAACAGCACAAACAGAAGGTAAGTGCAGTGGACACCGCATATTTTGCAGAGAAAAACTTAGTATCTCTGAAGTCATTCATTGAACTTCACTAAAACTATTTTGCAGTCACCACTTGTTTCCTTTTCTGCTTGTTTTTGTGTTGTGGTGTAAATCTAGAGAAGGCAACTGATGCTCACTGACCTGTGATAGTGATCACTTAATGCTTTAAAGTGTAATAGAAAATTGTCTATTGGATGGCATGCTCAAGCTTGAAGAATTCCTTTGTGCTTTTATTTGTACACCAGCAACTATAGATAAAGTTCAGGGCATGGCAGTAGAATAGTTACCTTGAAATCTGCTGCAGTGCACAGTAAGCACTAACCTTACAGAACAGAGCAAAAGAATTAATAGAAGACCATGAGCTGAAAGTTCTGCGGCATCTAAAGTGGAAGTTGGTATCCTCTAAGCTGTAGTGTCCTAGTCTTCTCCCTGCTGAAGTGAAGAGCATCAGTTTCTGTTTGCTGCAGTAATTTCTTTTTTCCCGTAAGTATGTATGGAGACAGTGGTTTGTTCCCGAACTGTCAGGAGCAGCAAAAGCTGTACAGAGGTTGAAAGAATATGTCCTTGTAAATGAGTCTGTACTAAAGAGATTCTGTGCCTTTCGTTTCAACCTGAGGTTAAGAAGTGAGACTGCATCTAGAAAGAAAGAATACCTTTAAATTTTCAGTACAGTATAAATGCCATGTATTTATCAGTCTTCACGAAGGCCCCGCGAGGAGCGAGATGTATCACAGTGCGAGAGCGTAGCTTCGACTGTGTCAGCTCAGGAGGATGAAGACATTGAAGCATCTAATGAAGAAGAGAATCCAGAAGACAGTGAAGGTAACTTGTGGGAAGGGAACGCCTATGTGCACTGGAAGGGAAAGATGTTGATCAGAAAGCTGTATTCCATTTCCCAGTGTCATATTCAAACAGTTGATTTTCAGCTGTTGGAACTTACTTCATTTGTTGTATGTGGAGAGGAAAAAGCGTTTTTGGTATTGAGCAGCCTGTAAGTTGAATCAAATCATTGCTAGTTGATGCTCTTAGGGCAATTGTCTTGAGTTTTGGAACAGCAGACATATATGTCGTTATCGTAAATACTAAGCAGCAGTTGACTGAAGCTTAGTTGGATCTCATTAATGTTGAGTCTTTATTCTAAAACTTTTTTATTTTTCAGGTGCTGAAAATAGTTCTGATACAGAAAGTGCTCCATCTCCAACTCCAGCAGAAACTGCTAAACCGACTGAAGAAACTCCATCTGAGAGTGCTGCTTCAAAAATGACCACTGAGGCGGCAGCAGAACAGGAATCTACTGTTAAACCTGCAGCCAGCACATCTCCCTCCTTAACATCCCAAAGTGTATCAACAGCTGAAAGTCAGACCTCTGAGCCACAGGTTAAGGAAGAAATAAATACTGAAGCAGAAGAACCTATGGAGGTTGACAATAGGAGCCATCCAGTAGAAGCTAAGCCTGTGCTTAATCTTCCAGTGCATACCAAAGTTGAACCTGTAGAGACTGAAATGAGGCTACCAGAAAATATTCAAGTGAAAATAGAGAGTGATACCAAAGAGAGAGAGATGGAGAAACCCAAGGAGAAGTCAGAACCTGAAGAAATGGACTATAGTCTGTCACAACAGGTCAACTCAGCAAGGCAAGAATCCCATTCAGATAATGATTCAAGTGCCACCTGTAGTGCTGATGAGGAAGTTGATGGAGAGCCTGACAGACAAGGGTGAGTTTAATTATTTAGCATTCAAAAACTTCCATATTTAAAAAGCTGTTTGAAATATGGCTTTACTTAGCAGTGATTAAAAACTGTCATCAGTAGTGACGTTTTTCAGCTCTTTGCTCATCTATGCATGCTTCCTGTTATTTTTGCCTGAATTCTTAGTAGGGATGCTTCACTCTTGAGCTTGGATGAAGTTATCCTTGAATACTGACCAGCTTTTTTGGGCCCCTCTTACCTCCAGGGATTTATCCCATGGTACTCCACTAAGCAGGTCCCTGAAGAGGCCAAAGTCTGCTCTGCTGAAGCCTGGGGTAGTGAGCTTTTCATGTGCCCTCCTCAGTGTTCTAAGAATCTTGAGCACTGTTTCATGGTCACTGCAGCCAAGGCTGCCCTTGAGCTTTGCTTTTTCCGCCAGCCCACTCCTTGTTGGTGAGAACAAAGTCCAGGATAGCACCTCTCCTTGTTGCCTTGTTGGCTTCTCTGTGACTTGGAGAAGGAAGTTAACATTAGTGTCTTCCAGGAACATCCTGGAGTGCATACACCCTCCTGTATTGTCCCCTGAACATATATTGGAGTGGTTGGAGTCACCAGTGAGGACCAGGGCTTGTGGAAATGAGACTGCTCCAATTATAGAGGGCTTTATCCAGTTGGTCTTCCTGGTCAGGTGGCCTGTAGCAGACTCCCACTGTAATGTCACCTGTTTCTGCTCTCCCTTTAATCCTGACCCTTAAGCACTTGCTCTGCTCCTCATCCACCCCAGTGTGTTCTGTTGGTGAGGTTCCTCTGTAACCATAGCGTAGCTTCAGAGCCAACGCCTCCTCCGTGCCAGTGGTCTTAATATACACACAGTACCAAGGATAGCTGTTAAATGTCAAAAGTATCCAGTGTCGTTGTGCTGCATGTGCTGTTTTGAAGAGTGCAGCTGATGGTGTTCTTTCTGCCTCTTCAGTTGTCTCTCCACTTCACAAATGTATTAGGTCTCTGGGTGGAAATACTGTTACACACTACTGTTTGCGTATAGATCTTGTGCTTCCCATCTTTTTTTTTTTCAAGGCATTCTTTATAAAGAGGGTGGCATTCTTGTAATACTATACATATGGAAACTGCATATATAAATATATAGTTCTGAAGATTCTGAGCACTTGTTATTTCTGTGAATCTTATAACATAGAAACATCTGTTGCTTATTCTACCTGATGTGCTTTGGGACAAACAAAACATAATCTTTATTTTATTTATTCAGTGTTGTCCAGTGTGTTGAATCTTGGTCTTTTTGGTGATACTTCTTCCCTTCCTTCTCTCTCTTTTTCCAGTATCTTCAGGGAGTCAAAGCCCTCATTGTTAAACCCAGCTGGATCAATACTGGTGTCACCTACGATAAAGCAAGGGCAAATGGACCTACAACAGCTTCACCACCGAGCAGCTGTCATACCACCTATGGTATGGTGTGTTTGAAGGAATATTTGTTTTCCTGATAACTGGTTTCAATGCTAAAGCAGCAAATAGTTTTGAAACAAACAAAGAAATATATGGTTTACTTTCTTATCGTATTACTTTTCAAGTGTGAATTAAATTAAATAGAAACAAATAGACAAGTATTGGCCTAAAAAGAGAAGTAGATCATTTGAAGTTCTCATATATAGATTATACCCCTGCTGCAATGAGGCCACTGAACAAGATAGTTACTTTAGAAAATACTTAGTATTAATGTGCCTGTTGTGAGCATCTTCCTCTCTTTGTAGGTTTCTTGCAGTCCCTGTACTGTTCCTGTTGGAACACCAGTGAGTGGCTATGCGCTCTATCAACGGCACATTAAAGCAATGCATGAGTCAGCACTGCTGGAGGAGCAACGCCAGAGGCAAGAACAGCTGGATATGGAGTATCGAAGCTCCGTAAGCCCGTGTGGCACTTCCAAAAGCCCTAATGTTGAGTGGGAAGGTAGGTGGTTTTACATCTGTCATGGAGGTAACTCTGTGCTGTGTGTCGCACGTTCACCTCTGCCTCATTTAAGAAGGAAAATTGAATGTACTGTTGATTAATTCCTGCTTTTGTAAGGCATTTGGTTGAAGGAACCAGTCTGTTATAACAGATCCTGCTACAGTTACAGGGTTAGGGAACTACCTCATAACCCCATTGGGTAAGGCAAAATGGGCTCCCTTGGGGTGAGGTCAGAATTGAGTTTTCAGAAACAGCTGAGCAGATGATTGTCTTTATGCAAGAAAAGCATATTCAGTGGGAGCCCCAGTTCTGCACTGTAACTGTTAGCTCTTAATATCCAACATTCTTTACTGGAGGAGGAAGTGGTCCAGAAAATGCATTGTAACAGGGAAATGAAACCAGTAAGGCACCAATGTGCTGAGCATTACAGTGCTAGAGATACCCTCATCGATGTTTAATTCTTCATTCTTTGATTTAATATCCTTGTGCATTGTGTCTGGTGGCTCCACAATGTTAGCAACATAAACTGTCGTGTTGCACTTTGAGTGTTTTATATTTAACATGTGTAAGTTTTAAAAATGTGCTATGAAAATGCTTCATCTTCAGTATTTTTACCTAAAAAGAAGGAAACATACTTTTTTTTTTCCCTATTAAAATGATGAGAAAGGGAGCTTGTACACTGAGAAGGTGGGTATAAGGTTGTGGTTTTTGGAAGCTGCTTCTTTAGGTGGAAAGTCAAGGTTTGTTCAAAAGTACCACTTAGCTAAAATATTACCTCAATAAATCTTGCATTGGCAGCACTATGTTATAAACTGTGGGAAAGTTCCAGCGTGAAGTCTGCCCACAAAAATCAAGAGTGTTACTGAAGTAGTGGGGGGGAATAACGTGGTTAATGTAAATGGGTTTTACAAGCCTGGACGTTTTCATCTGCAAATTAAAGAGTCTGGCTTGTCATCAGATCATTACAGTAGCTACTTCCTAAGATGCATTCTGCATGCGAGTTTGTCCTTCCACTCTTGTGTGTAGGAGGGAGTTCGTGGTCTCTTAAAAATCTTCCATGGTAAACATCAGAATATTCATCTGCAGGTACCGTGTTCAGACTGAAGGACCTGTGCTGAACTGGCTTATGACAATTAAGAGTCTTAAAGGGACCAAATACTGTTTTTTCACAAAGTATGAGAGTTGTTCAAAATTTTGGATATGAAAGTACAGACCTAAGAACATAATAAATTAAGTTGTACCTTTGGTCCAATTTTCTAATTATTTTGGAAAGCAGCTTGATACCCCTGTGTAACTTAATTAAAAAAAACCTGCAGTCTTTGGCAAGGGCAGTAAATTCCAGCATGAATTTATGCATGCATGTGTGCACATTGATTTCAAAATAAACGTGTGAATCTGGATTACCCAGAAGATAGCAATACTAAATACACTCACCTTCTACTGGAGGTGCTGCATACTTGTTGTGAGCCAGGAGACTGACACAGGAGTTGCTATCCTCGTGCCTCAGTATGTAGAACTGTTTATTCCTTTCATTCAGAAAGAGTCTACATGCCCGACTTTGGAATTTTTGTTATTTCACTGCCGAGTGCTGTTTTGAAAGCAGTTGTTTCCTTTTTAGTCAGATTACATCTTTGCAGTTTATTCCTGCTGATTACAGTCTGACCATTGTAATAGGCCCTTTGCTCAAGTTCTGTTGCACACTGGACCTTTTGACTTCAGTTTCTAATCTTAGGATTCTTCACTGTCTTTAACCCTGATAGGAAAACCAGTGGCCTATATGCCCTATGCTGAGGTCAAGCGAGCAATAGAACAGGAAGCACAAGTGCAAACTACAGCAACAAGGTCAGCATCACCATACAGGCTGTCTCCAAGAGAAGTCAATAAAGCCTCTCCTCAGCCTGATATGAACGCAGCTCGCTATAGCGTCCCACCAGGTAAATGTTTCTTTTAGTATCATAGCAATGTGTGGTCTTTGGAAGCTGGATTTCTTTTACTTTCTGCAGTATCTGAACACTTTGTGAACTAACAGAAGAAGGGGTTTGTTTGTGTGTACGTAGATAGGTGTTCTGTATTTTTCTGTCTCCAGTGAGGTTGTAGTTTCGTTTGTCCTGGTTTTTGTTTTATCAGCTAACATACATTTTACTAAACAAACAGGATGATCTGAAAAGTGTTAGGACGGCATAGGGACAAAGTCATCAAGAGTTTTTTCAGCTTAATACAAATACTGTCATATTCAGGCAGAGCTGAGAAAAACCTAAATTACACACTGCTCAGTTGTTCTTATTCTTTAAATGGAATACTTTGTCTGAAAACAGGAAAACAACGAAAAACATGAATGTACTCTGAATTGTTAGCTTCAAAAATTCAGTTTTAAGGGTTTGTAATTCTACTGGGCAGCTTCTGCCATTTTTGAGTGCCATTGCAAGGTTAGGTATTACCCATTTGATTTTTAAAGCATAACATATATTTGGATATAGTGAGTTTCAGAGCTGGAAATACAGTGAGATAGCTTTTGGGTATTGCGAGGCTGTTCTTGTTGGAAATGGTCAGATGAGCTGTACATTTTCTATTCTTGTCTCTCTACTGACTTATAGAGCTAAAACAGACTGTCATGTTTAATGCACAACTTTTCCCTAAGTTCTCCAGCCTGCTCCTCACCAAGTAATAACCAATATCCCTGAAGGAGTCCGCCTTCCTACAACCAGACCTACCAGACCACCACCACCTCTCATTCCGTCCTCCAAAACAAGTGTGCCATCAGAAAAACCTTCTTTCATCATGGGAGGCTCAATCTCGCAAGTAAGATAATTATTCATTGAAAGTCTGTGCTTGTAACACTTCTTGCCCTTTCGCCAACCTTCACGATCTTGTATTCAGTTACACGCTCACAGCATTAACAGTTAAACAACTATACATGTTATCTCTAAAAATCCAGGAGGTATCTTATAAAATAAAACATGCTGCAGTTGTTTATGTTTATTAGCATAGTTGAGGATGCACCATTCAGGTGAACTGCATATCTGCTCTGGACTCCTATAGTTCTGCACTTATTTTGCAGCAATGCTCTGTAGCATTTTAGGATCATAGTGGTTTTAGCAGTCTCCTTCAAACACAGAAGTGAATCTTTCTTCCAGAAACAACAATTAACATAATATATTGTTTTAGGGAACACCTGGCACTTACTTAACATCTCACAGTCAAGCTTCCTATACACAAGAAGCTGCAAAGCCATCAGTGGGTTCCATATCACTTGGGCTGCCAAGGCAGCAGGAGTCAGCCAAATCTGGTAAGAAAAGAGGAGCTGACAGAAGTTTTGTATGGACTATTTAGTAACTTGTAACTAAGGGAGCGGGGCAGAGAAAACCAGCAAACAAGAGAAAACCTTTTATTTTTTCTTCTGAATAGCTTCCCTGCCCTATATCAAACAAGAAGAATTTTCTCCCAGAAGTCAGAATTCCCAGCCTGAGGGACTCCTGGTCAGGGCACAGCATGAAGGTGTTGTTCGAGGTAATGGCAATCATACAGTTTAAGAAAGCAATTTAGTAGAACACAGAATTTGAGCCTAAGCTACTCAAGTCTTATTTTTAAACATTAAAGGATCAATCTGTTCCCTCTTTTCTGAGGCATTTGTACATGTGTATTAGTAAAGCTTCTCTTGTCTGCATATCTCATTTAAAAAAAATTGGTTTCAAGAGATGCCTGCTTCAAAACTGAGTGTACACAGTGCAATACTTGTGAAATATATATGTATTATATATATATATATATGTCAGAGGGGAGGAAACGTAACAGTGTGGGTTAATAGCTTTGCATGCCATAAAAGGCTAAGTCAAAAGAGGAAATAGTTTAGGTGCCTCGTATACACATTGTTAACAAGCTGAAAATTAGTATAAGCTAATGGTTCTTATTACAGTTTCTGTTTCAAGTAGAGTAGCTATATTTTCTGTTGTTTGCTTATTTACCTATATATATCTTTATCTAAAATCAGGTACCACAACCATACAGGAGGGAAGTATAACACGAGGAACTCCAACCAATAAAGTTTCTGTTGAGACCATTCCTTCTTTGAGAGGCTCCATAACTCAGGTATTCTCCTCTTACTGAGAAGGCTGTAGCATAACAGTGCACTTAAGTTATTGCTGTGATTGTATTTGCATATCTAGAAGGAGTAAATGCCACAGAACAGGAACCACCTCAAAAGTTTAAGTAGGATTAGATGGTCAAATCCAACCATCAATGAAGTCAGCATTGCAAGTATTTTGTCTTCATGTATTTGATTGTTTTTAAGCTTGTCAAACAAAATTGCTGGAGCCTTTAGTATACATGAGGGCTTATTATTGTCATCCAACCTATATCATCAGCAACTTCTGTGAAAAACAGCATCACACCTGAGTTCGAGTATTAAAATCAATTGTAACCTGTCTTGCACAGAGGGTGTATAAGCTGCTTTAAATGCTGATTTGGGATCTCTCTTAGTTACAGAGGAACAATTCTATTCTCAGAAGGGTAGACTTTATTACTGTAGATAGAGATACATCTTAGTGGCTCCAGTAAGTATGTAGAGTATGCTATCTTTCCCCCAGGTGGTACTATAGTGTAAATGTTCTAGGTCATTAAATACTTCTGTAATATTGTATTCCCTATTCTGCTTTATGTGCTTTTTTTAAAGGTGAGAATTGCTTACAAATAATTTTATTAATATTTAGGTTAAATTCCTGATAATAGGTGCAGAAGTTTAAGCCATGCTGCTTGTTAAAGTGGTTGGTGTTCTAGATATTAAGAATAGAACACTTTCCTTCATGGCTGCCTATTTTCTTGCACAAATACACATAGTCTGAATTATATTTGATTGGTTTAAATGCAGGGTACACCAGCTCTGTCCCAGTCTGGCATAGCAGCTGATGCATTACTGAAGGGCACTATTACCCGGCTGGCTACAGAAGACAGCAGCCCAGAGAAGTGCCGAGAGGAAGCTTCAGCCAAAGGCCATGTTATTTATGAAGGCAAAAGTGGGCATATTTTATCTTATGATGGTGAGTATTTATATACTCTACTTGATGAAAGCCAAGACTGCAGCAGGTTCTGCTGAAGTCTGTGTGTGTCCAAATGTATCGATATGAACCTCAGTCACTTCAGTGCCACCTGGAAGAAGCACTGACCTGTCTGTGTGTTCTTGTGGGTGTAAAGACTAAAACGATCCAGAAATTGTATCTGTGTTCTGATGAGTATCCTGTACATGTAGATAAAATACAGTTAATTCAATTGCTGTGCTGCTTATATTTATTATGTCCTGAAAAAATCTGTGAGACAATCGAGTTTAAAATATTCTATATTAAAATAAAGGACACAGGTTTGGTTTTTTTAAACTTCATGCTTCATTTGAAATAGTGATACACAAGTAACTGAGAGAGTGCTTTATTTAACAAACCATGAAAGATCATTAAGCTTGAAATTTAATGTTTCAGTATTACATCAGAGTTGTCAATGAAGTATTAATGTCCTCTGGTCTCATTAAATGTAATGCTCATGACTTTTTGTTTTCTGCATTTTCTAACCACGCTTCTGTAAATGTTACCAGCTATTAAAAATGTTCGTGAAGGAACAAGGAGCCCAAGAACTGCTCATGAAATTAGTTTAAAAAGAAGCTATGATACAATGGAAGGAAATATAAAGCAAGGAATGTCAATGCGGGAATCTCCAGTATCTGCACCACTGGAAGGTAAAAACAGCTGCTTCTGAGTTGTTCTGTATTTTATTCAGGTCTTCTGTGTTGATGTAAGACGACCTAGACTTGTCTTATGGGGCAAATCAAAAGAGGAATTATGTTTACATCTTGTGCCATTAACTAAATCCATGTAATAACCACTACAATAAAAGCATGCTGTAGTTATTGCTGGGCTAGAGATTTCCTATGTCTTTTGCTGGTGGATGTCCCCATAACTGCAGGTGATTCAGCTAGCACTTACACGTGTCAGATTTTCTGAGAGAAGCAATGGACTCTTCACAATTCCAGTGAATTGCTGCAAAGCTCCAGCAGCACTGAGTCATACTAGTGTCGACTGCATGGACGCACAGCCCCGCAGTTCAGTGTTGCTTCTCGGCTGTGGCATAGGAGCATAACGTGTTGCTGTGACCTTTTGCATTGCTTCACTAAATGCCTTAGATTATGCCAAGCAGAAGATTTATACAGCTGCTGTATTCTGTTTCTGGGCATCCCTACCATTATTTTGATTCAACAAACTGTAATCGGACTAAGATTGTAAAAGTCAAGGCAGGCCATTATATAACCCTTATGGTTGTCTTGTAAAGTACAGAATATCAAGAAAATGTATCTTACCCGAACTCTGGAATCTTACTCCTGAGATGCATTTTGTCCCACTTTGAA
This sequence comes from Pavo muticus, assembly GCA_016647715.1. NCBI lineage: Eukaryota > Metazoa > Chordata > Aves > Galliformes > Phasianidae > Pavo > Pavo muticus. Next base: position 962,782 of record JACDJE010000270.1, on the reverse strand, counting down.
TAGCCCTTAAAGGACATCTTGGTTTGTTTTCATCAGATTGGACAATGAGTAAGGGGTTTCTAAACAACATGTAAAAATTCAGCGGTGCCTTTAAGTTGCTCATGCACTTGGTTTGTCTTCTGGAAAGTAAAGGGAAGTGTTAAGAGAAGCTTTTGGAACAAAAGTTAAGCTTAATGATAAAATAACCTTCTGATTTGAAATATGTTAAAACTTGCAATGGTGTAATAGCATGAATACTTGAACCAAAGAACTTCGTGGGGCAGGATGGTCTTTTAACATGTTGATGCAAGGCCTAGCATAACGAGGCAAAGCTTTGGGCACTACAGATAATATCTGTAATTATGTAAGAAGGAGGAGGGTGTTTTTGAACACTTGTTATTTAATTCTCTAAACTATGTTCATTCTAATTTCAGGTTTAATATGCCGTGCACTGCCTAGGGGTAGCCCACATGCTGAACTTAAAGAAAGAACAGTGTTGTCTGGCTCTATAATGCAAGGTAAAGTTCTGCTAATTTGGAAGGCAGGCATTAATTGCATTCCCAGAAATCCGTTATTAAGAATGGTAGCTGTGTTAAGGGTAGAGCTTATTTTGTTAGACACACTTTCTGATGCACCATATATAAAGCTAACATATAAGTATTGATTTTTCTTTTTGAAAATACATATTTTTTAGTACAAATTGTCAGTATTTAGCACCTTTTCCTATTTTTTTGTTCAATTTTTAAATGGACCATAATAATTCCCCCAGACCTCTGCAGGTGTATGGTACTGCTTTCGTTTCAGCATCTGAAATAACCTGGGGCACTTTGAGTAACTTGAAGATTTGTTCACTGTTATTTTTGTGACATAGTTTTAGTCTCGTAATACGTTATCTTAGACTCAGCAAATCAGAATTCTAATAGCTGGTTACTCTGCTTATGACAAAGGAGTTGCAGTGATAATTAATAGCGGTGATGTGACTTCTTTCTACAAAAGGCACACCAAGAGCAACGTCTGAAAGTTTCGAGGAAGGCTTGAAATACCCTAAACAGATTAAGAGGGAGTCACCTCCCACAAGGGCATTCGAAGGAGCCATCACTAAAGGGAAGCCGTATGATGGAGTCACTACCATCAAAGAAATGGGCCGTTCCATCCATGAAATCCCAAGACAGGACCTGTTAAGCCAGGAGAGTCGCAAGACTCCCGAAATCGTGCAGACAGCCAGGCCAATCATAGAAGGCTCCATATCTCAGGTAAATACAGAAAGCACTCATAGAATCCTATGGTTGCTCACATAGCCAGAAGTCAGCCAGTTCCAGATATTTGAGTAAGGACAAATGTGTTGGTGTTCTGTTTGTTTTCTTTTCCAAGAAAGCTGCTAATGTATGAAGCTTAAATATCCTCTGTGTATTAGAGAAATCTTGGCACTTGGCCTGCAGAGAACACGCTTGCTAGCAAGTGTGATGTAACTGAAAAGTAGCAGTGGCTAAAATCCACTTGTGTTCTATGCTGTGACGGCAGCAATGAACTGCAGTATCAGCCATGTGATATATATATTTTTTAATGTTTCTTTCATTTTTTATCAAGAGTGAAACATTGGCAGGATAACCTAACCTGATCCTCCTTTCCTTCTCAGGGTACACCCATAAAATATGAAAGCAATTCTGGCCAGTCTGCCATCAAACACAATGTAAAATCGTTAATCACTGGACCAAGCAAGCTACCCCGTGGAATGCCTCAGCTGGAAATGGTGCCAGAAAATGTGAAGGTGGTGGAGCGAGGAAAATATGAAGATGTGAAGACCGGGGATGCAGTACGTTCCCGTCACACGTCAGTAGTCAGCTCTGGTCCCTCTGTTCTCAGGTCAACTCTTCATGAAACTCCTAAATCACAACTGAGCCCTGGGATTTATGATGATACCAATGCACGGAGAACACCTGTGAACTATCAGAGTCCAATGTCCAGGAGTTCACCTATGATGAATAGAGTTAGTGAGGGTATGTTATTCTGATCCACAGAGAACAACTTTGAATAATTTCATTTTAAATGTATTTTTAACCTTTTTTTTTCCCTGTAATCTGTTCTACTTTATTTTTACTCTAATGGTTCATCTTGATGTGGAGGTTGGTTAGAAGGAATTTAAGAAGGCTATAACTTGTAATTGAAATAAGAAAATGAAAATCTGCCATATCGTACATGGAGAGTAGTTCAATCTCCGTTGGCATTTATGTTAATGTTATCTAAGAGCATAATGTTCTGAGGGCAGAAACTACTCCTGTATTTGTGGTGCCTAGAAGAGGAAGGTAATGTGGCATAGTGCGAACAAATGTAGTTTTAGGATTTAGAATTTTCACTAGGTATTTCGAGCTATAAAATACTGTCTGTGATTTATTGTAATTAATTGCAGCATGTATGCATGCAGCTGTATCTCCTATTGAAAATATGTATTTTGAGTTTGGGTTTTTCCTTATTTTTATTAGCTGGAATATCTTCTGGAAAGTCAGCAAATCACGAAAGGAAGAACACACTTACTCCCACACAGAGAGAGAGCGTGCCAGCAAAATCTCCAGTGCCAGGGGTTGATCCTGTAGTGGCTCACAGTCCTTTTGACCCTCATCACAGAGGGGCTACTCCTGAAGTCTATAGGAGTCACCTCCCTCCTCACTTAGATCCTGCTATGCCATTTCACAGGGCTCTGGATCCTGGTAAATCTGTTTGTGTTTTGGCTTTGTTTGTTTGTTTTTAGAAATACTGTGTGCTTGGCACAGGAGAGATGTCTTAACAAAGCTCTTATTGATGGGCAGATACAATTTAGAAGGGTTTCTATATACACAACTGTGGCTTGATGTCTAGCCAGGAAACTTACTGTAATATTTCTTCTGGAAGCTTCAGATAGTATTTCCAAATAAGTATTTGTGAAATGTATTAAAAGCTTTCAGGAAAACTGTGCCAATAAGGGTGTAGAAGATGCCACAGAATGAAAGTGTAATCAGAACTCCTCTGTTAACTTGAGAGATTACCAGATTGTCTCTGATGATATTAAGTCAGTAGACCTCTATTTAACATAATCTGTCAGTCTGCCTTTGTGGGGTGCTGTAACCTTCTTCAGGTGTTTCAGCCGTTCATCTTCAAAACTTTGATTTTATTCAGGTCTCTTCTCTAGGAGAATATGGATTGCTTAGCTTTTTCTGTCCACATTCAGTGCTTAAATTCAATAAAATACCAGTATTAAAATGCTATTTCAACTCATTGGTGCTGAGAGAATTGATAGCACTTCTCATTGAAACTATATAAACATCTGGAACTTTGGTTCTGTATCTTGAGCACTAAATCTTCTTTCCTCCTTCACCCTCAGCTGCTGCTGCTTACCTGTTCCAAAGGCAGCTCTCACCCACCCCAGGCTACCCAAGTCAGTATCAGCTTTACGCAATGGAGAATACACGACAGACAATCCTAAATGACTACATTACCTCACAGCAAATGCAAGTCAATTTACGTCCTGATGTAACCAGAGGATTATCTCCCAGAGAGCAAACTTTAGCTCTCCCATATGCAGGAGCAAGAGGTATGCCTATGAGGTTTTATGTGGTGTTATTTAAGCATATTTTGGATACGCAGTGTGGCTTGGCGGAAGGGGTTGATAAATGATCAGAACTCAGGACTAATGCTCTGATAACTGTGGAGGGATTTAGATTTCTTAGAGGCACAGATTTCTGTGAAGGTTTTCATATGGATCTTAATTTTGAAGAAGAGTTTCACATTGAAATGTAAAGTGCAATATTGGACCAAAATAAAGAAATAGTTATGAATCCCTGGGATTACATGGCATTCCCAGGAGTTAGAGATATAACAGGAAATTGCTGAGCCATGAGCTTGGTTACTGGATGTGGTAATCTGCCTGTCATTTAAATCAGTTTGGGTAGTTATTCATAGAATGGACGATAAGAAATCTGAAGTAGTCCAGTAAGACTAATTATCTTGGGGATAAAATACTAGCTCTTGCAGTGATTTAATTGGTTGGAAAAGAAGGGCTAAGTGTTTTTCATAGTAGAAGTTATACTGGAGTGCCCGTGTGTCCTGTGCATTTCAATGTTTCATTTTAGTTTTTGAATATAAGAAGTCTGGAGAAGGGTGTTACCAGTGAGCAGCGTATTTAACGTGTGGGCCTTCGGTCTGTCCTTGAAAAGTCTTTCTTACATGTGTCATCTCCTGACAGGAATTATTGACCTGAACAATATGGCTCCCACTATCTTAGTGCCTCATCCTGGAGGAACGAGCACACCACCCATGGAGAGAATCACTTACATCCCTGGTACTCAGCTTACATTCCCCCCTAGGCCTTACAATCCTGCTTCTCTGTCACCAGGTATAAGCTGTTAAAAATTGACTTCATGTTCACTAACATCAAATGGTGTGTTAAAGGGTGGAACTTGGGCCTCTAATCTGTCTAGTTTCTAACTATAGAGAAAACCCTTTAGTAAAAAGCTGTTCAGCTTTCCACTGGCTCTGCGTGTTAAGCTTTTGCTTTCCTAAATAAGTGGATAGACTTGACTGGAAGGAAAATGGATTTGGGAAACTTGTTGCAAGTAGGTGGCAGAACATATCGGACAGCGTTTACACCAAACTGTGCTTAACTTTAGTATTTGTTTTTGCTACTTCTTATCTTGTGGATGTTCCAGGACACCCTACACACCTGGCAGCTTCTGCAGCTGCAAATGCTGAAAGGGAACGGGAAAGAGAGAGGGAGAAGGAGCGGGAAAGGGAGAGGGAACGAGAACGAGAGCGGGAAAGAGAACGTGAGCGAGAGAGGGAGAGAATAACTTCAGTCCCTGCTGAGCTTTATCTTCGACCAGGTGAGTGTGCATTGCTGCATTTGGATCAGTCTTCTTGTAGACTGTCACTGCTCATTTTCTATATCCATGTAAACAATATGCAGCTTCTTAACAACACATTTGCTCAGTGTTGTTTGGCTTTAAACTTATTGGTGATTTCTCACACCTTGCAGTTCTGGTCATAGTTGAAACTTCAGCAAGTACCAGGCTTCTTCTCTTTCTGTCCTAATGATGAAGTACCCAGGGAAAGGTGTGAATCCCATCCATGCCTATTGCTACGTGCATTCAGAATGCTACTATTTAAACCCTTTGTAACTAACTTTTGTTTGTTATGTCTACAGTAGTGGTGACAGCTGGGAAAGAATGTGGAGGAGGAAACGTTGATATGTAGTTCTGTATTGTTATAAGAGTTATTAATACTTATATATTGTTTTTTTCTCTCTGCTGTGTGTTCTGCAGGAGCAGAGCAGCCTGGCAGACCTGGCAGTCATGGATATGTTCGGTCCCCATCCCCTTCAGTTAGAAGCCAGGAAAACATTCTGCAGCAAAGGCCTAGTATTTTTCAAGGAACCAATGGGACGAGCGTAATCACGCCTTTGGATCCTGCTGCTCAGCTTCGTATCATGTATGTTTCTGAAGTTACTGTTCCAGGGATATCTTTTCTAATATTGGAGCTTATTAAAAGGTTCATTTAGTCTGAGGAAGATTTTAAGAGACTAGGATGTGCTGCTGCCTGATGGCTTTTGAATTTATTGCATTTTCACTCGGTTCAGTTTAGATAGAGATTAGTGTCACGAAAGCTTTGCTTTGTTTCCCTCATGAAGTGACTCTAGTCCTTTAGTGTGGTATAGTCCAGAATATTCAGTGTGATATAATTCGGAATGTTCAATGTTTGCCAACAGGCAGCTCACTCCTGGAGCTCCCTCCATAACTCAAGGTTTACCTGCTTCCCGCTACAATACTGCTGCTGATGCCCTCGCTGCACTAGTAGATGCTGCAGCCTCTGCTCCTCAGATGGAAGTTGCCAAAGCAAAAGATACCAAGCATGAAGGAACCAGGATAGAAGAGAATGTGGGACGCAGATCAGCTGTGGTTACTGAGCAGCAGCAGATGGAACAGAAAACACTGGAGGTAGAAAAGAGGGCTGTCCAGTGCCCCTATACATCTGCAAATTTTTCTGGTGGCAAATCCCAGGGACAGTCCTCAACAGTAGTCTATTCAGAGGCTGGTAAAGAGAAAGGACCTCCTCCTAAATCCAGGTACGAGGAAGAGCTGAGAACTCGAGGAAAGACCACAATTACTGCTGCTAACTTCATAGATGTGATCATCACTCGACAGATTGCTTCAGACAAGGATGCACGAGATAGGGGCTCTCAAAGTTCAGATTCTTCCAGTAGTTGTACGTATCTTAGTAACTATCTACTTCTTTACTGTCTTAGCCTTGTAGGGAGATAATAAGATGTGAAGTGATTCTGACGTTTAATGATAAAATACTCAGCTTTGCACAGATCATATGCTTGATAGGTAAATACAGTTTTTGCGTGTAGTGACTGAAGATTCTTGCAAAATTGTAGCTGATAGCTTTCTTCGGATTCCATGCTGCATCATGAAGTGCAGGGTGTTACAAGTAACCTTACCAGAAGTCAGGAGATGTAAAATAACCGAGTTTCCATTAGAATGCTCTCTTGTGGAAATTTGTGTTTCACTGCAGTTCTTATTAGAAAAAGACGACAGTATTTTGACTTCCATTTTACTGGTGTCATTGTGATGGAAGCACTAGTGTTGCTACATTATAGACAACAAAAATCTGTAATATTTACACCTTATTCCATAACCTCTGCTTGATAATCAGTATCTTCTCACCGTTATGAAGCTCCTGGAGATGCCATTGAGGTGATCAGTCCTGCAAATTCACCTATACCAACTCAAGAAAAGCTACAGCCCTATCAACAAGAGACACCTAAACCAAGCCAGGCAGAGAGTAAGTTTTATCTGCTTACACAAACGTGCTGACAATTATCTTCCTTATATTTATCATGAACTCAAAACATAGTTAAAATGTCAGTTTTTAACTCAAGAGTCTTTAAGAACTTTAAAACCTAGGAACTTCAGTAATACTGACCTTTAAGACTGCCCTTTTCTTCTTCAACCAGGTGACCCAAACAGGCAGTATGAGGGGCCGATTCACCGTTACAGGGCACAACAGGAACCTCCTTCACCCCAGCAACCTCCACCTCCTTCCTCCCAGGCAGAAGGGATGGCACATGTGCCCAGGACCCACCGACTTATCACCCTCGCTGATCACATCTGTGTAGGTTTATTTGCAGATATGAAAAGTTATATTTCAATTATGAAAACACACGTCTTGGAACATTAATAAAAACTAGTTATTACAGAATTGGTGTAGGAAATACTATACAGTAACGTGTCTGGACTTACAGTTGTTTCATGTGTTGCAGTTAGTCTCACACTTGTCTTGTTCACAGATTTTGCATACTGTGCTGTAACCAATGTCTGACCAAATTCTCTCTGGTTTTTTTTTTTTTGGACACAACCAGCAAATCATTACACAAGACTTTGCTCGAAACCAGGCAGCTTCTCAGGCCCCTTTGCAGCCTGCCACCACTACATTCCAGAACTCTACCCCTGCTCCAACGCCTGTTTCTACCCGAGCAAAAACATCGAATCGCTACAGCCCCGAGTCTCAGCCACAGCCTGTCCACCATCAGCGGCCCAGTGCCAGAGTGTCACCTGAAAATCTGTCTGACAAGTCCCGGGGGAGGTAATGCATGTCTTTGGTTTAACTGCACGTTTAATTCTCAAATATGATAATTACAAAAACTTGTGTGGTAATCCTTGTGTAGATCAGAGTATCAGAAATAGAGGCAACCTTCGGTCCTGCAATGCTTTTGATGATTGTTTGGCTCCATAATATCACTTGTAAACATGTTCCCTTCTCTACCAATGCTTGATTTTCAGTCTAGAGAAGTGAAGATGTTTAATCGCTTAGAACTTACCAGAATAATTACAGAGAATTCAGTGTCATATTTTTGTGACCACGTATACTAAAGCATGTAACGCATATAACTGAACATAAATAGTCACTTGGCAGTCAAAATGCAATTATATGTGTTAACTGCTGTACTACCCGCATTAAGATTACTTATCCATCTCTGAATTCTAAATGTAGACCTGGAAAATCTCCGGAGAGGAGTCATGTTTCCTCAGAGCCCTATGAGCCAATCTCACCCCCTCAGGTCCCCGCTGTACATGAGAAACAGGAAAATGTTCTATTGCTTTCCCAAAGAGCTGAGCCTACTGAACAGAGGTACGTGTAGGACTGAGATCCTAAGATAATCTTAAAGCATATGAATGTTGGAAGTTTCTGCCTGTGACTGCTTGTGGAAAGAAGTTAAATGTACAGTGTTAAGATGTTCTTTTTTTCTGACACTCGATGTTGGCAGGACTGACTCTCGCTCTCCGGGCAGTATAAGCTACCTGCCCTCGTTTTTCACCAAACTTGAGAACACTTCACCCATGGTGAAATCCAAGAAACAAGAGATATTTCGAAAGCTGAACTCATCTGGTGGAGGCGACTCTGACATGGGTATGCAGGACTTGATTTTTTACTGCATTTTTCCAACTTGAGATTTGTGTGAGTGCTGTCCACAGATGTTCTAACATCGGTGTGTTTCGAATAACGTGAATGAACATAAATATATGCTGGAAAACTCACTTAAATGTTGTATTTCAATTGCAGCAACTGCTCAGCCAGGGACTGAAATATTCAATTTGCCAGCAGTCACTACCTCAGGTGGGTTTTTCAGAAAGTAAAACTATTTATGTTTCAGAAAAGGTGAACTCATGCAATATATGTAATGTGTATGCTTTGAGGAATGCAGTAAGTGAGAAGATGATATAAAACTTGAAAAGTAATATCCCACATGAAAAAAATGTTTCCTATGTCATGGGAAGGAGCAAAAATGATTGAAGATTTCAGGAAATATTTAAATTGGGAACTTAATGTTTTATTTTTGTGCTGCCTGTAAATCTTACAGAGAGAAAGCCATGAAATTGGTCAGCATCTAACTTAAATAGCATTTAAATACAGTGTAGTCCAACAAAACTTGAGCTTAGTTCATCAAATGTAGTTTAGTTTATAAACCAGGGTATGTGAAATGCAGTATTTTTTTCCTATGGAAAATAGAATAAATTAAAATCCCCACCTTCCTGTCACACAAACGTTGAGCATAACCCATACATTACGATGTTAAAGCCATCAGTGAAAGAGAGCTGAACGGAAATGTGGGAGATAAGAACTGGTAAATCTGAGTCTGAGTTGAACTGCAGATTGCCCGTAAGTGATTTTGGCCAGCGCCCTCCCCTCCTCGTGGTGATTCTGTCTTTCAAGTGGAGAAGGTACTGATCTCCATCAGACTAGATGGAATAAAAATGGCCACAAATCAGACTTCATAAGATGAATTAGCATGGGTCATTAACGTGAAGAGTATTCTTCTCTCTTCTCTTACAGCTGATGAGTAGTTGCAGATTTTGACCTAATATGCTTTTACAGGCAGCATGTCCAGCTTCCTTTCCTTGTTTTTTTTGCATTTTTTTAATGTGTAATGTACTCTATTGTGGACATTTGGTGTTTGCTGGCACGTACTATCTGCAGCCATTGTGAGCTGCTTTGGAGCAAGTTGTTTTGCATTAAAAAAATCTTTTTTTTCCTCCTAACTTTCTGCCTCTCTCTAAAATCATCTTCCACATCCCTTTGTAATTTCTGAGATCTATTTTTTGCCTCCCCTCCCACCTTTCCATGTATGTTTTTTATCTCCCAGGTGCAGTCAGTTCTAGGGGTCATTCCTTTGCAGATCCTGCCAGTAATCTGGGTCTAGAAGACATTATTAGGAAAGCATTGATGGGAAACTTTGATGACAAGAGCGAGGATCATGGAGTTGTAATGTCACAATCCATTGCAGTAGCACCTGGCAATTCCAGTGCTGTGGTATCAGCAAGCAATGAGACACGTGGGGAAGAAGCCAATCCATCACCCAATTCAGGTGAGGCATTGCAGCTCCCAAATATTTTATGAGTTAAAAAAACGTACAACATTTCTAGCACCAGTGTTACCAGTGACTGTATGGGCTGCTCTTCTGGTTGCAGTAAATCAGCACTCCAAAAGGCATCAACTCTTGTTTGGTGCTAAGTGATAATTTGTAGGAACAAATATAGAGGCTAAAATGCAGCATAATGCTTTTTGGAAAACCTGTCCCTTCTATTTCCAGGAGGGGGAGTCAGCAAGCAGAAGTTAATTGGCAAATCAAACAGTAGGAAGTCAAAGTCTCCGATTCCTGGGCAGGGATATTTAGGAACCGAAAGACCTTCTTCTGTCTCATCTGTCCATTCAGAAGGGGACTACCACAGGCAGACTCCGGTGTGGGCCTGGGAAGACAGGCCTTCATCAACAGGTGAGAAATGCAGCTTTCCTTTCAGCTTAATGAACTAGATATGTTAACTGTGGAGCGGTCAGAGGCAGGCATGTGGCACTGGTGTATTTGTCTGAAACTGATTGTTTTCTGATAGTCATCATGACCAAAGCCACGCTATCTGTGCATGTGCAGCTCTCTGATAGCTCCTCAGAATGGCGCACGTTGACCTGCAGCTACTCTCTCTCCCAGGTTCCACGCAGTTTCCTTACAACCCGCTGACAATGCGGATGCTCAGCAGTACGCCGCCAACATCCATCGCCTGCGCCCCGCCGTCCATGAGCCAAGCAACCACTCACCAACAGAACAGGATCTGGGAGCGAGAGCCAGCACCACTGCTTTCAGCACAATACGAGACTCTGTCTGACAGTGATGACTGAACTATGCAGATATTTTTTTTAATTTGCGGGTCAAAACAACAGATTTTATTTTTGACTTGTGCCCAGAGAGACTTTCCAGGAGAGCGAGGGCCACACAATGAAGAATGAGCGGAGAGTCTGTTCGATGCCTTCTGCACGGGCTGTGTGGAGGATTGTGATCAAGAAGGTTGACTTACTAAAGATAAATATGTAAAAAGTTTTTAAAAATGTGGACTATTCCTGTTCTACATCTATTTGTAAAGAAAACCATAATGTCTTTAAATCATTCTTCTGTAAATAGAGAGTACTTTTTGCAGTGTTTTTTCCCTTGCTATAGTATCTGGTGTACTTATGTTCAAATCATTGCCTAAACTTTGGGGGTCATTTTGTAATTTTTTATTTTAAAGCATTTTCTCAGTGTAGAGTTACTCCTCATAACCGTGGCCTCCCTCCCAGCCTGCCCTAACCATACCCGAGCCTCCCAGCCAGCCTAGCATCGTTGCCCGTTTAACGCTGTGCCACTCCTTGCAGGCATTGTGCTTTTCTATTTTCTTCCCTAGCCACACTTTCTCAGTGGTGTTGAAAGCTCTTGTGAAGATGTTGATTTATTTTCCAGGCCTGACCCCGTACTGAGCTCTGTACATGAACATAACCAGCTCGCTGGAATAAGATGATATATTTCTTTGAATTTTGAGTTCTGCCACATTGTACATTTTTGGTGCAGTTGATTTTTATTTAGCAACACTGCAGAAATATTATTGCATGGGTATGTTATGGTTAATTTTAAAAAGGATAAAGAGAACCAAGAAGAGCAGCTTCTGGAGGCTGTACCTCACTGTTATGCACACTGGGAATTTCAACTGTGCCCCCAAAGCCAACCTTAGTGTTCTGTGTTTCTGCATTGTATGCAGTTGAAATAGGCTACTAAATCCTACCGTCATGTTTAACCACAGCAAAAGGTTTTCCTGGACAGAGGCTCTGGGTGGATTGATGAGTCCTTCAAGAAGGAAAAACTCTACATCCCAAGTTGAAATAAAAACAAAATGCTTTTATAGAATAACTGAGCAACACGAGTCAGCTGCTTGGCTTCTGTTACAGCAGTTTGAAATAGGTACTGTAATTTCTACCTTCCTTCAGTCTGATTCTAAAACCTTTATGTAATAATAATTCTGAAGCCTGTGTTCACATCCCAGTTCCCATCTTTATAAGGAGACTTTTGGTGGAAGTCCTTACAAACGCTTGGCTTAACTCCTGCAGTGTGCAATACACACTAGGGTGAATTCATTTCCTTTTTTTGATTGTATATGGTACTGGGAGAGTCATTATTCATCTGTCACTGCCTGCTATGGTCTGCTTGTAGCTCCTCTGTGTGTACATCTGGGTCTGATGCTGCAGAGTCTCCTGGCATCCATCTTCAGGAGCATCTCATGTTTTGCTGCATGAACTTCAGGAAAATGAATTTAAGTCTCTGGGGTAGAAGGATGGATTTGCACTGAGCTGGGGGGTTGGATGGCCTGGCAGATTCCAAACTGCTTTTGCACCTCTAGAACAGGCTTTGCTTAGAAGTTACTCTCCAGTCAAAACATTTTAAATTTAACCCTATGTTTGCAATCCATTTTATGGAAGGCATAATGTCGCTGTGCAACCTTAACCATAAGATAGACAGCTTAATGGTCCAGTTAAAAACCAGTACAGAATTGCTATCAGTAGCAAATCTACTTCAGCAAAGTGCTTTAGAGAGGAAAGCCTTTTTGCCATAAGTGTAGGAAAGAGAAATCGGAAGGGAACTCATCTGAACACTTGACTGCGCATTGTAACTACAGAATTACTCTGCTGCTGCTGTTCATTAAGCACTGCATCAGAGCAGAGCAGCTGGCAGCGCCCTTCTGGCTTCAAGCACTGATTTGTCCATCCTGGTTTTAGACCTGCTTTGTTCCCCCAGCACCAAGTGCTCTCAGGCAGATGAACGTGCTGGTTTCGGAGCTTTTAAGCTGGAACAGAGAGTTAAGTTTCATTCTAAAATTCAGTTGTTTTCGCTTTCTTAGTGTAACAAATGCAACACGAAAGAGGCACAAACAGACAGAAGTCTTTGCTGCTAACTGTACAGTAAGTACAGCACATACAGCACATTCATCACAAAGCTTCGTGCTGCAGCAGCAAGATACCCAAAGTAGGAAAGTCCTGAGATGCAGTGAGTGCTGTCTGCACGTGAAATGCTGCTGCTGCTTTGGTTTGTTACCCAAGCTCTGACTTCCCCAGTGCACAGACCTCTCCAGAGCCCAGGTGAGAGCTGAACATAATCCCAGTGCTCTTCACGTGTGGAATTACATCTGCCTGTTTCAAACAGGAAGGTGTTTATAAATCACCTCTACAAACTGTGCTCTGCTACAAGTCTTTAACTGATTTCTGGGCAGCGCTTTTGCAATGCTGTCATCCTGACCTCGTGATTCTGACATGAGATCACTTCAGACTTGACAAACCATGCATCTTATCTCCGGGGGTTTTTCCCACACAGTGTCTCCAGCAGACAGTAACTTCTGGATTCAGACCAATCAATAAAGGGGATCAGTTCTCCGTTTGATTTTCCTGTGTCTCCCTCTTGTTTTGCAGCATCGAGCTGTGCTCATGAGAACTGGCCAAACATTTCCCTTAGGGGATGCTGCAGGGTTCTAAAAACAAAATCCAAATAATAATAAAGAAAAATTGGCTCTAATGTGTTTGTTAGAGCCCCTTGTTGGTACAAGTGTGCCTATAACATCCCCATTTCTTATCTCCTAGCATGCTGACAGCAGTGCTGTATATGTGACAGTGAGTTCCTAGCTTCAGCTAACACCTACTCACATTTACAAAGAGCTTTACAAGGAGCCACTACTAATGCTACTGTAAGTAAATTAATAATGATGCAATTAACACTGAGAGTTGTACTGCATATCTGAAGTTCCTACAGCTGTGCAGTTAAAATGATGATCAGTGACTGACAGCTACATGTAGTTCTGCACCCCGAGATAAACAACTCTTTGATAACTTCTTGTTTAATTCTCCTTTGTCTCTCATGTTAGGCTTCCCTACAGGGAAAAACTGAAAAATGCTGTTGTTTAAGCAGGCTGTTCATACTGAATCCCTGTGATAGCATGTAATTCATCAGCCTGATGCTTGTCACATATCTTCCTTTCCAATAGGAAGCCTCAGCATTCTAGCACCAACAGACAGTGACCTGGCAAAGGAAAAACTGGCATTTAGTGTGCTCTGGCTGCTGGAGTGAGGGAGCCTAAGGCTTTTATTTCTGATGGCAGCTCTGGTTTAGTAACATTGTCTTATTCCTCTGAGAAGGCAGGCTCCAGCTTTGCACGCTGAATGTTTTGAAGACACACATTTGTTCTTCAGGCAACCTGTCTGAAAAGAACATGAGGAGGCTGCAGCTCTGTCACAATGTAGGTACGTGGTGGAAAGTGTTCTGCTTCAGTTAATACATAGTGAACTGCAGCACTGATATAAGTACACCCTGCTGTGCTGGCTGCCGTGTAAAGAGTGAGAATTCCTGCCTCAGTTTGGATCCTCCTTCCTTAGACTGAAATTTAAGTCAGTGCTACCTCATGGCAGGCTGCTCTGTTTTTCACAACATAGCTTTAGGACAGACATGTTTTGAAACTGAATACTGTGAAAAGTCAGGAATAGCAACTGACTGCTCCTTGACTAACTGCAGGTATTAGTAACTGGCTAGACTTGCAGTTTGCTGGCAGTTAAGTTCGCTCCCTAGCACAAAGATCACTACACCTGTAGATTACACCACAAATGCAAATACTAGTAAGATTTCAGAACTTTATTTTGGGCTTAGCAGTTAGGCAGTAACAGCCCTTCTTATTAAGCTGTCCTTAAGTTCCTAGTTGCTGCTCCTCTGGAGAACTGTACCAAACTAGTCCCAGACTGCTTGTATTCCCCCACCGTTGCTGCTGTTGGACTCTTTGGCCAAACTCACTCAGAGCCTTTTTTCCTCTTGGCCAGTTCAGCTAGTTCTTTCTGGATGTGCCGGACAGAATCAGCATCTCCCTTCTGTTCTGCCTGTCTCAGAGCTTCTTTATACACTTGTTTTGCTTGCAGGAAGTCTTCTGTAAGAAGAGGAAAAAGTAGTACATCTAGCCAGCCACATCACCCGCGTGCAGAGGGCAAGTTAAGGGCTACCTGGAACACTGAGAGAACGAGGGTGATTTGGAAAACATTCAGTATATGCTACCAACTGTGAAAGCCAGATAGCAACTATACTGACGTGTCAAGGTGCTGCTTCAGCACCAAGGTCTCACTGAAGCAAATCACAAACTCCTTCTGTCCTACAGTTCTCATACAAAACAGTCAAAGTCTACATCAGTTTGGACCAAGTATCTACCAATTACCAGTCTGCAGCCCTCTGCAGGACTCTTGCTGCTATATAGGATGTACTGGCTGATGGTACTGTGTGTACCGGACAAGGCAAACAAGGTCCCTCTGGGTGACACTCTGGTCCACCTTGGACCAGACCTTTCAGCAGCTGACTCTGGTTTGAATGCAACACAGGTTGCCTTCCCCAAGTCAGCAGGCCCAGTAATTAAGCTAAAAACAGGAATGCACGAAGTGACAGACACACTGGATGTTCATTTACTTACTTTTGTGCATCAGAATTGCTGCCAGGTTATTCAGCACCATGTGCTCCTCAGGGTGTTGTGTCACCTTTGCCAGTTCAGCTGCCCTCTTCACATGAGAGTATGCCTCATCATAGTGCCCTTGAGCATCCAACACAGTTGCTAAGTCATTCATGAGGACCACAGTCTGCAGCAGGACAGAAAAGGAATCCTCAGAGCAAAACTCGTGTAGAACTTTGAGCCAACAGCAGCACCCTACTCATATATTACACTAATAAAAGTGCTCTGTAGAGAAGCTTTTAATAAGGAAGTACCTTACCTATATATTAACACGATACATGCTCACTGTTCCTGGCAGGAAAACAGTACTGTCTATATTCAATGCCAGCAAAGCTGCTTTTAAGGCTACTGCCTTCCCCTATCCAATCCCTCGCAACCGTTATGCCCTTCTTTCCTTACAGTCTAACTCCCATTGCACACATCACCTGTGGATGAGTCTCTCCCTGAACATCATTTGATATCTGCAGAGCCTTCTCATACATTTTTTGGGCCACTGAGAGCTGGTTAATGTCTAGCAGATAGCGAGCATAGGAGTCCAGGCTCATCCCCAGCAAGAGACGAGTGTTGGCTTTTTCTTCAGCTGCAAATAGAGAGGAGTGGAAGTGAACACTGCAGCGTGAAGCATGAGTTCACATCCTACGAGAGCTGGAAAACCAAGCAGTATGAAGACAATGGACTGGCATGAAGATGGTGCTTAGGCAAGGACAGAGAAACAGAGAAAAGATAATGAAAGAAGCCTTTGGCAGATGAGGCACTCACCTGGCAAGACATCCTCAGGCAAGTCCTTTTGCTTGGCGATCTTCTCCTCTAAGGTCAGGATGCAGAACTCATAGCCAGCCAGGGCTAATTTGTGCCTGCAGTGTACAACAACTCAGCAGTGCAAGGCTTCTTCCATCCCTAGAGGGATGGATGTGAATACCTTCCTTATCCCATAAGACTTTACACCCCTCCACCAGACCATTCTTGCCTTCAATGCTTGCTCCTTGATTATGGTCTATACCCTTCTAACCCATGTGCAAAGGGACCCAAAAGAGGGAGGAAGGAGCCCCATCGAAAAAAAAATGGCCAACAGAGGTGCCCACACCAATGCTCTCTTTTGTGAAAAAAGAAACTACAAATTACCAAACACCAACTGCACTCAAAAGCATGTCTTGCGAGGTGTGGATTTAAGGCCAGAGCACTGTGGCCTCTATGGCTACTCCTGCCCTACAGGTCATTACAGCAATCACTGTGCTGCACGATGGTGAGCAGGCAGATATCATACCAGTGAGAACTTTCATACTGATGGTATCTTATCACATCAAAGCTTCCTTAGGCACTCTATTCTTAGAAGCACGAGCCTCTGCTTGGCCACCATTACCACTGTGAAGCTGAGATTAAAGCAAAACATGCCTTTAGCAGAGAACTCACTGTTTCTGAGCAGCATAGATACTGGCCAGCTTGAGGGACATCTCAAGGATTGCATTGTCATCCTGCCAGGACACACAACGCAACTGTTACTCCTCTTGCATCTTCCCAATAGAACCATTACTTTGCCAGTGAACAATTTAGACCTTCAATGTGCCCATCCTGTTGTTTCCAGAGCAGCTTCCCATTAAAGGAAATTCCTGAGAAGCTGGCAAGCTCACAGCTAGTGCTGCCAGTTACCAGCAGAGCATCACAACAAACAGACCAAAGAATTGAGCACCTCACTTCATACTGCCAGTGGAAAACCGTCACCAAAAGAACCCACCTCCTTCATGTCTCCTGCTAGCAAATGGCTCATCGTTGCTTTGTAGAGCTTTTCTGCCTGAAATGAAAATGTTGAAGAGAACACTGCAGGATGATGACAACGCATCTCTACAGCGGAAGACTGCTGTGAGGAACCTGCCTCAAACTCTGCCATTTGTATTGCCACAATTATTATCAAGCTTGGTGAGAAGTGAAAGGCCAACCAGAGTCTGGTGCGACTGCCAGCTGGTGAGGTTCCTTCTACTGCAGGACTCCCACACTGCCCACAAGCTCATTGCATCTGGGGCTCTTTAACACTTTCTTAGGTTCTCCTTGGGCAAGGATTGTGGCATTCAGTAGTAAGAAATAATCCTTCTCGTGGATGTTGGAGCTCAACACCCAGCTGGGAAAGCTTTGTTCTAGCAGTGCTGTGCTCTGGAAGACCATGGCCCTGAGGCTGAGAGTTCTGCTTTACAGATCCCAGATCCCAGCTCTGAGGTGTCAGCCCCTCCAGAAGGAAAACCAACAGCCGCCAGGCCTACTCACGTTGTCCAGCTGTCCCTGCATGAAGGCCACGTTTGCCATCTGGAAAAGACAGACAGTGCTGGAGCTCCGCAGCGGTTCTGGGCTCCCACCGCTCGCCGCCCCGGCACGTTACCATGCTGTACGTGTAGATGATGGCCCTCCTGTTGTCGGCCTGGTGCGCCAGGTGCAGCGCTCGATGCAGCAGCCGCTCGGCCTCACCCAGTTCGCCCTTCATGACGCTGAGCTGCGGGCAAAGCGGGCACGGTGCGGACACAGAGCGGGCACGGTGCGGGCGGAACCCTTTCTGCCCGGCCCTTCCCTGCGGGGCTCCGGGCCCACCCGGCGGGAGAAAGCTGACACCGCGCGACCGCCATTTCCGCCGCGCTCAGCGCCTCACCTTGGCTTTCTTCAGCAGGAGGATAATGGCATCCTCGCCGTCCTCCTCGTCGTCGTCCCTGGGAGAGAGGGAGAAGGCTGCAGGGCGGAGGTGACCGCTGCCCGGCCCGGCCCGCCCGCAGCCCGCCGCGCCTCACCTCCGAGGAAGCCCAGCGCAGCCCCGCCCGGCCAAGCCCACTGCCGCCCGGCGGACCCCGTGCCGCTGCCACCCCGCTCCTGCCGGGCCCCGCCGTGCCAGGCGGGCCGGGGTCGCGCGAGCCTCGCGGGGCAGCGCCGGGCCAAGCGGCACAGGGCCCGCGGCAGCGTCACCGCCAGCATCTTCCCCGGGCGCGGGCCCTTTAAGAGCTCGTCCTCGTCACGTGACGAGAGGCGCTGCGTCACCGGAGCGGAGCGCTCCCGTTGCTATGGCAACGCTGCCGCAGGTAGGCCCAGGCCTAGGTCCCAGGCCAGGCCGCCCCGAATGGCTCCGGCGCGGCGGCCCTCGCGCGGTTCCCGCTGCCGGGATCTGGCAGCTGCCGGCGCTCCCGTCAGAGACCCCCGTGCTCCCAGGGGCAGCCAGCACTCCGCGCGGCCGCCTCTGCCGGGAACGGCTTGGCCCCGCGCCGGCCTGCCCCAGGCCTGGGCCTCTTCCTGCCCGTTCCCCCTCTGCTCTCTCCCGGAGTGCGTTTATGCGTGGGGCGTCTGAAAGGCCCGTCTGAAAGACCCCCGTCACCTCGAGAAGCCCTTTGTTCTGAGAACGTGCACGAAGTGCAGCTCGGGTTCAGCTGGGGATGCCCTTTCCTTGGCCCCTTGTCGGGCTGGGATGAAGCACTGCCCGGACAAATTCCTGGTTTACAACATCTGCCCTGACCTCAATGGTTTCCCACCACCTCCTGATCTCTTCTGTCTCACTTCCAGTCCCGAGGGCAGTGCCTGTGAGATGGATAGCACCTTGCCAGCGGTTGCAGAAGAGCTTCTGAATGAGATCAGAAAGGCTTTTCAGGAGACCTCCCATGGTACGTAAAGAGCAGCAGAGCCGTCCCAGCAGAGGTGGGCAGTCCGGGTGCTGTCAGACCCTCAGTAGCAGTGTTGGCGCCCTGCCCTCATCTGCATCCTTTGCATGCTGTCACACAGCAGTGGCCATTGCTGTCATATATGGGGTGTTCCCAGCCTTTGTGTCCCTCCCTGGAGTCAACGCAAAGGGCTCTGAAGTAGAGATAGCGAGGAGCAGCACCCCTTTAAAAGACTTCATATCAAAACAGAGTGGCCACCTCAATTGCTTTTTGTTGTACTTGTATGGCTCCTGTCAGGTTAGAGCAGATCCAAAACGTACATGTGACTTTTTAAAGCAGTTTATAAATCCCTCTGTAAACAAGGAAGAAGTCAGTGTTCCTTTCAAAGTGCACTTTTCCCCACAGCACCAGAGCAGTGCACTGGGATGTGGCTGTGGGAGGAAGCTGATCAGCCTCTTTGGAGAATAAAATCAGAGGAAGGTTGGAAAAGTCAAAGCAACAGTGAAAATATTTTGAATTGTTGGAAGAAAGGACTTTAAAAGTTAGGAGATCTGTAGTCTTGTAGTGGAGTACTGAGATGGTACACTGTGTCCTCTTAGTGATAACAGAAATATCAGATTGGCTGATCAGTGTAAGCTAAAAGAGACTGCTTTTCCTAAGTGCGATTTTCCATCTTAACAAGAAGTTCTAATAAATGAAAATGTTGTGTTTCTGTGTATTGTAATAAGAGCTATAAACTAGCAGGGCCCTCAAAAACTATGCTGGGAAAAGAACAACACTCTGAAAGTTACAATGCCACCGAGTTCTCAGCTGATGCCAGGAGAGTTTCAAGGAAAACAATGTACATATTTTTAACCAACTTCTTAAAGTGGCAGAACGAGATGTGGGGTTTATTACGTGTGCTTTGGGAAGAGACTGCTGCTGTGTAAAGAGGGTCTGGTCTCAGAGGAGGACGTGGGAGGCTCAGGGCTGGAAGGGCTGCGCTCTGTGAGGCCCCTGGGGGCAGATCAGGGACAGCCTCTCTTCCCGGTGATGATGTTTCTTGCAGTGGCTCATGCTAACAAAATCACCCTGTTTTCTTTTTGTTGCAGTCCCTGATGACCTGCTGCTGGGGTGAGTATCTTTTGCTTTGCTTCTTGGCCAAGTGTTCTGCTAAAGGACAGCTGATAATCTGCAGTCAGCGCAGCACTGCTCTTTTTTCCCTGTGTAATGCTTCTTGTGCAGAGTTGCTAAGTGTTCTTGCCTGTAGTAGGAATGAGGATATCTCAAGGGTTTTTCCACATTTGTGAAACTCTCTCTGTATCACTGAATTTCCTGTGGTGATGTGCACTAATTTGGGTGGATAAAGCATGCAGAAACTCAGAATGTTTAACCTGAGCTCTGAGATTCTCAGATGTGTAATGAGTTTTCTGTGGAAGCGATTCAGTGTTTCAGTGATTCATACCACTGGAACAATGTATCTCCCCTGTGTTCCTATCACTGGGAGCACACCAGCTTCCTGCCATCCCCTCATGTGTTTGAGTCATACATACATGTGACAGAAAGGGAAAGCTGAACTTTCCATCCCTCTGCACCAGGGAATTGTTACTTGGAAGATTGCATTGAGAGGTTTCTTCTCTAGAGGAGTTCTTAGGTCAGCTTCACCACCCGTGCACTGATTGAAGCTTGTGAATATGTCATACCCAGGCAGACCCAAGGACTCTTTTCCAGTCCTCACTAATTGATGACAAAGGTAGAGAGAAGGCACCATTACAGTGAGAAAAACTTTTCTTTCAAATCCTATTTAACTTTGTGTTCCTGCCTGCCTGTAGGTTAGCCAGGGGAGGAGATCACCAGGAACTCTTCAGGCCTTACTAACTTTGGGTGTGAAGTTACTTAATATAGCAGCTGTGGAAGGTCTGCCTTTGGGAAGGTGTGTGTGCTGAGGCCCTCTGGACCACAGAGGCCTTTGAAGCATGGGATTCCATTTGACAACTCTCAACTTTTTGTTTCCTTCTTGTCATAAAAGTAAAGAGAAAGAGAAATTCCCTCGTTAAGTTTAGTAACACTGGGGTGGTAACTCTTGGCAGCTGAATTTCCATCAGTTCTCTGTAACCACGGGATCTGAAGTGTTCTGATTTCATTTCTGAATCTCTTCCAAATATCTAAAGAACTTCAATTTCCTCTGGGCATTCCTCTTGCTTATTTCCTGTTAGACTGATCAAATTATATACACGAAAAAAGAATTCCCTCAAATTGAGTTACTGAAACTCATTAAACTCAGCCCCTTTATATCCCAAACCTAATGGTTAAGGAATGTCTTACGTTGAGTGTTCCCCCACCCACCACCGCTCAGCCCTTCAAATGGGGCCAGTCCTTACTGCCTCCCGTTTGTGCACTGAAGTTTTGCTCTTCCTGGAATAAATCTGTCTGCTTGGCTTGTCATCAGTGAGATTCACTCGGCCTCATAGGTCAGCCACGCTGCTGGCACGGCCCTGCCTCAGCTCTTTGGTAGTTGGAAGTGTTCCTCTCCTTTCTTCTGTTCTCCTGCTCATGTTTTGTACTATCATTTCATTGCTGCTGATTCTCTTATTGGTTACCTTTGCAACAAATCTAGGCTACACATTTTTTTTCTCAGTGAATAAAAGGTCTGTAAAGATTATCTCAGTTGCCCCTCAGCTCCTTGGAATGCTCTCAGAGCAGCTGGATGTGCAGGTCTGCAGTAACTTCTAGGCTCGTGAGCTGTCTGGACAATAGACTAAAGGTACAGCTGTCTGGGTTTGACATACAGCTTATCAGATGTTCTTCTCACCTGCATGGCTAACGCTGCCTCACAGTCAGAGGCACAAATCTCACTGCTGTGTCTCTGATGCACTTTGTCTCATCTTAGTTCAGGACAGGAACCACTGCATGCCCTGTTTGTGCAGCAGTCAGTCACAGCTGTGCTTGGGTCATAGGACTCAAGAAGAAACGCACGAACTATAATGTCCTATGTAAAAAAGTAATCCTTGAAATGCCTTGTAATTAAATCTGCATTGGGTTTTGCAGAGATGTGGAACTGCCTGGGAGCAGCTTGGAATTTTGGAAGCTCTCTTAAGAATATCCAAAAACGTGTAGGTGCTCAGAATCGTGGTCAGATTCAGTCCTAAAGGAATGAGCAGTGTCTTCCAGGAGCGAGGCTGTCATCTGGGGCTGTCCCAGAGGTGGGCCAGGGTTGGCAGTCAGTGGTGAAAGCCAGCAAAGCTGAGAATGACAAATGGGCACGTTTGGTAGCGTGGGTAGTGGAGCTGTAACTGGTGGGGTTTGGGGATGCAAAGGGAACCTCTGGCTACAGACCTCTATCGGGCTAAGTCCTATGGATTAAACTAGGTCAGGTGGTCTCCTTTTGTGGCACAACCTAAGTGGAGACACTTTTCTCTTTCAGGCTGAAGTTCATATTTGGCCCCTCTGCTGTCCCGGCTTTGGATTTGGTGGATCAGCGTTCTGTCACCCGCGTCGTGTCCCCGAGCGGAAGGACTGCATATCAGGTCTGCACGCTGTCCTTCTCCTCCCGAGTCTCACTTTCTGATGGTTTCCAGTTGACATTTTACCCAGCTACTGACTAACTTGCAGAACATGAAAGTGCACTTAGATAAACACAGAGTCAATATCAGTTCCTTACAAACTCAAGTGCTACTGGAGAGCAGCAGCCACGGACTGGAATGAGGGCAGCATGTTGCACTACAGTTTTCTGTACAGCTCCTGGCTAGAGATGGTTTCCGATTTGTTTGTGAGCATTAGGGTCTGTCAGAGGGAGGTTTTCCAGGATTTGCAGATTTTGCTGCATTGTTTTCATCCTATCCAGCAAAGGCAGTTCTTCCTCCTGACAAACTGGACACAATGAGTGTTATCTGCAGTCACTGCGTTTCTTTCCCCGCTGCACTTCAATTCCTCAGTGTCCCCAATACCAATGACCTCCACTTGGCAATAGGATCCTTGCTGCCTGGAAGGAAGCAGTGAAGGCCAAGCCTGTGGCTTTCATTCTAGTTCACTGTAGCCAAATCTGTGAATCACAGAAGCATCTTCATAAAATGGCAGTGTAGACAGAAGAGCTCATCTTAGTCCTGAAGATGAAGCTCGTCGTACAGCACAGGACTGGAGGTGGAGCTGAGGCTCATCAGCTCAAGGAAAAGCCATTGGCACTTCTTTAAAGCTTTGCTGGGAAACTGGGCCTGAGTAATGAAACAAATATTTTTCACGTGTTCAGAGCTTGCATTGCTTACTTTGCACATGGAATCTTCATCTCTCCTGGGAGCTTGGAGAGGACATCTGCCCCTCCAAGGAGTCATGATTCATAAACACACAGGATTCAAGAACACGGGCTTTAATCTGAGATGAGGCAGTACCCATTGCCTGTGGGTATTTGGTAAAGCCTAAGAAGCAGCTGCCTCACTAGTTGAATGCTTAAAGGCTTTTCTTTTTTTACTGTTTCTCAGTTGAATATGTCACTGAGCAGCAAATGTTCACGTTCTCTTTGCAGAGCTTTGTCAGGCCTCGTGGGCTAAGGCAGAGTGTGGCAGGCAGGGATGTACAGTCATCACTTTCCCCTTTTTGTGTGGAGGACAAAGGGGACCACTTAGAGCCTCTGGTCATCTTGAGGAGCCCGAATGTATGCCCACACACGCTTGGCTTTTCTGCATCATGACAGAGTTATCTGCATCTCAAGAAGCTTGATATTCATCTCCTAGATGGAGGAAGCCTCTTGAGATGGGGAAGAGATCAGAGAAGCATGGTGAGAGGGTTTTGATGTGCCACATACTGCCCTGACAGCCTGTTCTGCTCTGGACAGGGCCTTTCTTAATGTGTGCTGCCTCAAGCAGCATGTGCTGCAGCAGGAGGCAGTCCTGGGGCTGACCAATTAGTGTCCACTAACGGGGCCTAAGTGATGCACACTGAAAAACAGCAAGTGGGAGAAGTGCTGTCCTCCTGCCTCTGCAGGTGGAGGTTCCCTAGCAGAGGAGGAGCCCTTGGGCAGGTTGGTCAGGGCTGGTCACTTGGAGGTAAAGCAAGACAGGCCTGGCCTTCAGCGTGGCACTGTGGTTGTGGTGTGGGTGTCCAGCATCAGTCAGGTGTGTGCCTGCATCCTCTGGGCTGACCCGTGGCCTGCAGGAAGCGCTCCCTGCCCACAGCTGTGCTGTGCTGCTTCAGAGCAGCATTCCTCTTCACCCTGCTGATTAAGGCCACTCTGGTGAGTTCATTTGGAGAAGAATTTGAAAAGCTATTTTCTCTGGAGGTGTGACACTGGTCCTATTGCAAAATTCTTCCTCAGCACATCTCTCTGAGATGCAGAAACAGAGCAGAGCCTTCCCCAAGGCTGCTAGCTGGAGCTCTGACAGGACTGCAGGCTGGGGCTGTAGTAACCAAAGCTCTGAGTGGGATACATGGTGGCTGGGTAATGTCATCGGCCCTCAGCTCATCTCTGTATGTGGTGCAGATCCCAGCTGTGTGCACTTCTCCCTCTGCAGAGAAGCACACCAGCGCAGTGGGGGTGGGGGACATCTGTGACTGCCTGCACACATCCATCTCACTGCCCTGAAAGCTCTGCCCTCCTGGTTGCACCCAGATGTGGTTGAGCTGGAATGTGCCTTCGCTCGCAGCTGGATCCAGGGAGCTCTGTTTGTTGTGGCCGTAAGGTTGGTCCTGTTGTGAAACTCCTCGGTGTCCTCAAAGCCAAATCTGAGATGTTGATACTTCACAGACTAAAAGCTGTTTGTGTTCCATATCACCCAGCACATCTTGGGCACTGCTTCAGGGGAAAATACCTCTGCTCAGACAAGCTTTAAGACTGCAGTTTGTAGTGTAGACAGCTTTTGCCCTCAGGAACTGAGATGGGAGTAGAAAAAGCCCTAATTTGAGTGAAGATTGATTTGTCTTTCAATGCCCAGGCATTAATGCTCTTGCTACTTAATACAGGGGTGGCACTGACCGGGTATTCAGAGGCTGTTACTTCACAGCTGGTAATCATCCTAGAAGGGCTGGTATAGTATCTGATTGCGCTGCGGGCTATAGCCAGCCCTGTGTATTCCAGGTCAGGGATATGGCTGACCTGCTGCAGAGTGGATGCTACGGGGTGAGCAGCAGTCGGGGCACCCACCGGCTCTGCCTAAGTTGTGGAAAAGCTGTGATCTGCAGAGTGAAGGCAGTTAGCAGTGGCAGAATCTGTGCTCTAGCCTTGCTGCCAGCTGTCACTTCCGTTGCTCACATCCTGGTTTCTTCTTATATATGTCTTTTAAAATTGATTTCCTAGAACTCTATGGCAGCCTGCCCCATTATGAGGATTAGAGCAGCAGGTCCTGGCACAGAACGTGGTGCTGTCTAGCAGCACAGTGAGGGCAGCACTAGCTGCCACAGGGGCAGAGCTGGCTCTCCTGCATCCCTGCACACAGGCAGGGACACCTCCGAGGTGTTTTTTCCTCTCTCTGCATCCAGCAAGCACCTGGAGTTGAGGGCACAGGAGGAAATAAATCCCACAGCATCTCAGGGCTCAGAAAGCCCCTCAGTGCCTGGCTTGGCCATAGCTGAGCAGAAATAGCACTTTTTTCTCTTGACTTTTGGAGATTAGATTCCTGCCTTATTAGGCAGAAGCTGTATTCTTGCCATCTAGATCAGAATGGGGGATCTCTAAGCTTGGCCCAAATCTGGCAGTCGGTGACTCCCCCTCCCCCCAAGGGAAAACACTTCTGAAGAAAAAGCAGCATCAGAATACTTCATCTTGGAAAAAACAATCAGAGGAGATAGAGATAAACAAACTTATTACAAGTGAAACAAACAGCCTGGAGTATAAGGAGGGCCCAGGGTAAAGGCCAGGCTCTGAAAAAAGCCTGATTTCCCCTGAAATAATCATGTGGATCTCATGTCCTGATCTGCCAGGATTGATGAGGGATAAGAGGCAAAGGCACTTCTGTGGGAGAGCTCCAACCTGCAGACAGCACCTGCCAGGCCAGGGCTGCAGAGAAATGCAGAGGACAGGGGAAGGCTCCTTCTGCTCCTTCCAGTGTGAGGCTGCAGGGGATGATGTTCTTCTGGAGTGACGTAGGAATGTTTGATACCTCCTGGAGGAGAGCAGAACTCTGCAGAACTGTGCTTTTCCCTTCGTCAAGTGTAATCTTTGCACTTAAGGTATGGAGGGAATATGCCTCAGCACCAGCCTTGTGGAGGAGCTGCATGTGGTAAAAGGAGGCAGTGCTGTTCCCAAACCAGAGATGAAGCAGGGAGGCTGCTTCTCTGGAGACCTGGGCTCTGTTTATTCAGACAAATCTGGATTCCAGTGGCTGCAGCTGTTCTGGGAGCAGAACAGCAGCCTCCAGGCCCTGAATACACCCATGTGAATTTGTGACAAAGAGTTTTGGTCATCTTTGACCATCCAGTGTCTACCAGTACAGGGAGGGGGCTGGCTGGAGGGAAGCCAGGCAATTGGGATGGGGCTCAGTGCTTTGTGGCACTGCCCTTTTCCCCCAGACAAGTCGCTGGATCTGAGGTCTGCTGGGAGCACGGGTGTACGTACAGGAGTGTTCCTCTGCAGGGAGAGGAGTGCACAGAGACACGGAACTGAGGAGTTTCAAGCTCAGTGTGGATCTCTGCAGTGTTTGAGGCCCCTTTTGTATTGCAGCCCTTGCTTTCCTGCTGCGTGCTCTGAGTCTCTGTGGAGAGGACATCAGGGCAGATACAGGCTGAGAGTCAGATTGTATTAAATGCTCATCCTGAGTTCCCCCTACCCTCTGACTGCATTTATTTCAGGTCCTTGGGAGCTCAGGCAAACTCTACACCTGCTACAGTTCCTGCCACTTCTGCACGTGTCCTGCTTTTGGTTTCACTGTGCTGCAGAAGAGCGAGAGCCTTCTGGTAAGCTGTCTGCCTTAACGTGGTGAGCAGGGGAGATGGCCGTGCTGATCTCTCCCCCCTAAGCCCGGGAAGGCTGACCTGGAGCTGCAGGCTGCGCCAGGGCTTGGTGTGACAAGAGGGAGCTGTGCTCCTGCGAGCTGAGAACTTCATGAGGTGCATTCTGGCCTGGGTGGTTTTCTGTGGCTTCCAGGTATAGCGTGACGTTTCTGTGTTGCTCTCACTGTTAACTTTTCCTTGCTGTTATTTGCAGTGCAAACATATACTTGCCGTCTACCTCAGCCAGGCCATGGGAGCCTGTCAGGAGCTGACTGTCTCTGAGGAGCAGCTCACAAGCATCTTACTGGCTGAGGAAGAGGATGAAGGATGAAGGACTTGGATCACATGCAGATGTGATTTCTGTGTACCTCCTGGCTGCACAGCCAGCATTTCTCTTGTCTACAAGGCTGTCAAATGTCCATTGTGGCTGCTAGGTTTATTCCTGTGCTGTAACCAAGTGTGACTTAATTAGCAGCTTTGCACTGATATGTAATAAATGGTAAGAAGCCTGTGCTAACTTCACTTTCATTAAGCTATTCTTGGGATTCCTGAAGATGTCTGAAGCAGGTCTCAGGTCTCTCAGGGAGCAGCTCTGTGACTCCTGGCCCTGCTCTTAGGTTGGCCTCCTCTCCAGGCACAGTGTAGATTTGCATGACACACCATGTGAACACAGCACCGCACAAAATGACTGCGCACAGGCTGAGCCAGGTTGTGTAGGTGGTAAATCAAGCATTTTGTATGTAAATAACAAAGTTACGGCAAATACAAAATCTGAGCAACGTGAGGAAAACACATCCATCCTATGTACATCAGAGCAGTAAGGAGTGAGAGCTGAGGGTCCACAGCTACACTACAGAGAGTTCCTCTGCCATTTTCACTTCACATTTTTATAGTAATGTTCAGAGCTTTTTTCAGGAGGGGTGAGAGTGTGTGCTGTTTTTATTTTTCCTTGAAATGACTTTGGCTCAGATCCACAAAGGCACTCCATGTGCCTAAATGCCATGGTGACCCAGGCCTCAGTTAACAATGGCTAATAACTCGGTAGCACGTTCATACAAAGGAACAACCTGTCTGTCTATGGACTTCTGGCTCGTAAGTGGCATATGAAAGGTAGCAGTAGTGAGTGCCACTCTGCAGTGCCGTCACATGCAGGCAGTGTCCTGGGACTGGCTCTGTCTCTGCTCTGTGCTGTTCAGAGTTTGGTTCATTTTCAGCCTGCATAAGGGGAGGGATTGCATTCTTTGTTGTAAGGATAAACGTGGCTTGCAACCACTTTGCAACACTGCCAGACCTGCAGGTGAAACTCTACTTGTTTCTAGCCATGATTAACGGAAGGAACACAGCCAAAGATAATAGTGAAGGGAAGGACTAAAAGGAGAGCCAAAGCCTGCCTAAATGGCAGGAGGTGGCTACACGTGTTAGCTGGACCATGACCAAGGCAGATGCAGCAAGGCTGAATGGAGATACTAAAAGAGAAATCCTTCAGACTAGCTTTAACTGTTTAGATTCATCATTCATCTTGGAAATGCCAAGGTAGATACCGAGCCACATGTGGGCATTGCACAGACCCCGTCAGAGCTCACTGGTGCTTCACCAAGCTTTGCGGCTGGCTTTGATGGTTCGGCTGCTGTACAGAAGCTGAATCCACCACTTCCAGCAAAACTGGCCTCTGGGCGAGGTGAGCACTTGGACTGACTTGGAAGGAAATAAAAAAGGTCCTGTCACCAAGGGAGTGTTTCCAGGCCCTCGGTGGCTTCAGAGCAGACCAGCCATGACTGCTGGGGCACATCTGCCTTCTGCATTTCAGTAACGAGATCAAACCCGATGCATTCAGCTGCACAAGTTAGTATGTACTATAAAACAAAGTGACTTAAAGGCAATAAAACTGCTGTTCTAAAACTTCACTCGGCCCTTTCCCTAAAGTTCTCTGTTTTAGTAAGTAGGGCTCTCATTCTGAGGCCAAGAATATGGCCAGGTGTGATCTGCTTGCCATCAGCACAGTCGTGTCCCTCGGAGCCTGGAACACAGATCCGGTTTCACACCAGCAACTGGGCTAAGACTTTTTCCCATCAGAGAATACTAGCTGCATCAAACAATTGATGGAATAATTAGGGTATTACCAAAGTGCTGTCAAGTATGAACAACCAAAAAAACAGACTCTAAATTATAACTCCTATCAATCAAGAGATTAAAAAATAATAACATTAATTAAAATAAAGATCCGAGGACTTGACACGAGCAGCACAACTGGGGAAACACCCCTGGCAGGTGGGACTTCCACAGTCAGCACCTGACCTGGCAAGGAAATACGACACGGTCACCAGCGCTCACGCAACCTGGTTAACAGTAGAGGGTGGACTGCACTCAGTCTCCCTGGTCAGGTTATCCCCCTAGGAGGCACTGTGTTAATTACAAACATAAAAGTACAGCTGCGTAACTGCATAGTGGTCATTTCTGAGCACTCCCATAGGAGCCGGCTGTAACTGTTCACGTAGGCACAGGGAGGGGTAGCGCTGGGGACAGGCTGGGACGTGCGAGGTCAGATGGTCACCGAGGCGGCCGGAGCGTTCGCGTTGGTGACGGTCAGGTGCTGGTTGTTGTCAGTGGTGCACTTGGGGAAGTCGTCCGTCTTGCAGAGGATCTTGGAAATGATCTTGCGGAAGGTGTAGCGGAAGTCCCTGATCCTGTAGGCGTAGATGATGGGGTTGATGACTGAGTTGGCATGTGAGAGGATGATGGCCATATACATCACCCACTCCGGCTTGGACTTGGAGAACTCCTCGTGGAAATGAGTGATGCAGTTCAAGATATGCAGGGGCAGCCAACAGAAGGCGAAAAGTCCCACGATGATGGCCAGAGACTTGGCTGCATGGACCTCCTTCTGCAGTGTGGTCCTGGAGTTGCCCATCAGCTCAATTTGATGCAGCTGCTTGCAGGCCACCATGAAGATCTTGATGTAGATTCCCAGCATGATGACGAGCGGAAGCAGCACGCAGCCGAAGAAGTTGAAGTATACCATGTAGCTCATGGTCACCACATTCTCAAAGAGACACGAGATGAAGCAGCCGTGGTGCCCTGCCCCGCGGTCAGCCCCCGTCTCGTTGGTGGAGTTGGGGCAACCACTCATGGCTTTGTTCCAGCCCATAAGCGGGGTCAGCCCGATCACAAAGGACAGGAGCCACAGCACAGCGATGAGTCCTCGCGCCCGCTTGCCGGTCACCAGGCTGTTGTACCTGCAGCATCAGAACCAGGACAGAGCCATTAACTAAAGGAGCGCTCATGACTTCCCTGCAGTTCAAGTCCTTGGCATTTTGGTGGAGGCCACAAAAGCCCCACGTGTACCCACAGGAACCTCACCTCTGTGATGGCCTCGGGGTACAAAATCTCACCTCTATGCCCACACAAGGTGATCTGGGGAGCTGAGTCATGTACTGTTCCTGTGGGGTGCCCAGCACTGCCTTCAGCTGGAGGTAAGGACTGAGAGTTCTGAAAAAGACTTTGTCATTGTGTGAGCCTAACCCACCAGGAGGGCACAAAGCACTGCAGCCAGCACCTGGCTCCCAGCACCCAGCACAGGCACGCCGCAGCATGCTGCTGGGCTACCTGACCTGCGGGGCTGAGCTGCTGCGGGCTCTCACTTGCACGCTGTACTGGGCAGCTAAAACCTAACCAGCATCACCACATGGTCTTACAACCTCTGTACCATGGGCAGTTTGCTTCAGCTTGGGCTGTTCTTAGGCCTGCAGTAATGCTGGCTGACTGGAGATTGCCACGGTGCAGTAGTGTGATGTCTGTCCCCGTGCTACTTCATACAGTAACGTGGGAAGTATCCGTGTCTCTGGAAACTACGGATCCTATTAGCTTCCCAAACAGGGCGATTGCTGGCTTACACATGCCAGGCTGCAGCCCACGCAGCCTGTTGTGGCTGGATAACAAACACCCTGGGAGACTGCTCTGAGCCAGCATCTGCTAATGATGGATTGCTCAGATTTAGAAGCCAGGGGTTGTGTCTCTATTCCGAGACTTGCATCCAGACACGGAGCAGGGAGCCAGGAACACTGGGCTCTTCTCCCTCCTCTTGCCCTCCCCATTAGTGTGGGCAGCTTCCCCTGGCCACTAGGGCTGCTCCTGTGTGGTTGCACAAAGCTGGATTTCTAAGCAAATGCTTTCCTTGGGCTGTCATGAGTAACAAGAAATTTCAGCCATGGCAGAGGGCCAAGCCGGCGTGGTGCTGAGGGGCACAGAGCCGTGTGTTGCCCTACACCTCTCCTTACCCCAAATCCTGGGTTAGGAAAGCCAAGTGCTCCCCCAAGCCCAGGTGCACAGAGCAGCGAGAACAGCAGGAAGGGCAGGCTGGTTGGGTGCAATTAGAACAGACAGCTCAAAGTGCTGCTCAGTTCTCTTTTTGGGGATACAAAGAGCTCAGTAAGTGCCAGAAAGACAACATGAGAAACCCATTATTGTCCCGTCCACTGCCAGCTAGCATCTACTGGCCAACATACGTGTCCCCCCTTCCCACACCCTCCTCTCAGTGCTTGTTTACTCTGGCTCCACTACTCTGCTCCTCCTTTCCTAAGAACGCTTGTTCTCATTTTCTTCCGGCCCGTGAGGCAGGGGAGGATTGGATTCCCACAGACCCACAGCTGTGCATCTGAATCACGCTGCCATCGCCTCCGTGCACGCGTGGCCATCCCTGCTGGGAGCCACCGCCGCAGGCAGCAGCCCTGCACGGCTGCACACACACCCGACGGAGCTCACAGGGCAGGTCTGGGTGCCCCTGCACCTTCCTCTCCTTATTACCGAGCACTGCTTCAGCTGAGCAGTTATCACAGGGGGCAGCTGCGAGGCCAAGCCCTTTGTTTTCAAAGCCCTGTGTCTGCTTTCAGGAGCCCAACCTGCTCTGAAAGTTGGTTTAATCTGAGGCAAAACCCCAGAAATCCTGGCAAGGTCAGAGCCTCGAGCCACCACGAACCAATGGCAACAGCAGCAATGGCAACTGCAAGGCCGAGCTCATCCCCGTGCACACAGAACGTGAGCAGGCGGTGGGGAGCCGATGCGTTTCCACAGCTCTGAACGCACCACTAAATCCCTCCCTTGCTCTTTTAGGCTTAATATTATTAGGCAAGAAACGATTAAAGTAAATTTACTCGCTGAAGTCTGCTCAATTAACGGACAACAAATATTGAATCTCCTCTATGCTTCTGCCAAAAGGCATCAAGTGCTGCTTTAATGTAAATAACAGCGGAATATTTAGAAATGATTTATTGAGATTAAATAACCCAGCAATGCATTAGTTCCCTTCACACAGGCAGGCACAGTCTCTCTCCTGGCCTAATCAGTGTCAGACTGCTAATTACTCAGCTCCCTCCTACTGCTGCCCATTGGAGCACCAGTGCCACCCCACCACTGGTACCTGTTCTCAAATAGTCGTACTGAACACCGGAGACGTGAAAGCCACGTGGAGCTATTGAGTGTTTAAATGCTCCTCTTGTGTATGGATCACACTGCTGACGTTGCAGCATTGCCTTTCCCATCAGGAGGAATTTCTGTAATGACAGAGTGCCATGGGGCTGCTCCTCCACACAGCCCGACAGGGACATCACTGCCTTCTGCAGAGCAGAGCCAGGAGCATCCCAGCCCCTGTCCTGCCCTTTGGGTCCCTGGTTGGGGCCGTGCCTGCAGTGCTGTGCCCAGTGCCTGCTGCGGGGACACGAGCAGCTGGGAGCTGCAGCACTCGTCCCATGCAGGTGCTCTGATACAAACATGCGGTGATAATTTATGCATTTCTATTTTAAGTGTGAAGAAAAACACACAGGCACCTCCATTCACAACGGTGAGGGCCGCCTGGCTGCCAAGTATTGTGTCCCTGTCACCCACTTGCAGCTGTACTTTGCATCACACTCCCTTTTTTTTTTCAGCACTAAACAAGCACCGGTGCTGCTGTGCTGCTTGAGATCACACAGCAGACAGCACGCCCTGGCAGGACATTTTAAATGAATCATAAGCTGCACTTTAGAGGGAAGAAAGAAAAAAAGAAAAGGAGAAAGCGGTGCTGTCCAACCAGGAAGGAGTTGGCGGCGAGAATGAGAAATCTGATGGGTGTTACAGCGTCGGCCGAGGAAGCCGGACATCTGCGCGCGTCCGCATCCAGCGGCAGACAAATCACTTCCTCCTGCATCTGTCCCCATTGTGCACATGGGAAGGCAGCAGTGTCCCCCGCTCGTGCTCTCGGCCTTCCTGCCAGGGGTATGGGGCTGGGGGGGCACAGCGAGGGCAGCCAACAGTGAGCGCTGTGCTGAGTACGTGCCCATGGGCGGCAGTTGGCATTGCAGCATGCCCCGGGCCCAGCTGCAGCACCCTCCTGGCCATCCTGGGGGTGTTGCTATCAGCCCCTCCATGCCTGGGCTGAGGATTTCTCTCATTCCCAGCCTGCACGCACACCTTGTGGTGCAGAAGGGAGATAGGAGCTGTGGCTGTGTCAGTGCAAACCCATATATAGGGCAGCGGTGCAACCCCTCCCACGCATGGGAGCCCTGCGCACGCAGATAGCAGATGAGGGCAAGGTGGTGGAGGGCAGTGAGATCGCTTCTTGTGTAACAAAGCAGGCACCAGGGCCTTCAGCAGTGGGGGGTGAGGATGTGGCCATCACTGTCCTTTGTCCCCTGCAGAATGGGGGTACAGCAGCTCCCCTGCTCCTCAGCACCTGAGTGCTTTCCCAGCACCAGACGGTGTTTGCAGGGCACAGCCACACCCCAGGCACACAATGCAGGACGTGAGTTATTTGTGGCTCGTGGTAGGCCCGAAGTCATCAGTGGGATTATAGGGGGATAATCCACTCTTTGGCGCGTGCAAAGTCCCTGAGCCCCGCCGGCCTTCAGGCTCTGGGAGCAGATGGGGACGGCACAGCTGGCAGCACCGACCCTGCACGAAGCTCCGTTGGATCCTCACACCCCACTGCAGATAACTGCCAGCAGGGTCAGGGCAGAACGGCCCTAAGAGACAGTATAACAGCACAAAAATTAACATAATTAAAAATTAACACAATTTGGGGTTTTTTATAACAGATTGAGCTGACCCGAGCTGAAAGAAGCCCTGAACAATCCCAAGGCTCCGGTTCCTGGCTCAGCCCAGCTCCGTGCCCCGAGCCGCAGCCTGGAAGCAGCTGTGTGCTCCCTGACATCCCCGCTGCCCCCACAGCTGCTCCAGGAGTGCAGAGGTCCCGGGGACAATTCACATCCTGTCAGGATTTTGCTCTTTGCCAGGGAGGGAAGTGACCCCTGAGGTGCAGGAAAAATAGAAAAATTTGGGACATATTTTAGGAAATCAGACTGCTCACACCTAAAAATAGCTGCTATTTCCCCCCCTGCACTGGGCACACTCTCCAGGCCTGCTGCACGCAGGAGGCTATAAACCAGCAGTAATGGTGGCTGGCCACCAATGGGATGGGCAGGGGACTTAGAGGCACTGCAGGGCAGCACCGATGGGCACGGGGACAGCAGGACAATGTGCAGCCAAAAGCCGTGTCCTAGAGAGAAAGGGAAGGGGCTCAGGGCTGCGGCCACACATGCTGGAATGGTGCAGGGACTCCTCAGGAAATAGTAAATTTGTGAAACAAACAAATAAAAAATAGCGTTTCAAGGGACAGAAAGAATTCATGACTTTGTGGCCAAATTCAGCAAATATTTTTAGCCAGACGAGGGAGGGTTCCAAAACACCAGTTTGAGATTCAACAAAACAGTTGTTTTGCTGCACTCTAGGTGGGGGCTCATCAGCTCCTTCCTATGTGCCTCCATTTGAGAAAGCAGCAGCAGAAGGGCCGAGCAGCCCAATGCGATCTGCACGGTCGGTGGGGACCCTCTGTTTCACTGCCACCCCCAACCACTGCTGCTTCAGTCGGACTGAAGCAATTTGCCTCTTCCCCCATGGGATTTCTCGGTTCAGCCACAGAACTGAAAAATCCATTACAAGCCTGGCTGCGATGCACGGCCCTGCCCACAGCCCTGCCTGGCCTCTGCGGGCTGAAACATCCCTTAAATAATACTGAATTATGGGGCAGGCTCCGTCCTCAGTGTCCCCGCACAGGTTTCCAGAGGGAATGCGGTGTGCTGAGCTCAGACGATGCAGGCTGCAGCTAGGCACCAACCTGTGCTGCACAAATACAGCCTTTCAGCACAGTCCCTAAACCTGCTGCTGCTGAGGCACTGCCCTGTTCCCATCCTTGTAGTGGGGTTTTACCACTCTCACCCTACCCGGAGGGGCTCCGTGCTGTCAAAGCCCACTCCAACAGCCCCGGTGCCAACAGATGGATCAGGCACCAAAGCGTTGCCCAGACAGAGCCCCGTGCTGGAGGCTGGGAGCTCAGCAGCCAGAGCCAGTGGTGTGCAAGAGCTGAGCCCTGCTGCCCCTGTACAGCACTCCGCGTCCCATGGAATTTCCACGCTCTGGTGACACACAGCCACTCAGGGTACGTGCAATTCCATCACCCAGTTTTATCATCTGCCCGGTGACTAATTAAAATTTGCCCCACATATGGGAGTTCTGTGCTGCAAGGTGCCAGAAGAGGGTGAGTGGGTGGAGTCCTGTAAGTCACTTTAGGATGAATTCATCACTGGTGCCGAGGAGCTAGAGGCGAGCAGAGCCCAGGGAAGCAGCAGCTGGTGCGGTTCAGCTGAGGTCCCCGCGCCGGAGCTGTCCTGACCACACCAACACTGCAGGCAGCCCCCAGTGGTCCTGGGGCTCACGGGGCTGCACCGATGTCTGATTCTGGGGGCGGGACAGCAGAGACAGGAGAGTGGGCTGACAGACTCGGGTCAGTTGTGACACAGACTCTGGGGTCGTGGTGCACTTAGGGAAAGCACTTGTAAAATATATTTCACACACTCTCCCAGTGCATTGCAACGTCCCATGAACTAGCAGGAAGCCAATTCCTGTCTTTGACACCACGCTTGGATAAAAACATGAACTGCGTGTTTCTGAGAACCACAGTGTGACCCCCCTGCTGCTCTCCCCTCGCAGCACATTGCAGAGCTGACAGCTCCTGATATTCCCTGGTGTGCACCCTCGGAAGGAACAGGCCCATGTGTGAGTGCAGAAACACAGCACTTGCTCAGCACTTGCTGCAATAAACTGCACTTTCTATTCATTACATCCTCTCTAAAAACTGGAAGGAGCCTCATTAGATCTAGTCCAAGTTAATGACGTGAAGCATGCACAGTGTTGTATCAGATCCTAGGGCTGAATTTCAGCCTTGCTGAAGGTATCATGACCCGAGCTGGGAGCAGCCTGCACAGCTGCTCTCTATCAGGCTGGGAAGTGGCAGAAAGAGCTGCTGCTCTCGTGCTTAATGACCCAGAGAAGCCCGGATACCGCAGGAATGGGGGCTGTACAAATACCTCCACAGAGGAGCTGGAGCTGTCCCTCGCTACCGCACCGCTGCGGAGCCACCAACGGCCCACCCAAGGCAAATAACTTCCAGAAACCGAGCTCACAATTACATCTCTGAGATGGGATACTGACAACCCGATCCCAGAGCAAGTGTCGGCGGATCACCAACACTGTCACCATCATCACCTTTGGGCAGCAGACCGCACGGTAACGTGAGAGACAGGAAGTTCCCACGAGCGAGGTGGGATGGGGCAGCTGCCAGGTGCGGGGTCTCTTACCTCAGGGGGATCTTGATGGCCAGGTACCGGTCGATGGCCACCGCCAGCAGGCTGAAGATGGAGCTTTGGGTCAGCACCAGCACGAAACAGGCAAAGAAGAGGCAGCTGTGAAAATCCACCTGGAAGCCGATGCTGATGGTGATGGCGAAAGGGATGGCCAGCAAACCCACGGCGATGTCGGCCACCGCCAGAGACACCAGGAAATAGTTGGTCGCGTTCTTCAAGGTGCTGTTGATGGCCACAGCCCAGCACACCAGGACATTGCCAGCGATGGACAGCACGGCGATGATGAGCTCCAGCACGATGTAGGTGGTTTTCATAGTGTTCATGGCGAGAGCACAGGGTGAGGAGCTCGAGTGGTTCACGAGCAGAAGGGACTTTCCGCCGCAGGTACCGGCAGGCCACGGGGCAGCGGCTCCCGGAGCCCAATTCCCATGTCCGGCCCCACCGGTGGGGCCGTGGGGGGCCGGAGGGGCGCGCCGAGCCCCGCGCCTCGGCCCCCCGCTGCCCGCAGCCCCCGTCCCCCGGGGGGCATCCGAGCTTCGCCGGCAGCGATCACCGCCCGCCCTCCACCGCGGTGCCCGGCCGCCGCGGGGCCATCGGGGCCGGTCGGGACGGGATGGATCGGGACGGATAGGGACGGGACGGGACGGGACGGTCCCTCCGCTCCGTCCGGGGATGCTCCGCCGCCGCCCGCTCGCTCCGCTCCCTGCGGAAACCGCCGCCGCGGCTATTTCTGCACATGGGGCGAGCGGAGCGGGGCGGGGAGTGTGCGGAGCGGCCACGATTGGCCGAGGCGGGCGGGCCCCGGGCCGGCACCCCCGCACCGCTCCGCTCCGCACCGCGCGCACCGCTCCGCCCGGTCCCGGCCGCTGCCCCCGCCCGCCCCGCAGGTGCCGGCCCCGAGCAGAAAGTTGCCCCCCGGCGCTCAGCGCCGCGCTTCTCCCGCACCGTATTGCTACAGCGCGTTGGGACACCGCCGCGCGGTGTTGCCACACGGAGAGAAATCCCCGCGATGAGCTGGAAAAAAAAAAAAAGAACTATTTCATGAATCATGACAGCACTTCGTCTGCGGCGGTTATCACACAACGTAACGATCCCTGATGTAAGAAGTGGCAAAACATAACGGTTACCAAAGCTGACTGTTACTCACAGCGCTGGAGAAGCTCAGTGTGGGGCTACAGAGTGCGGAACACACCAAAACCTGAGGCAATCGCCAAAGCAAAGGGGCTGTCTGCAGGAGAGGGGCTGAAATACAGCACCTATCCAACAACACCTTTCCACTGCACCTTCTGTATGCTGTGCTTGCCATCAAAACACAGCCAGAGCCGGGGCTGAGCAAACTGAATTGCTGGGGTCGTTATCTCTGTCCTTCCTGTTGGCTGAGCACTACTGGATGCCACACAACCATGCTGATGTTCAACCTCATGTCCGGCCGTAGCAAACAGAAAGTAAAAGAAACTGCAGTTGCTTTTTAAAATCAAACTTTGGAAGACAAACGTGGGAGGGAAAGCTTTCCGGGGATCCGAAGCTGAAGCAGAGGAAAAACACATGGGAAAAATACTACATAAATGCTTATTTTGTGGAGCGAATAGAAATACTCCCGTGTGCTTCAGGTCCTCCCCAGCCCTGCCTGGGTCCTGAACCTGCCTGCACTGGTTTGGTTTATTTATTATTTGGGGGTAAGTGGAGCTCTGCTCGTGGGGAGGCTGTTATAATCACGTAAACAAAGGTTAACTGTCGTGGAAAAGCACTTTTTACCCCAAAGCAATGGATCTACATCAGGGTTTTTGCACGCTGTTTTCTTAGCTCTAAAACGTGCCAACAGAAGCCTGTTGCTGCTTTACAGCACTTCAGTGCAACGGGAAGGGACTTCTTTGCATTTCATTAGAGAAGAATCTGCTACGGTGACCACAGAAGCACTTTTTACAGGCTGATCCCATGGAAATTTATCGAGTCAGATGTGAACAGAGCAGCGATCCACCGCAGACTGTGATGAATGGGCTGTTCTGGACAAGGCGGTCTGCAAGGCAGGTAGCAAGGCACTGTGAACACTGTGGATTTTGCATTATGCTGAGATTCACGGCCCTGCAATGCACAGAAGCCTCTGCCAAGGCCCGGTGGTTTCTTTTGGCGTTAACTGATGCAGCTGAACTCCCTCCGAAGACAGCTTTTCTGCAGGCGTGGCCAAAGAGAAGCGTGCTGAGATCTGCTGTACAAATGCAGTTAAACCTGCAGGCAGGAGAGCAGGATGAGCCCCTTCCCAGCCAGAGACACGCAGCTCCCAGCCCCTGCCCTCTGGCCGCATTCTTTGAGCCCTGTTTTAAGAAGTACAGCACCATACAACATACCATCAAACAACACTGAGTGTGCTGGCCTTGTAAAGCAACCAGCCGAGCAGGTGCTGTGAAACTCATTCCTGGGGCTGTGAGGACGATGAACCTTAGATGAAAATGTGTGCAGCGTGTGTTTGTTTACAGGAGCCCGTAAGTGATCCTTATGGGTTCCTTCTAACTCAGGATACTCTGTGATTCTATGCAGTCACACAGGTAAAGGCAGCCCACAGGCTACAGAATCCATTCAAGAGCTGGAGCACAGTAAGAACAGAGCACTGTTTGGCACAGAGATGTCACTGAGTGACAAATAAATCATCACCACCATTACTTTCCTGGATTTATTCGACTCCAGGGACTTGCAGCTCAGCGCTCCCATAGGAAGCGACACCAGTGGTGAGCTGCTCCTTTCAAGTGCCAGCACGACTCGGGCTCCTTTGTTCAGAGGGAAGCAGCTTTAAACACGTGCCGAGCGTGATACAGTGGGAGACAAACCCAGCACCCTGCCGGGCTACGGCTTGGCAGAGGCTTGCAGCTCCTACGTGCCGTTCCTCTGTCGCTGCACTCCCAGGGGAGCAGAGCCGCCATGCTGGAGGCAGCTTCC
The DNA here is from genome assembly GCA_016647715.1 of Pavo muticus. Lineage (NCBI taxonomy): Eukaryota > Metazoa > Chordata > Aves > Galliformes > Phasianidae > Pavo > Pavo muticus. The sequence continues at coordinate 923,332 of JACDJE010000270.1, read as the reverse complement.
TGCGGCCGCTGTGATCTTTTGTGCAAGGCTCAGGCTGAGGGCTGCCCTGGTCATTTCTGTTTTGACACCTTTGGGGCTCCCAGCCTGGTCAAAGCCCTGCTACATGGCTTAGTGAGCCCTCGGGCCTGTAGGCAGTGAGCCAGATGGGCCGAGGTGCTGCTGATGGCTGCTGCTGCCTGAGCAGTCCCTGGATGACAGCCCACAGCCCCTTGCTGAGTGTGCAAGTTTGATGACCACGGAGGCCCAGAGGTTCTCTCTCCCTCCAGCCTTCAGCACAGATCTCCAAACATGCACACACCTCCTGGGGAGAGACATTCCTAACCTCTTTGAACCGCTTGCATTGACCAGGGGGAACAACCAGTGACGGATCTGTGGAGATGCAGTACTTAGGGATATGGTCTAGTGGGCAAAGTTGGTTCTAGGTGGCTGGTTGGACTAGATGATCCCAGAGGTCTTTCTGAACCTTAATGATTCTGTGAGGCTGTGTCTGACTGCTTGGTATGAGGCATCAGCCCGGCAGAACTGGCACAGCCTTCTGAATTGAGGCCCCACTGCTTCTCAAGTCTCCACCAGTACTTCTGAACTGCTCTGCAGGACAAGACACAGCATGCCCTGATCTTGGCTCCAAGGAAGGATTCCCAAGGCATAATATAACCTGCAAACCATGCAGGTGGTACAAAAGTCCTCTTCAAAGTGGTGCTTCCACTGACAGTCTGAGCTGCATGCTGCCTGCACGAGCTGGGTGAAGGAACCACCGTTTTTGAGGGCAATATGGTGTGCAGCAGGTGAAGCGTTGCTCTGCCCACATATTCACTGCCTGCATCTCTGTGCTGAGCATTAGCATGTCAAAGATCCAGATGAGCTCTGAAGTTACGGAGGTGCATGGTGCAAGGCGAGGTTTGCCCTGTATTGCTGTGGGCGTTTTTCCAGAAGAGAAGGGAAAGTAAAGCAGAGAGCAAAATTCCAGAGAAAACTACTTCCATGCTGGAGACCTCAGTAAGTCTGCAAAGTGCTTGGGAAATAAAACAAAAAATTATGGCAAGATCGTAAACTGCAGATCAACAAACCTGGGCTTTCCAGGATCCGGGGTCACTGCCAGGTAATAAATGTAAACTATTCTGAAATGTAAAACCAGTGCCTAAATACCTGCATCCTGCAACAATGCAGGTGTGTGAGCTCTTTATAAACAGTGGGTTATATCTTACACCTTCCATTGGAAAACAAAAAAAGTCACCACAAAGCTGAAAAATAAAAATAAACTGTTAAGAGCAGAGAAGTTAAAAGGGAGGGATTTTGGCTGAGCAGAGGGCCAGGCAGTGAGGGCAGCATTTTGAAGAATGTTTTAATTTATGTCTGTGTTTGATTTTACTTACTGAGCACCTTGTATGATGCAAAGCCAAGCACTCTTCTCAGCAGTAGCTCTAAGCTGCAGTTTGTCCAGCAGTGCACGAAGCCACGCGGGGCTCGCAGGGTGCGGGTTGCCTCACTTGTGCTGAGGGTACAGCAACTTCCCCACAGAAATCCATAGGAAGTGCCGTTTTGTTTCCAGGCCAACACCAGCAGTGGAAAGCCCAGGGTGAAGCAGGACAGGCAGCGATGCCGTTTGCAATTCAAACAACCCCAGATTGCCTCATTCACAGCCAGCGCTTCCTGGGCAAAGTCTTCACAGCTTCACAGCCTCGCTAAACGTCTGCTCCAGGAGTGTAACTCAGAAGTTCACTCTCCATCAACACTTCACAGTAACAATAAGGAGAAGTGATTCTGCTCCTTGCCAAACTCTGACAGGGCACGGAAATTCGCTCTTACACCAGAGATCAAAGCCGTTCAGCTTTAGGCAAAAATGGGACATTTGAGTTCCAACTGAACAGACTGAGGAGACTTGAATTAATGCAACACAGCCATCCTGAATATAGAAGCCCATCATGTTCCAAGCCCCATGAGACCTTGGAGCCATCTTTAGCCTCTAATTCCCATTCTCCTTTCACAGGCAGACCATGCAGCCTCTAATGGGTTAAAGGGTGCCTTAGCTGTGACACAATTAAACCTGCAGGACGCACACAAAAAATCAGGTCAGGCAATGTGGAGGAAGTACCACAGCCTTCCTGTCTCACTGTCTCAACACAGCAAACAGTGAATTTGTGCTCAAAACCTGTTTGATTCCAAGTATCTTTACCACAGCCCCTGTTGTGCTCCTCCATTACCAAAAGAACTTCTTGGAATGTGCCCAGCACGGCAGGGTCCTGCCCTTGGAGGGGTGGTGACACATTGAATGCCACCTTCCTTCAGAGACTGGGCACTGCTATGCAGAAACCTCACTTCCTCTGGATCCTGTTTGTCCATTCGCAAAAGCACTACATAAACCTGCTGCTAAACACCTTCAGAACACAGTAACTTAATGTCTGCCCCTGCATGGCTTTTCAGACCCTCATTTAATTGCTCAGAAAGCACTGTCTTAATCCCAGGTGAAGGAGAGAACCTAGAACATGGACCAGCGTGTTATTTATCACCGGTATTATGAGTCCCTTTGCAAAGCTTCAAAATGAACTCTTCCATCCCTGAATGGCTCTCCAGGGTCTCAGCAGTACAACTACTCTCAAGGGCTAAGCTATGCATATGATATTATTGCTGTGCTATTCAGACACACTGGGTTGTGGGAACCGAACACCAGTAGCTTCATTACAAATAGGAATAGACCACGCATACTGCTTTCACTGTAACTGCCCTCCAGGGAAGGAAACCGTAAGCAGAAATTCAGATTTCTGCAGGTTCCTTCAAAGGGGGTTGGGCAGCAGTGTCCCTAATGAGAGCCATCCCCAGGAGGTGTTTTCTGCTGGATTCCACTCCCTGCAGCTCATACCAGCAGTTGTCCTTTTCCAGTCACAGTGGCATTACAGCAGGCTCCTCTGTGCTGGGCTGTTTGCTAGAGAGCAGGTTTGGAAAAACACTTGCTCTCATTTTAATTCTCTAGTCTTGTTAGTTTCTCTTTAACCAGCTTAAACCCATGATGTGCAGGTAAGGATAAAACCTCGGTCATTGCTATGTACTTAAGAAGGGACAGAAGTTCATATTCTGGATATGTGAATAATGTTTACCCACATTGGCATTTTACAGCTTTCATTTTCTTCCTGCTATGCTCAATAAAAAACACTGATTGTCCCCATAATCCTAATGCCATCTTTTCTGAGTGACGCTTACTCCAGAGTCCTGCTACACACAGTTTGTGCCAGTACTATTTCAGCATCAAATAACGCAAAACTTCACCTGTGAGAGTTCAGCCACCTGGTTCTGACCCTTGCAGACTCTCCATCTGGAAGCCTTGCTTCTCATACTGTTAGTACTGCTTACGTTTCTCTGCCATCTATTATGGTCCATGACTCTCAAGCCCATTCAGCTCCTTAACTAACGCTCACTTGCACTGATCTCCTGTTCAAGCATCACTAGATCTGTTGTAGCCTAAAAAGAGGACATATAGAACAATTATTTTACACCCACTGGTGGCTGGCCAGCCCAAGACAACGCAGTATGACACCTGCCTGGCTCTGGAAGCTGTTCACTATGTGATTCAATAAGAAACTGCTTCCTCTACACTGCACCTCACTTCTTTTTTCCTTTCTTCTGACCTACTCTTCAGGAGTTGTAAGAGAACCAGGATCCAAGGTCCTGTCCATTTAGTTAGCAGAAGCCTGGGAATATTGGGCAAAATTAGCATTATTAATGACTAAGGGGAGACATGAAAGGGTTGGCTGAGAGGTGGGGGCGACCAAAAAACATAATAAGCTTTTCCCGAAACCAAGAGTTTCCTTTTCATCACATCTTGGGGAACCACAAGCGAGTTCCCATAGGTTCAAACCATGTTTGTGATTAGCACACCTGCCTCAGTTCCCAGGGAGGGTCTGTGACCATTTTGGGAATGCAAACCAAGACTCCCAGGGCTCATGCTGAGCTTTAAGCTTTACTGCACCAACTGTGCTTTCTTCAGCTTCAAATATAGATCAGGTCGTGGCACTGCGCTTTTATCTGCCTCTGCCAGGGCTCCAGCTGGATATGAACCTCTAAGTGCTGGAATCTATGTTTGGAGCAGGTCTGTGAGCTCACAGAGAGGTTCACGACATGGGCACTGTGCTGATACAGACAAGTAAAAACCTCTCCATCTCAGACAGATGAATGTGCACCAGGCAGGAAAGGAATTTTTCTTTCCAGTCCAATCTATGCTCTCTAAGCATTGGGAGACACTTGGCAGTGAAACCAAGCTTAGCAGCCCTAAATCTTCTCATTTCACTCATCTACAACCAGCCACAAACAATCCTGGGAAAACATTGGCCTGAACTCTCATTTCCAGTCTCTTGCTGAACCACTTGCAAACATATCAGCATGGATTACTCACAGACATTTTCCACACAGAATCCAGCTTTTTCCAACAAATAAATCAAAGCAACTGGAGTATATTGTGAAAAGAGCTGAGGCAGCAGAGCCCACAAGCATCTCGCAGCTTCCTTCAGTAACAGAAATACCAAGTCTGGCAGCAGGGACAGCACCAACTGATCCTACATAGGATCTATTTTCTGAAAGATAACAAGGGAATTTGAAGACATTAATACTTGCAACAATACATGGCTGAATAAAGTAAATTCTGATAAAAAAGAACCACCCTACAGCCTGTAGAACCTGCTGGAAAGACTATTGATTTTTGCAGGATTCTCAGCATATACTTACCACGGCAAAGGCACTGTCATCAGTACGTGAGGCAGACAAACAGGATTTCACATCCCCGAGGTGAAACATCGCAAAATCAGTCTGACCTGATTATTAATTAGTCATGTTACAATACTGCATATTGACTCCAGATTGTGGTTAGAGGCTAAATAAACTTCTAGCAGAAACAGTCATTGCCCTAAAGAATTAATGGCTGAAAAATGAGGACAGACAAAAGGATAAAACAGATTGATGATGAATTAGGACTTTAGACAGACAGACACGAACTGCTTTATTCCAAGATCACCCAAGCCATGAATGCAGAGTCCTGCTCTTTGTGCATAACACATTCCTGACGATGGTGAGATCTCCAGAGGGTAAGACAGGGCTGGTCCTGAGAAGTTCTTTGCAGAAGACCACAGAGATACAAATACTGAGACTAGCGCTTTCTAAGTGAGCTATTGCAAGATTTCGAAACAAAGTGGCAGCCTGAAAAAATTAGGAACGCTACTTTGCCATTTCACATGGTCATGCTATGTCCAGGAGGCAAAGCTGTCTGAGTCAGAGAAATCATCGAAACCACGCTGCTTTCCCTGTGACATTGCCACAAGGAGGGACCAACCCTGCGCTGGCAATCCATGGCTGAAACATGATGTTTAGGTGGGGAAAGGCAAAGTAGTTTGGATTATGCAAATGAGAACCTTTCTCACAAGCTTTCATCTACACGGCTGGACACAAATGCACCTGAGAGGCTGGAAGAGATTTAAATGTTCGGTCATTTCTTTTACTTTCTCATTTTCTTTGCTGAATCAATTTCCATTTTTTCTAGTATCGCCATCATGAGATAAAGTCCAGCTTCTTTGAAAAGCATTCTGGAATTTGAAAGTACTGGATATAGTTTTCTGTTTCTCAAATGAATATGAATAACATACATTCCGAGGCGTTCTCAGACGTGTTTGTAACAAACCAGATCCCAGCATCTTTGAAAGCATGCAGTTTGAATATTGCCCTGGAACACAGCATCCATGGCGCTGACCTTCTCAGCACATCTCCACAGCCCTCTTTGTTTGTGCAGGCTGGGAAAAGGAATTCTATCCAGGGGGAATGTCTAGAATTCAGGAAGCTCTTCTTTACACCATGGAATGTTTATAATAAATGTCACCATGAGCGTCGCTGCTTGGTGTTCTGGTTCTGACAGGAAGCCATTAATTTGGCTCTCTTTTCCATAACTCAGCCCTACCTGCAATTCCAACACAAACTTTATTTCTTCCCCCAGTGTCACTCATTGGATGGTGATGTTCAATCTACAAGATGTGGCTTCCTTTCAAAATATCAGCATCTGCTGGTCCTCTCTGTTGTGGGAGAAAGAACAGTGACAGGTCTGGCCACTGACATGCCAGCAGGCCTTCAGTTTCTCACGTTTGTATTGCTTGATTCAAGGACCAGCAGAGGAATGCATCTCTCTAGCACTATGCACGTACCGTGCTACTCCTCGGCATCACGTGTAACATCACCAGGTGCACGGCTCTTTGCAAGCTGTAACTCATTTTGCCACCTTACTGGTGACTTACTTACACTTCATACTTATTCCAGTCACGAGTCCTTCAATTTTTGACTGCTTCTTCCTCAATCCTCTAAGTCATTTAAGCTCTCCTGATGCAGAAACATACCGGCATCTCCTGTGCTCCTTCCTTTCCTTTGCATTAGGATGGTTTCTTACCGTGTCTTCAATACAGTCTGTTTCAGAATCTGACTCTCCTTTATCCCCAAGACAATCTTCTGAAAGGCATCCAAATGCATCTACTTAAAAAATGGAAATTGATGTATTTATGAAATGAAGCTTCTGATCAAATTTTCTCTGCTACCGGCGTAGGAGAAACAATGAACCATGAGGATGTTTTAAAACCTCTCCTGGGAGCCCTGCTTCCCAGCACTCCGCAGATGAATCAGATTGGTACGTAGATATTTGAAACATTACAAAAACATCAGAAACAGAAACAGATTTATTAGAAATATTACATTTTTTTTGCATCGTACATTTCAATAATGTTATTATTTAAATATTAGCATGTCCGAATCTGGCAATGCCTCGTATATACATTCTAATGTGCTCTTTGTATAAATTAGATCACGGTGTAACATCTGTATCCAATAGAGAAAGCTAAAAGTACTCGACTGTTAGAGATGACTATGCCACATGACAAACTCAAGTCTGGACCGATAATCAATAAAAACATTGCGTCCAGCACCACCCAATGGAACTTGGCACACGTGCAAGTTAAAAATGTAGAGACCATCAGTTGTGAAAAACGTTAATTGTAGTTAAGTTAATAAACTTGTTCCTACACAGCATTTGTGGCTGAGTCTAAATGGCACTGGAGTTGATAAAAAACAACAGAGTCTAGCATAGTAGAAGTTATTGCTGGGTTTAAAAATATGTCTTCATGCTCAGTGCCCTGAGTCTTCTTAGGCAAAAGCCCTCTTCTGACAGGAAAATGCATAATCTCATCCCATACAGACTCTGCATGTCATCAGATACACCAGGTGCAGCTTTGCAAACAGCTGGTCCCGTCAGATACTTCCGAATGGAAGCCCTGGTACCATAAGCAGAGAAAGATGAGGGAGGTGCAAACAACCTACAACCAGGTGAGCCAACGCGCTCTTACCGTCTTTGCCAAGGAAGCGAAGCCAAAAGCTGGACTTCGAAGAGCTCCAGGTCAGGAATCAAACAGGGCAGAACCAATCCCTCTGCCTGCACGCACCTATTTGGTTTGGACAGAAAACTCACCAATACTGGTTGCACACACAAAACAAGAAAAAAAAAAAGAAACCTGCCCAAACTCAAGAAGCAGAATGTGTCTCACTGAGTGGAAACCGGAGAACCTGCTTAAGTCAAAACTGAGTCTGCTTAGTGTGGCTGCCTTACTGCAGCACAAGAAAAACAGTGAATCTTTGGCTCTTGGACGTTCCCATGAATATCACAGTCACAGGAAGGAAAACCTGGCAAATGCAATGAGCTCTGGGTTCTCTTCCCTCTTCATCTTCTGAGGGCCATCCCAGGCTGCACTCTTAGGAGAAATGTCACTCAAGATGGCAGTCAGTCAGGACTCTCAAGCTGAAATCCTACAGACATCCGCATCCTTTGCTGTCCGTACAGGTGCAGGTATTTATTTTCCATCTTGTTCCCTCTCCCCACATACTGGACTTTCACTCCAGGCAGTTTCATTGCTTATTTCCAGAAACAGCTCTTCAGCCCTTCTAGAAAACCTTCTTAGAGAGCTGACTCTGGACTCCCTTCTCAACTCCTCTGTACCTTCCCAAATCATGATACACTCTGTACCTTCTACAAATCACCACAAATTCTGGAAGTCAGATCACTTTCCACACATTTAATTCCCTTTCCTCTAGCATCTGTAGTGAAACAATCACACAACGCAATATCCCTCATTGGAACTCCACCGAAATCCCCATCCTAAACATTTTTCTCACGTGCTCAACCAAAACCAGCTTTATGATTTCTTGGAGTCTGACAGACTACCCAAGGACACCAATTAATGCAGTTATGTTTTAGAGCTACTGTACATTTAAGGAGCACATGGTAAAGCAATTCCATCTGCCCGCATCAGGGAAAAAATCTATTACTCCCAAGAGGCAAAGCCAGAGAGGATTTAGGTAGTTTAGGCAAGCTGTTGTTGATACCACCCATATCACATCAGTGTGTGTTCCAATTTAGCAATTCCTATACACTGTAGCTTATCTTAATCAGCCCTGTAACATTAATGGCAGCTAGAACTTTAATTTTTCAATTCCAATTTGAGATGCCTTAAAAGAACTCACAGACACCTCATATTTTCTGAACACCACGCTGTTCTGCAGTACCTTACGTGGGACAAACTTACATTTATATTCAAACTTTTAGGCAGCCTCAAAAAGCAATGGTCTTTTCTAGGTCTTTTGTAGCAGCTTAAATGAACCTATAAACCCAATTCTTCGCCTCAGAACATAACCCGGAAGAGTACCTCAATCTCCAATTGCCAGCACTTCGAAGTGAGATGTTTGGCAGGTTTGAAGGCTGGAAAGTAACACATAGCAAGTGGTAAAACTGATATCTTGTTCTCTACAGACAGACAACTCCTTGTTCCAACTCCCAGGTAAGGGAACATGTCTTTATGAATACACCATTAGAACCGTGTAGAATTAAAGTCTGGACTATGCTGCTGGGGGAGGCATGAGAAAATAAGCTGCAAAGAGAGAAACAGTGCTTTGTAAAATTGATTTAAAAATTGAAAACCACCAGATCAAGCAGCAGAATGCTTTGTAAAGCTAGTAAGTCTTGGGGAAACAGATTAGAATAAGTGTCAGAGCAGTGCCTGAAGCAAATGGAACTGACATATTAGATAACATATGTATGTAGCTTACATCTGGACAGACACATGGAACACGTGCACTTCCAGTGATCAGAGGGTTAAGATGATCTTTCTTTTCTGGATCACGTGGAGCCCTCTGACTTTGAAATGTTTTCCAGACTCTGGGAATGAAAACAGTTTTTGTCATCTCTCCAAGTGCCTGATCCAAAGCCCACTGAGGAATACGGAATTTTCTGTGTTGACTTCACTATGCTTTGAACTACAGCCTGTTGGTGAGTTGGGATCTCTGCCAATGGACACCTCAAGGGAAAAGAGCCTGCTGCATCCACAAGGCAAAGGAGTCGTGCAGCGTGGCTCCCTTCCTAAGTGAAATCTGCTTAGCAACTATTTTTCTCTTCCATCTTATCACATAACAGGAAACTTATATTTGAGAACATTTAGAGCAATGCATCCTCTGCTCTCTAGGGATGTCAGAGTGTATGCTGAAAATTACTGCAGGCTTAATTTAATCTAGAAAGCACTCTCTTGCAAGGAAGGAACTCTGCCCAAGCATTTACAGTCACTTTCTCATAGTATAGCATGACACCAAGGAGTTCAAGGGCACGGTAAGTCTGTGCCACTTTTTATCATGTGGACACTCAAAAGATTGGAATCAGAATTTCCTGAGGGTGATGGATTAGAGTAAGTGTCAAACTGGAACTCAGAGCAAGTGCTGCTTTCCTCCTCCTGTGAAACAGGCATACCCCGTATTCTTCCAGCTTCCTTTCTGTTCAAGGCTCTCACTGACCTTGGCTGCTGTCATCTATCCCTCTATCTTGATTTTGCTGTGAGAAAACCAAAGTCTGAAATAGCTTGTTTACTAATTAAATAATATAAAAAAGAAAAAGACAAATAAACAAACCCAATGAAGTACTATGAGGAAGCTAGAGGCTGAGATCAGGCACCTGCAGAGCCCCAGAAAAATCATGTTTCTTCTGTGAAATCATCTATTTCCATTTCATGAGCTCTTTTCAAGTGCTAAGGGCAGCAAGCATACGCTATTAACTTTTGTAAGAGAAAAATGATCCCTAGCTGCCTATGATTAACATTCATGAAGCATCAGGTCTGGGTCACAGGGTTAAACACGCTAACTAAACAACTTTCTTCTAGCAGCATAATCTAAAGCGGCTAGCAGCCTTCTGTGAGCTCCTGTAAGCATATCCTCTACGACCTGCTCCTAGAACAAATTAAGCAGCCTTTAATTGAGTTTGATCCTTTCACCATTGGAGACGACATAAAATTTAACTTCATGGGGTGAAATAAGAGAAACAGTAAATTAAACAGCATACTTCGGGCATCTTACTAACAGTATTATGAGCTGAAAGGCTATTCTCTGGCGCCTTAAAGATATCCAAGAAACCAAGAGGGGAACACAGTAATATACTGCAATTTGCAGAGTGAAATTGCAACTTCTATTGTTACATTACTGTGTTCCTTTACAGGGTAACGTAACTTCTAAGCATTTAACAGTGCCCTGCGGACTACATTTCATCTCAAAGCTGTCTCAAGATTTATGCTTCTACACAGAATTTACTTATTTGTGCTGATTATAAAAGATCAGTGCAGAAAAGAGAAGTTGCTCTACTCAGTTCACAAAAACATGTACTGAGATGTCAATATACTGCTTAGAGAGTCACCACCTGACCACTGGCACCTCATAAACTAAAGGTAGTAACTTGCTTTTGCAATATTCCTATGCTAACAGCATCTGTACAGACAGCTGTGAAACAAGGCTCCATCTTCCTTTAACAGTCAAGCTATAGTAATGAAACTGTTGTAATAAAGCTGTTTTTCTCTGAGATGACATCTGTTTGATCTGAAATGGAGTCCCAGCAAGTAACAGTATCTTCTAGAGTTCTCTCGCTAGCTGGTGGTGGAACAGAGCATGGTTTCCAAGTTACAAATGATGGTGTTGCTATCCTACTGGATAAGCAATGGCAAAAAAAACTAGCAGACTGACTGGGTCAGACGTGTGAGAATAACTCAGGTTAAAGTTCTACACACATGCATTTGTCATGGCGTTTCATAAAATACACGGAGGGAAGAAAACAAAACATATTTGGGATGAGTTAAATATATTTGGGCAAGAAGAGCATTTTTGTGAGATTTTGTGTTAGAATTAATCTCCCAGCTTCCCTTGAGTACCAGCATAGTCCACATGGATTTAAAACTTCATTTTGTGGCATCTGTTGGTAGAGATTGGTTTGTGGTAAACACTGTTTAGCACAAGGAATCCTCTTCAGAAACAAAACTGCAGATGAATTTGGTTTGAATAGATGGGCAATGGTTATTTATTTGGTTTTATCCCAGATGTAATCAAAACTATGGAAGAGCTTTCCTTCAAACTAAGAGCGTAGGTTGGTTGTGGAAGAGGAGCAAGGGGATTTTTAAAGTGATCGAGTGCATCTGTGGCATTCTTTGTTCTCTTCCCCACTTGTGTCCACCTCTTGCTCTGCATCTCAGGTCTCAAAGTACTTGTATATCTGGGCGACGTACTGCATCACACTCTGCCAGTCAGGCCGGTCTGTGTACATCATCTCACTGAGTTCCTGCATAGGACATATTGCCAAAATTTAGTCAAGCACCTCCACTGGGAGCACCTCCCTGGGTCCTCTGAGTAGCTGCTGTTACTGAACACTACTGCTTCCATTCCAGAGCATGTTAAAGCCACATAACTGTATAAAAGTCCATGGGAACAATCTACTGGCTGACTGCAATCGTACAACTCCAGCCAAAGAACAAACTAAACAGTGTACATCCTGAAAAGGTCTTTTCCATCTGTAATCAAAGATTAATTCTCGATGTAATTTCATTTTATTTAAATTACTGCTTCTTTGCATGTCCTTGGTTCTGTAATTTAGCTTATGAACCCATAATATTTCCTCCTTCACATTAATCTTACCTTTCTTGCCATCATATTGTTGATTTAAGCAAAGGCTTTTTAAACAGTTTAACAAGAAAATTATCCTTCTGTTTCTTAAAACTCTACAGCAAAAGGAAAGAAAATGATCTAGCAGGCAGATATAGGGCTCTGCCCATGAAAACAGGAATCATCTTCTAGAATAAGCTTCTGAGAGGAAGACACAATCAATACTCTCAATTTTAATACCAGATGACCTCCAGAAGTTATATTAATTCAACGACACTACAGATCAGGTCTGCTGGGACTTCCCAAAACAACGTGAACTTTCAGAGATGGTGGTGCAGCCTTCCCTAGCACACTGTGAGCATTTTCAGTACAAGTTGACTGACCAGCCACATGACAACAAAAGCTTTGGAATGATGTAGGCAGCAATTCTTCCCTTGCTAAAAGTAGATTACTCACCAAGCTGGGTTTGATGCCCACACTTTCTGCAGCTTGAAATGCTAAAAGCAGATTTCTCTTCTGTAAAAATAAAACAAAGGTTCAAAAGGATCATCAAAGTATGATTCTGGAATTCTACTTTGTGTCTGGGACAAACAGTAAGTTTAAATAAGCAGGTACACCTGAAAACTGAAAAGCACCAGGTTAGGTATTTTCACAGACCAAGCAGCTAGATCAGGTCCCAGTTAAAAAAAGCTACAGTCTGTCTGCTGAGTTCTTAAATGACGCTTGTCTCTTACTGTTGCTCCCACCCTTTTATTCTGTATGAATTAATACCAAGAACTTGGAGCACTGTGTCTCCATCAAAACGGATAATGTTCACTGTGCATTCAGCAGATTGTTTAGGATTAAGAACAACAAAACTTACTTTATCCTGGCTGTTGAGCTCTTGGTAAGGAATATGCGCAGGCAAATATGTGTGCAGCAGTGCACAGAAGGCCAGCCCATCACTCCAGCTGCTGCTGAAGTTGGTAATATCAATATTCTGTAAGAGGAAACAAACCATTCCTTAACAGTGCCACGTTACAAATAAAATCTACAAACAACTGTTTTTATGCTTAAACAGGGAGGCTGGACAGGGTGACCTCCAGATGTCCCTTCCAACCTCAACCACTCTGTGATTCTGTGCATTTGACCTCATGTTACCTTCACACAGATACATGCTTTAATGAGAATGTGTAATCAACAAGATTCAGTTCCTTACTGAAAGCCATATCGGACTGGTAATATATAACCTAGTTCTCAAGCCCTAAAGAAAGAATGTGCTTATTTGTATGAGAGAGGGGCTCCAAACTGGCAACACCAGCAGCTGAGCGGGCAGCTTTCCAGGAGCCGGGCAGATGCGCCTAATTTGCAGAGCTGTTTGCATGAAGGCACGTCTGCATTCTTATGTTCTCTGTCAATGCAGCAGCTTTCATTTGCACGTCACAGAGAGCTGAACAAAAGGTGGATAAAGAACGGGAAGTCAGAGATGCAGAATTTGGTCATCTATCCAAATTCACAAAATGAGCCCTAAGTAGAGTTGAGGATAGAGCAGATTTTCTGATGCTCACTCTCCTACTTCTATAGCTGCTGACAAATAAAGGTGGCAGAGTCCCTGGTTACAAGTACAAGATCCTGGCAGAACAGAAATAAACAAATACTTAAACATTATTGACACGCATTTCCTAACATGACATGCTTTTCACTTATGCCTCATTGATTAGTTGTCTAACCTGGACTTTGTCCAGTCAGGATTTCAGATTAGAAATAAATGTCTACAATAAAATATGACTCAAACTGAAGGAGTACAGAATATTTCAGGTTAAAATACTCTGGCAGTAATAAATCTACAAACCTAATGAACTGAGCAAGCAGGTTATCATCAGCAGTTGTTACTGCACTGCACTAGCCACCAGATTGCATTTTGGGCTAAGCACATCTGTCAGTGGAGATAAAAGAGACATAGTAGTGAATACCATTGCAAGGAAAAAATATTTTACTCTGAGAACTATCCTGCCTTTACCTAAGCCATAAAGTTGCAACAGGAATTGAGGTTTCCGATAGAAAAAGTACATATTATTTATCAATCTGCAGTTAGTGGGAAAGGATTGACCTCCAAATTGCCCAAGTGTTAAAGTTACCGAGGCCAGTACATGTTATCAGCAAACAGCCTGACACCAAGATAGGCCACAAGAGTATGACATGAGAATCTTTACATGCCCAATGGAGTGGCAAAACAGGAACAAAGAAAGACCTGAGTGTAAAGTTTGCTGGGGCAGCGTTAGAGAACTGCTAATAGCGTAAGGGTAATCCAGACAAAGCTACTTCCAGGGTAGCAGCCAGGTTTCTTGTCAGAGAAAACACTCCACTCACTTCAAATAAAGTTCATACGTGCAGTGGGAACAATACAAGACGGATCTAGAAGCACACAGGGAGCTTGATTGTCTGAAAGTACTCAGCAGGGTTCATTTCTATGTATATTAATGTACCTGACATAAAGCAAAGCAAAAAATAAATAAATAAAAATAAGTCCAGGCACTGTTATTTAGAGATCATATGTATTATCTATAGCATTAGTGACATGCCAAGTCCAAAAGGCACCGAACACCTGCAAGTCATTAACCTCAGCCCCCCGCTCCAGGACCAGGACCTTTGCTTGCAGATAACAGAGTGCTGCGAGAGCCACCTGAGGACCCACAGGGAAATCTGTGTGATCTCTTCTCACTAAAAACAATTCCTTGTTTGTCTGAGGAAAAAACAACCACCCCAGATTTCACTGGATCTTTGAGTCTTCAGCAAAAAGCAACAGTGACATCCCATGCTCCTCATTACAGCCTCAGAATGTTAAATACTGACCCAAGATACTCCTGCCATGCAGATCCTGTGCCTGCAGCAATGACTCTGAGTCATAATTTTCTCTGTAAGACCCAGAATTACGAATTACAAACATGAATCAGCTTGAAGCTAAACTGGAACTCTGCAGAAGGAAGCTGCAATAAATACATCCTTAGCATCTCTCTTCCCACCCACCCCCAGCAAACAAGCTGCCCTCCTGCCTCTCAGAGCAGCACGCTGGGAATGTGCCGGAGTGGCTAATCACTGAATTTCAGTCCAAAGAGAATATGAACTTCAATACTGAAGTCAGAACTAGTTAAATGTATTGAATAAGCCAAAGGGAATTGCCTTGCTTTTAAGAGCAGCTCCCTCTTTATCAGCTCAGCTTTCTGGAATTCTTCCTCCCTATCAATAATCAAAGACCTACATCATGTTCACAAACCAAAAGTCTTAATGTCAGGTGCCTTTAAGTCATTATATTTAGACTATATATTTGCCTGGACAAAATCCTCCCTTCCATGGGCTACATCTCAGCAAATCTGAATGCTGACCTTTCCAATACAAAATCTGATCGAGGTACCTTGAAAGACAACTGCCAAGGAGCACCTCCACTCATCCATCTTCAACAATAGCCTTGTGAAACTGCAAGTCTAATTTGGATTCGTTTCACCCTAACTGGTGGGGGACACATTAGTGGGCTTCAGCCAAAGTGGCTCTATCAAAGAAAGCACAAACTCCAAGCCCTGATAAGGTGAGTGCTAAACATTACCCAAGCAGTAACACAAGAAGGTGCAATGAAATAAGGAAGTGGTGTCGGCTCTTTAAGGGCTATCCCATCTAGAAGGTTTGAAAGTGAGTTTGTGACTTTGTTTTCCCCAGGAGCACCCAGCTCTCTCATATCAGATGAGTGGAACAGTCACAGGGAGCAGGGATGATTAAAAAGCACAGAATAAACAAGCCTATTGTCATGCACTAAGCACAGATTCTTTTTAGCTCCCAGTCACTGCAGGTCTCTCTCAAACCAGGTTTCTAAGACGACAGCAGAAAGTCAGGCGTGTCTCATCTTCTTCATTACCTTTCCAGATTGGATCAAACTGGCAAGAATAGGTAACATGGTGCTCTCTAAAGCTCTGCACAATCTAATCTGACATAAATTGTTTTAGAGATACCATTCAGAGTAGATTGTAATGACATTATAAAATAATCTGTGTATTCTTCAAGCTCAGCTCTTCCTTCATGAAGCACTGAGGAGGTCTGTGACCCCTACAAGGCAGCTTCACTCTGTCATTCTGGTTGCAAGAGTTGTGCTGCTGCTGTCACTGAAGTTGTCATAAGAATAAAAGCGAAAGTGGCACCAAATGGGAGACACTTACAGTAATATGTGATAACATAACTACGTAACCACCCACTTCCTTGGCTTGCAAGGTGAAATACAGCTGCAGCTGACACGGATATCATCACTGTAATTGTAAATACAAATAAGCACCTTAATGAGCCAAGCAGCATCTGTTCATGCCCCTCGGCTGTATTGCTCCCAGCACTGTGTGGACTGGTAAACATCTCACTATAATTTGTTTTTAGGTTTTTTTTCATTGTAATATATTAAGACCAACTTTTTAGAAAGAAAGTAACTTCTGGTAAATCAGGAAAAAGCTTGAGACACATTGCTGGCACAGCACACATCACACACAGTGCATGTGAACTCTTCCTAGCAAATAACACAAGCTGCTTTGAATACCAATTACCCTATGAAAACATTCTCATTACTAAGGTCACCTACTTCAAAGAACTCTCTAGAGGCTAGTAAAGTAACAGGATTTTGTACACACTCCTCATTGTGGGACTTAACTATCTCTTTGCACCCCAGCTTTGGGAGAGGAGGACAGAGAGAGAGGTGTTAGCTGTGCCTGGAGAGGCAGAGGTGGATTACACAGCAAGGCCAGGAACTGATTAGTTCTTCTCAGGCACCTCTTCTCTGCTCTTCAGTATAAATTATATTTGTTATGCTCACCTGCTGAAAGCCAACTCCTTTCCTGCTACACAGCTAACACTTGCATCACTTTTCTCACATCTCATATAAAGGACACCACACAGCTGCAAGCTGCAGAGAGGAAACAGGCTGGGCTGTGTTCCTTCATTGCCAAGGCTGCAAGAGTGAAGATGCAGCAACACAGCTCCGATGGCTCACAGACATTCTGGGGAGGAAGGGGGTGGGGAGGTACGCACTGCTCTCTGTGTCCAAGGCAGCAGCTCAGCTACTTCCTGCCTGCAGCCTGGCACAGAATTGCTAACGAGCACAGTGACCGCTCCCACAGTCATTGCTCATTATCTGTACGGACAGTTCAGCCATCAGCCACGTCCTGCAATTCCCGGGCAGAGGGGTAGGCTGCAGACTACGGTAGGCTCACGGAAAAGGATGGAAACAAGGTAGGAAAAGGTCCCAACAGCACAGAATATTGATGGAAGAAGCAACAGGGCTCAGCTCTCCCACTTAAATCCACAGTTTGGAGTTGTTCCAGCTGGTGACCAATCAATTCAGTGTTTTCACTGATTGTCTCTGCATCCAGGCAACACAAGGCAAATGTCTTGGACTTTGGGATGGATAGAATGTAAATGCTATTTTTAAAATTACCCAGCAGGATAGAAAATTACGCGTGAGAGAGCTGCACGGGCATTTATGTGATCCTTCCAATCAAAAGACCTTTATTTGCTTACAGGATAAAGCCCCTTGTGTGGAAAAAAAGAAGGTAGAACTCACCTCAAGTTAGTTGTCTACATTGGAGAAGCACATTTAGGAATTGGCACCACTGCAAAGGGGGCTTGCAGATGAGTAATGAAATGGATTATTCCCAACATGTGAAGATTTGGGTGCTACACATTTTTTCCAGACCCAGCCCTGGCTTCAGCTGGGACGTAAAGGGAAACTGCATATACCCAGTCAGCTATCTAAGTGCTTTTATGTAGAATAAGAAAAGAATTATTCCTGATTCTTTTCCAGAATATCTTGAAAATTCAAACTCATTTCACATTATTAAAACCCTTCAGTATTGCCCTGTTATCAGTGCACCTTTCCAGACATGACTGAAGCTCATCATTATCCACTGAGATGATAAGATGATCTGTATTTTAACAGCCTGGGAAATCAAGGCAATATTATGCAAGACTGCCACGATCACAGAGGTGGCCCAAAACAGACTCAGGAGCAAAACTCCTACCACCCTATTGTCAATTTTCATTTAAACACGGGTAGCCCCTCCTATCTCAATGGCTTTTCCCAAGATTCCCTTCAATTACTGCATAGATAGGAAAAGTCTCTCTGAAGTCAACATCCTCTCCACAGAACTAAAATCTTTTCTGCAATAATGAAAGAAACCCAGGCAGAAATTCTAACCAGTTCTCAGAAATACACCAAGCACACAACTTCCTGCAGAGCCTTCCACTTCTAAATGTCAGAATGCGCTAAGCACTGTGGGCGCAGTGCTGCTGCAAACACGTGCACCCTCTCATAGCAGAACAGATATGCTAGCGTACAGTACTTTAGAACAAATGCCTCTGTACACCAGAGAAGAACTCTGATGCATTAATGGCACTGGTAAATACTAAGACACAGCTTTTTCTGTTTACTCAGCAGGCTCTGCTCGTGTGCTTCCAACCCAAAGCACGCAGCTTGGTGCGGCGGAAGGGAAATCTTCCCATTTCTCCCCAGAAGAAATAGGAATTCATAGAGGAGTTCCTCCAGGAATACTGTTAGGAATTAATAGCTGGCTGTCATTTAAATCTGGAGGTGTTTTGTTCAGTGTTCTTCTTCAGCCACATTCATATACAATGGGCCATGAAGGAGCTTTCTGGTTCTCCTTCCAAAACAAACAGCCCCTGAATACAACTGCATGCTGTACCAGCAGCTGAGGAATAAGCATCTTGTCTGCTTGGTCCAGCAGCAGCATCCACCTCCCTAATGCAAATGCATTGGCCCTCTGACCACCAGACCAAAGCGAACTTTATACCCTCATCAGCCTATGTGCATTTGTACATCTTAATATACTTAATATGTGCTCGACTTCAGCTAGCCAGCAAACGAATCAAAAGAACACATGGGAAGAAGCAGGGATAATCCCACGGAATAACAGTGCCTGAGAACAAAGACGATATGGTGGAACTAATGTCTAGTAGAAAAAAGAGAAGGAATGCAAATTTATGGGAGAAAAAGCCAGAAATTCATTAAAAAAAAAAGCTACCATTAGTCTGGGTTTAAAACGAATGTAAAAGGGCAAAAAGCTTTGTAACTGTTGCCAAACTGGTCAGCCAGTCTCTTGCTACAATTACTTGACAAACAGCAAACACTGACACAGCCTTTGTTTTTCTGCCCACGCTTTTGCATCCTTGCTACATGAAGAACGTAGTACAGTGCAGACAGCACAACTTTTACATGGTCCCATACACCAGCTTTATGGAGTAAGGGCACTCAGAATTACAATTAACGACTTTCAGGTTATGCTTGGAAGAAATCTGTTTCCAATTTCTGTCTCTCAAGGCTGGGATGGCTATAATAGCAGGAATACTTCAGGATAGGCTTTTTTCTTCTTTTTGAATAGCTAGCTGAAGCACATCCGAAAGGCACTCCTACTCATACATATAGCAAAGACGAAGGCTGAGGTACTCAGACTCTTCTCCATGCCATTCTATATTTCTAGAGGCTACGTAGAACACAGACACCCTTGGGATTCTTCACCAGAGCCCTAAAACTCCCCGTGCCTTAAGAAATTGAAGCTTCAGAAAACAACTCACAACTTTCCAGACACACATTCAGGACGCTGGGGGTACAGATTTTTGTACTTTGCTAATTCAGACCAAACAATACAATATCAGAGAGCATTGCCCTAAAAATAGTTCCTACATACTCCTAAGAATACTTTTTGAAACAGCACAGTGTTCTTGGAACTTACTGCAACATTAAGTGACTCCAAATAAGGAGGGAAACAAATAAATCATTTTCTTCTAGCTCTGCTCACAGTTGCTAGCACATTTTGTGCAGAATAGCGAACAGGAATTACTTTCTCCAGAATCAGCTATCAAAGTTAGGTAAATATCGTGCTACTGAAGACTTTCTGCATGCTGGTGTGATTCTTCCAGAGGCGTGAAATTGGGTAGCACTGCCCTATATGTGAGCAGATGTGCTCACACTGTCATAAGTTACAAAGCAATGGCTTGCATGCACAGGTAGGGAAACCATGAAATAAAAACATCTTCAGAGGTATAGCTGCTATTTTCCCCTCTCTGTTCTAGAGCATTCCTTACCATCTCCTGTTTCACATTACTTAAGACAACCACACAGACGGTTTCATTACAAAGGATGGTAGTTCTTCAAGAAGCAGATCCTGAATGGGTCCCATTAAACTCAGTTTAATACTGATAAAACTAATTACCACGACGGTACTCTTGGAGAAAAGCCTCAGATTCCCTTGTCCTCTGTGCCATAGGATGGATGTACAGCTGCTGGAAAAACTGTGAAAACAGTTCTTCTAAGCAAACCATATTTATTAACATGGCAGCAGTGCCCTCCCCTCTCTAAGGAGAGTATGTGGCAGAAACAATAATCCAGAGC
Source organism: Pavo muticus (assembly GCA_016647715.1). Classification (NCBI taxonomy): domain Eukaryota; kingdom Metazoa; phylum Chordata; class Aves; order Galliformes; family Phasianidae; genus Pavo; species Pavo muticus. The sequence continues at coordinate 902,952 of JACDJE010000270.1, read as the reverse complement.
TCTAATGATCGTGGGTTAAGTGCCTCTTGATGTTCCATGTGTTCACAATACATCTGTGGGTAGCAATAGGCTTAATCTAGAGAGGTTTGGACCCTTGACAAATGGTCTCCACAGAGAGCAAATAGAACCTGAGCACTTAAATAACACCACAGTCACTAATGATATGATTATGGGAGGTGATAATGCAACAAGAATGACTTTCAGCAGCTTCCAGGAGTTACGGCTCATGGGAACAGAGCCTATTAGAACAGAGGCACCCAACTTCTGCTTCACATTGTTGCTATGATGTACAACTTTAAAATAAATGAAAAACACACTAGACAACAGAACAAAAGCTATTTTAACACAAATGACTTACTCTCAGCAGGCTTTGTGGTTGAAAGGACTTGTAGTAATTGAGCTTCAGAACCACAAAAGCAGTACTCAAGTGTGGTCATCTCATCACCCTACATTATACACCACGATATCAGCAAATTCACAGAGTAAGAAGGAGCAGTCTACATCTGCCTAGCCAAAGAGATGTGCCAGCACACAACTCTTACAGGGAACAATACTTTAGATTAAGGGTGTTTGGTTTATTTCCAAGCTGGAGATTTTCCCCAGGGAGGTTTTGCAAAAAGCTGCTGGGCCCAAAGCCTGATTTGACTGCCATTCTTTTTGCTGCTGCCATTTTTTGTTAGCGCTTCTCCTGCACAGTTACTCAAAAATCGATGCCCAAAATGCCAGAGGATACTCATCGAGGCACTGAAATATGACAACTGAAATCATATGGTACAACATACCATAGGGGTTGTGGTCTCATGTATTTTTTTTCAGCCATTAAGCTGAACCTCAACTTTATTTTCATTCTAGAGCTTCTTCACTTTCTAAATAATTACTCTTTCTCCTTAGTGTCCGTATCTTTTTGATATCAAATCACTGTTTGAATAGGGATCTTAGAAATGATAGCAGATTAGAGTCACAGATGTGCCCATGTTTTTTCTCAGTTGCTGGAAACTCATGCAATTTTATTTATTTATTTATTTTTTTCAAAAATAAATCAAACTCTCCAGGCCAACATTCATTTACGTCGCTCTTCTCTCAACCCCCCTCCAGTGTTCCTCTCTTGTTTTATGAGATTGCCTCCAGGGGAACAGCACACTGAAGCTAAAAGCCAAGGAATGTTCCACTGGAGTCAGTGTAAGGATATATGCCAGCAGCAGGATGTAAATTTCTATCTATAGTATAAGCCTTGCATGGATTAAAGCATTTAAAAGTGGAGCCTCATGCACTGGTCCCTAGGTCTTATCCCCAAATACTCTCCTAGGTCACTAATCCAGCTTTCCTCCAGGAATCTGGGACACGGGCAGTAGAAGCTACTGAGCATATGAGTTATTCTAATTCATTTTACTTGTATCACTTAATGAAATCTGGTATCTCCATAATATAAACAGAAAGGAATTCCCCTCCTCCTCACTAGCTCACATTATAATTGTCAATATTAGACCTTGGAAGGCAGTACATGGTGACAATGGAAAAAAGAAGTCAGGCAGCAAAGCATCAAGTCTCATTTTCACTCCTTCCACTGCATCACCAAGATGAAAATAGCTTGCATCCAAAGCGACCTGCAGTTCTGGGCTTCATGATAGAAAGAACATGACAGAATATACAGGGACTTGCACAGATGATACCTCACAGACAAGGATATTACGCACAGAAAAGAGTCGTGCATGTCATCAGGGTTCTGCTTGCTAGAGTTCATTACTTCATTCCCACCAGTGCTGCGGCTAAGGCAGGAAGGAGGATGACGTTCTTAACTCCACTCTAGTGCTTTGTACTCAAGAATGAAAAAAACTCCCTGTGGAGCTTAATATCAGACTTATCATATGAGTGCAAGGGTCAGGGAAAAGCCAGTTCAAGAAAAGTCAGTGAATACACCACAGAGGGCACGATGGAAACAGAAATCTGAGGAAGAATGTCCAAGAGATAACGCTTCCAAATGAAGCAATAAGGACAGAGAGGCAAGACTCTCACCATAAATCAGTGCATTGTTTATCCTTTGGTTCATTTGATTTCAATTTCTACTCTGAAATCTTATGCTCTGAGCAATAAGGCCACCCCCTGCATCACAAGCTGAACTTCTCAGGCTCTCCTGGCTTGCAGTGTTTGTCAGCACCATACCTGCTCTTTCTGAAAACTGCTGAAGACTCATTCTGCTGCATTAGAAATGGTAACGACGGAGGGCAGCCACTGACACAACGAGAGTCTCATCAGAGCAGGAATCAAAATGACAAAGGTTTTTTCCTGAAATGTCATCTGGACACCCAGCAGCCACATATAAAGCAAAAACGTGCACCGTCCTCTGAACCACAGACACACTTTCCTCCAGAGGCTAATACCAAAAGGAAAAACAAATAGGCTGCCTTGCATACCTCCTGTGTGGCCCGCAATCTGATACACAGTTAGCTCCACCACTTGGGATCAGCACAGAAAAACAAAACTCCTTTTCTCTTCTGTCACAGAGGGAATACTTGTCACTCTAGTTAGCAGGCTGGTACCTACAGCACCAGGCCTGTGTACTCACAGAGCCACACAATGATTTCTAAAGGTATTACCTTTAGTCCTACCTGGGCGTAACTTACAAAGGAAACTACAGACTGCCTCCCTTACAGTGAACTCTGATGAGTTTGTTTGTTTTAAGAGAAGGAGAGGAAGCTCACTATATCTGGCATTTAAAACAAAAAAAAGACAACACCGTCAGCAGAAAGTCTAACCTGAGATGGTCTCTCTGGCTTAGTACAAGGTAGACTTGGAAAAGTTGCATTTCACCAATCGTTTTCTGAATGCTGGATGGAATTTCGCCCCCAGAACGTTCTAATCAAAGACCAGGAGAATTTCAGAAGATGAGATACAAATGAGTATACATTCAACAGAGTAGAGGATGCAACACTGCAGGACAGTGCTAAGGCCTTCCAGGCAGTGTCACATGATTGCAGGCTAATCTAACCTTGGCTTTAGTGCCCGCAAGGTGTGCCTAAAGTCAAGAGCTTTCTCTGATGATTGTCCTTCATGAAGTTTATGCTAATCAGATAAATATGCCAGTGCTAAGAAACAACTTGAACACTTATAGATCGATTTATTAAAGGAAAAGCTACCGTCTTTTCTTCCAACCTTCTGCCCCCTGTAGCTAATGCTTCATAAAGAGATGTTGTGAAGAAAAAAAATATTTTGTTATTTATTTTAAAAGTTGGACTCTGCTTTTATTAAAGACATGCTCCAGGGTGCATGTCATGTGGTGATAACTGCTTTTGTCTTCTGTTCTAAGTAACAAACAATATTTTCCTTAAGGAAAAAAAAATCTCAACATTATATCAAACCAAGACTGTCCTGCACAGCCAGCATATAGCACAGGATGAACTGTTGTCTAAAACTGCCTTCTCCAGCTCAGGTACAAGCAGAGTCAGAAGTCTAACTCATCTGTATACAAACACGAGCCCGAGCTTAATGAGCACAGCAATGGCCATACAAGAACTGGACAGAACTAATGCCTGCTTTGCAGTGAAAAGTCACAAAGAAATTACACATTCTCAAGCAGTCAAAACTTGCTTTGCAGAGTTCTGTTAAACTGCAGCAGATGAGAAAGAGCGGTGTCCTGAAGTGCAATTCTGTCAAGGCTACACAAGTAAATACATAAATTTTGTAACACAAAAATGTATTAAAATGCCATTTCAAAAACTGGTATCAAATCGAAGCTGCTGCTCATATACACCAATTCTCAGCATCAGTTACCTTTGATGCAGGAAACATTTCACCTTGAACAACTTACAACAACGTAATAGTAGGGACTGCGACGTTAAAGAAATCTGAAGGAAAAGGACAGAAACATCCAGCAGAAACAAACATGTACAAATCAGCAGACTGAAATGCATGTATTCCTTTGAAATGACGTTGCAGACTAAAAAAAACCATGAACTATTTTCCAGAGAAAAGTAAAAATGTACCTGGTAGCCCTCGGTCTTCTTTTGGCACCATTTCAACAGAGCGTTCCTCTTCGAACCACCATACTCCCGGGCCAGGGCTGCCAACGGGTCCTTTCTCTCCACACTAATCCAAGGGAGCGTAAGGGAGAAGACGACAAACACGTTTTAAGTCTCTTTTCTTTTTTTCTCCCCCAGTTTATAAATAGAATCATAGAATCATAGGGATTGGAAGGGACCTCTGGAGATAACTGAGTCCAACTTCCCTGCTAAAAGCAGGCTCCCTGCAGTAGGTGGAGCAGAAAAGCACCCAAGTGGGTCTTGAAGATCTCCAAGGTATGCAGGAGACGATTCTCTAGCCTGATCTCAGCTCAGGGTCTTCCTGCACATAAAGTCAACCCAGCAACTTGAGTTCAAAGTAAAACTGAGGGAGGCTTCATCACAGAATGGCTGGGGTCAGAAGGGACCTTAAGCATCATCCAGCTCAAAAGCCCTGCCTTAGGCAGGGTTACCACCCGCTCAATCAGGTTGTGCACGACTCCATCAAACTTGGCCTTGAACATGTGGAAGGAGGATTGTTTGCTCTTCCCCATGCAAAACCTGCACCCCTGTACCTAAGGACTAATCAGTGACTTGTGTGATTCAGTGCTACTGAAAATAATATCCATATGACCAAATAGGATGGCAGCACAGAACCTAAATGGAAACCAAACTGTAATAGCCTTCAGAGCATACATTCTACTTAAAGGATCTGTAACAGCCAATCTGCATCCAATTGAGGTGCTACAGAACAAGTACTTGATTAAACTGAGATATCTGCAATCCGTACTGCTGTCAAGGCCTAGAGGATTGTTAAAGGCCAACAATCCAAACCTGCATAGTCTCTACCCTGCAGCTTTCACTTTTGGGAATAATGGTGGAGATCAGAGGAAAATTATGTGTCTGGCTCTCCCATAGGCCTCAAAGCTTTTAGCTTTTAACTCACTATAATGTGCAAAGCTACAGTAAGATAATGATGGTATTCTGGCATACAACTAAATGGCTCCTGAAAACTTGTTATCCTCATTTTGTCATGATTGCTCATCTTACAGATAATTGTTTTTACTATAGTCTGAATTTTGAAATTTGAATCTGGTATGGTTTATACAGTCTGGTAATTCAGAATTAGACAGAGTAGCCAGCAGGCTTTCTACTGGAGACAAGAGTCTATTAATTAAAACATCAATCTGGGTTCCAGATAATATGTCAAATCTTCCCAGTGTGCTGTTTTTCCCAGGAGGCTTAGCTGGTACCTGAGTTTGCTTTGGGGTTTCAAGCTGCTGGGGGTAGAGTTAAGCATTCTGCTGCTGAAGGCCATAGGGGGTTTGCTCAGGGATTCCAGGGAGGGGCTTTTACGGAGGTAATGGTCCGGTTTCAGCTCTTCGTTTCTGCCCTTCAGAAGGTCTGTGGGAATTAAAAAAAAAAAGGAAAAAAAGCTGCCAGCTTGCAGTCTGAGGAATTTGATTAATCACTGTCCTGCCACCCAGCACACAATATGCAGTCTGTTGTTTTGATTCTAAACAAATGTACTCATTTGTTCATTAAACACACATGGGGCTAGGAAACCTTGAGCAGATTAGAGGTGATCATAACAAGGAATGGCTTTGATGACTTCAACAATACGGACTGCCTGGTTTCCTGTGATTGATGCTCCTGCTGGGGGGTAGGGGCCTCAGGTGAATGAGGGGAAATACCAGAATCTACAAACTTAAAGGTTCAAAAGCTGATTACCAGATATCTTCACCAGAGGTCTGACCAGCCCTAGTATAATACTTGCTTTTCCCTACCACTAGCAGACATGTAACATGAAAGCCTCTCGCCTCCTGAATGCAACCAGCTCAAGGCAGCAGTAAAAGGCGTTTATTAGCACATGATGCTTGCCATCCTATGTAATATGACTTTGGGAGCTCTCAATATGTTCACAGGAAATGCATCCGTATTATTATTATTTACATATATTGTGCATTTCTATATCTCATATATTGTTTTTATGATATGCTTATGCGTATAAAATCAACAAAATTAGTAGACATGGAATCCAAAGTTGGTAAGTTTTTGAACAGAAGCCAAGGAGATCATAGAAATCAAATTATCTCCATGCCTTTCAATTATCAAGTAGTGATGGATAATACTGGGAAAACCGGTGTTTTCTTTTCTGTAGACAAACTGTCAACAAGCCAGGATCTATGAGCAGCACATTATGGGTTGTTATCAAAAATTAAGTGAATGCAGATCATTTAATATTCTCTCTTCCTTTTCAGTTATTCCCCCATGTTAATTATTAAGTAATTAACGCCCAAGGGTCTGAATTCCTCTTCTTATCTTTGTTTCAGCAAAGTGTACTATCGCTGCATCAGTCCTAAATTCATTTTCAGCAGAAGTGTCACAGCATTTGCCAGGCAAGCACGTTGTTCCAGATGGCTCTGGAACCTTTTTAAACTTTAGAATATTCTGCTCAGAGAAACAGATCTACAACAAAGGGCACATCAATAAATAAAACTCAAATACCATGAGGAGGAATGAAGGTTTCTCACTAGCCTGTAAGGAAGTGCACCGTTAAACTGTCATTAGCATAATTGAGCTTGGCTAATGGCATATCCAAATAGGAAGTGCTGAGCCAACCATTCAGGATGCATTCAAGCATAGTGCAAGAAAGAAAAGGATGGCTCCCAGACAGGAATAAAAGCTATTGGAAGCACATAGCTACAAAGAAAAGAAGGGGAAGATGAGGGCATATAAGGAGCAATTTGGAAAAAGAAATGGGATAATAATCATATGAAAAATATGCAACATGATTATGGAAAAAAATCACATCCTGTTAGCATGATCAGTTTGCACAAATTAACACAAACTTTGTGGTTACTGGCTTAAATTATACAGTAGTGCCTGAAGTGGTGCAGGCAATGCTATCCAGCTCTGTACTGCGTGTCTCACTTGCATAAATAATATCCTTCCTCTGACTTGCTTCGTGCTGCTAGAAACTCCAGGACAGAATCAGTCAACTTCTGATTCTAACTGAAAAGATCATACTCAAAGATCACCTCTCTCTGCAAAGTAACCTACTCTCCTCTTCAACCATATAACATTTGGGTCAGATTAAGGACATCACAGGACACTGCTGTAATATTAGTCAGATAGAATCAGCCAGAAGATTATTATTATGGAGACTACTTCAACTCTGAATTTCCTTGGGGATACTTTTTAATTCAGTCTTGTTTGCATAGGACTTGGATCAACTGCCTTCTAGGATTATTTAGATTGGAACCAGAGCTATTACAACTTTATAGTGAGAAAGCATTTGCAATGAATTACTGGGGCTAAATCAAATCCAGGTACAAAGAGAAGTGAGAGACACAGGAACTCATTAGGTAAGTGACCATAAATTTTAACACACAATAGTTAATAAAATATCTGTTGATTTCAACAGATTTCCATAGAACAATCGTTTATAGGTAATAACAGCAATTATCCACATCCTGAGCTGGGATATTTATTATTAAGGACTTGAAATACATCACAGTTGACAGATTGCTTCACTGTGGAATAAATTGATAGAGATTTTAAGAGTCTTCTGTTCTGTGTAGGATCAGAGCATATTTTCATGCAAGAGATTTTCTGGAAACCAATTGATACATATAAGTAAACTATCTGTTCCACTAATAACTCCTGCTCCATTATCTTTTACTCATACAGAAGCTGGTAGCACAGAAAAGATGTTATTTATGTTGCCATCCCTATAAGCTGTTTTGCTGTTCAGATCCAGTATCTCTTCATTTTTGAATGGAGGAAAGGGCATTTTACCAAATTATCTGAAGAGTTTAAAAATGAAGGTGGGTTCCAATTTCTCCCCTGTGTTAGCAAACTTGTTGCAGAAAACTCAATCTACCACTGAAGAAGTTGTGACTGATCCTTTTTTTTTTCTCCCTTTAGTTTCAATTTGACTACATGAACATAATATTTCATCTGTCCTTACAAATTCAGTCATCTATTGGTACCAACTTCGATTCCAGTGCAATAACTAAATTCAAGACTAGGTAAGCAAAATAAAGGGCCCCAGAGAAAAGGGGAAACAAACACTAGTGGAAAAGAATATTAAACGACAAGAGAACAAAAGCAAAGTGTGAAATGAAAACAAATGCACCTCTTGAGAACTCTCAAAACAAACTCTTTCAAGCCCAAACATGACTGCTCCTAAAACAGTCCCATCTGGATCTGAAATGTTTGATGTATTTCAAATGAAGCTCAATTCAAAAATAATCAGGCCCCCAAAAGACAGTGTTTTGGACTTGTTCCAAACACACATATACTGAACAAAATTCAACCTTCTCCAGTTCCACGGCATGGATTAGAGAGGTGCCACGGATACTTCGGAATAAAGAGGGCAAGTTTGTGTTGGCAAACCCCAGTGCATCAATTGTTTTTTTTTCTTGTTCTAAGGCTACAATCAAGATGGGAATGGAAACATGACAAAATCAATAAGCTCCTTAAAACAGAGACTCTGAAGACATATTTTCATGTTTTCTTTGACCATATGTGCAGAGGAAAAGTGGCCCAGAAGGACTAACAGTTAATGGCAGTGCTGAGGCAAAGAAGCAACATTTGTACATTTACTGCAATTTACCTGCCAGTGGAAGGTCTGAAAGATCTGTGTGCTTGACAACACCTTTGCTGGCTGGCTTTGTGTTATTATAAACAGAATGTCTCTGTGAAACAAACAAATGTATAAAAGAGAATTAAAAAATACTAGCCATCATGCTCGTGCTGATGTTTCTCATTCTCACTACCAATAACTAAAACCTAATTTCTGGATAACTGAGATTAAAGTTCAGAATTGTATTGCAAGGAGTTCACATCCGTCCACTGAGACCTCTAAACTGAAGTCAAAGGCAAACTCACTTTGATCCTTTTTGTTAGTACTAAAGCATTTGATGTTTCACAGCAAATAAACAGATGAGTTTCCCTTTCCCCTTGTCAATGTACACATGTTGGCATGCTGAAGCAGTGTCATTCAAACACGGCATCTATCCATTCACTCCAGGGATTGAAAGAGTTCCTCGTACCTGCATGGGGGAAACAGCAGCTGCAGGGGCTGTCCTCACTGGAATTCCACTTAGAGGACTCCTAGGGACCTTTTGAACTGTGATGTTCTGTCCAGTGCTACCTTTAAAGAAAAAGCATGGAAACAATTGCATTTCAAAACCATCCATCTTCCTCTCAGCGGAACAGGGAACCAATGACACAGTGACATTCCACAGATAGCACTTCTGAACCAAGCACTGATGGAAAAGTTCCACTAAGCAGCAACACAAAATGACAAGAAATACATATTTATCACCCTAAAAGAAAAAAAATACTACAGCATACAGCATACCTGAGCATCCTAAGTCAAATGACTTTATCAGCGACTTCACAGTGGCTGCAGATTCTGAAGGTGTGGGAGATGCCCTGCTAATGCAAACTCCTTGCCAGCGGTTGGCTGTATCTGCCTCTATAGATTCTACCTCTTCAGCTGTCAGCCTGCAAAGCAGAAACCAGAGCAAAGTCAGCAGCAACAGGAAACACAGGCAGAAACTGCAGGTCTTCATATGTAAGGCAAATCTAACGATGCGCATCTTATATTGTAATACCCAAATAGAGACCCACTATTATAAAGCTCACACTCATTTTTTGGAGTGCCTAACAAACATGATTTGTGTATTACCAATCCTTTCTGTTGTTAGCTGTATCATCCCCTTTTCTCATCTTCTCACAGGACAGAGGGTTACCGTGGAAAAAGAGTTTCATGAAATTCAGGTCACCAAAGATCATCACCTGAAGGCTGGCATTCAGTACAGCACTGGGGCCAATGGGCTCATGTGGTACTCGGTATATAATGAGGAAAATATCTGATCAGAAAGGTGTTATGTTATGTTCTGTTTTTAATTGATGCAACTTCTGCTGGCGCCATTATTATCAGTTAAAATCTCATCACTGGAAAATAATTAGCTGGACGGGGTTCAGATAAGAACCATGGAAGTTAAACCAGAAAACATGCTTCATAATGAAAAACACTGAAATTCAACTCTTACAACTTATCAACAAAAACATCTGCTGAACCAGTAAACCTTCAATCGCCACCTATAAGCATGGAGAATAAAACTTAAAAGTGCTCCATCCTAACAGACACAGGAATACCAAAATCCAGTGGCTGTAATGAAGATAGATAAAATAGAAGCAAGGCCCCTATTTTAAGAGTAAGGATCATTCAGTTACTCCATTGGTAGGAAGTTTTAAAGTCAGGATTAGGTGGTGAACTTGAAAGAAATGAATACAGAAAAGTCCATGTTACATAAAAACTGCAAACACAACCGTAAGTATAACTGATGTTTCTTGTCATGCAGTTTATGGATCTGGATGAAATGGCTTAGCACTGACGTTGTACTTACCTAGTAGTGCTCAAGGCAGACTTCGAGTGTAATTACCTAGCTTTAGTTTAGGAAAGCTGTGATTAGACAACAAAGCCTAGTGACACAAAAAGAGAGGCTTTATTACTTGGTTTTCCCTATCTCCTAGCAGCTTAAGAAATGCACGTAGATCTACAGAAGCTGGGGCACCACCATTCCCCTGCTCTGCAGTAAGGTAGGCACCAAGGGCTACGTGAACAGAAAAACAGAAGAGACTTCACAGGGCGCCTGGAAGACTCCAGCAGGCAAGTAAGTACCCATGAGACTGAGCTACTTCTGTTAGTTAAAAATAGAACTTGGAGTCTTCTTATTTCCCTTTTGGCATCACAGCCTACAAAATGCAAAGGGCTAAAGGGTGTCAATGAATAAGAGAATAAGAGTGACTAATGCTTCTATTTTTGGCAGAGCTTAAGGAGGTGCTGTCTTTAAGTAGGCATTTCTTTGCTAATTCATTCAAGCTCCTTGTGTGCCAGCAGGGACCGCAGAGGCAGATGGCTAGAGAAAAAGCCATTTCAGTTCCATTCTCCATTTAATCCAATAAGGAGGAAAGGCAAACTGGATAAGATCCACAGAGCTCTGAGGGACCAGTGTTTTACTGGCTAATTTTAACTTCAATCCGTCACTTTTTCTTTCATGGCTTTTTAAGATATAAATAACAAATCATCAGGTGATGGTATCTGCACTTCATTGTAAGAAAACACAACAAAGAGAATAGATTTCTGCCTCAGGACACTAAGTCAACCAGTGTAATCCATTTTGTTTTCAAGACATAGAAAGGCCACTATGTAAGAGTTCTGTCTGGTTTACCAGGTAAGAACAATACAGCACAATGTTTGTGGACAGCCATCATTTCAGCAGATAAGTGGAAGCTGGACCCAGATTTTATTTAGTCAGAGAGGAACCATACTAAATGGTAGCACAAAACACTGGAGAGGACTGATGGCTGCCAGTATTAACTACCTGTCTCAGCCAGACACGAATCACTGAGCAGGACTGAACTCTGAGTAAAGCTCACCCTTCACAGACTAGTCTAGCCAAGAAGACTAAGTCCTGCTAAATGTCAAAATGTCAGCACCTGCTATATGCTTACCTTGAAACAAGAATGAATGGTTTGCACAGATAAAAGCTGCAAGTGCAGCTGGCTTAAGTGAAGCAGCTACAGCAAGAAGCAGAGCGCTTTAGCCACAAAGAAATTCAAACACGCAGAGTCCTTTTCACAAAACCACTGCTTAGTTTCCTTCACTGATGAGAGAAATATATGTCAGGAGCTTCTCTCTGAAGGCGAGTTACTCTGCTTGTTTTCTGGGTTTGGAAAACGTGGACGATAGCCAGCAAGGTACAAGTCTTACTGTGCTTAATATATAGACTTTTTGCAAGAGCAGCCTGCATGCTTTTGAAGGTTTCTGAACTGCTCTGACGATCTCTGCATTACAAGTGGCCCAGGACCACAGAACCACGCTCTCAGAAATAATTACTCTGTAGTCTAGTCTTCATTACAACTCATTGTTGTGAATCCTCCTGAACTCCAAGTGACACAAAGAAGACACACAGCTGCTGATGCACAGAACAGAAGAGAAGCCAAGAGTAGGCAGCAGACAATTCCAAACACAAACATTTATTTGGCACTTCAATATATATAATTTCTTAAACATAAAAACCAACATTTAAGAGCTGCCAGCACAGTAAAGAAAGGCAACACAAGTGTGCATATATGCATACACTCCAGTAGAATGGCACGTAGGTGAAGGCTGTGCCAGAATCCTGCAGAATTCTCTAGCTCAGCCTCCTCTGAGATCAGGCCCCTGCTAGGTCTTCACATCCAGGAGAAAAGGATGGAATCCCACAGCCAAAATGTGAAATTCCAGTCCTGTAACAAATCCTGATGATATCCTGGTAGAGACTGTGACTTTTCAATTTCTCATCAGCATCCAAGTAAAGCTCTCTTCAGGTGTCTCCAGTAGCAAAACAAGTTCTCCCTGATTATACACTTCACCTGAGTTAAGGGCATGAGAAAAACTCCTTCTGAGAAGATAATGATTAGAGCTTGACATATTTGTTGCTTTTCCTTCTGGATCTCTTCACCTGCAATTCTCATAGCAAGGACAAATCTCCCCTCTGTGGGACACAGCCTGTGAAAGTCGGATCAGGACATCGTGCTCCTTGAGCATCACCCTGCTTCCTAGCACACACTGAGTCAGACATGCCACCAAGTGGTGAGTGCATTGTCAACACAATATTAAAAGACTGAAACCAACAAAACAGCTGATACCAATTAAATAGCATCGTATTTCTATTTAATTTTCCTGTTGGATTTCAGTAACATGATTTCCACAAGCAACTCACCCCAGCTGCGAAGGTGGGAATCGCTAGAGTTTGTGTGCATTTATACATACAGATCTGTATGCATGTGTACTTACACACACAGATTTATGAACATAATATTATACGTAGAACGAATGTGTATGCACGTTAAATTTTACAAGTTAGACATACACACAGTTTTAGTTTTGTTTAAGCTTAAAATAGAACGTTTGAACTTCTGTTCAAGGGCAAATAGCCTCATCGCTCCAAAGGGGCCATCAGTTATTTCAGTCTCCCAAATCTCTGCGATTACTTCTAGTTGGTTTCAAATTAATTCAGAACTTTCTCCCGCCTCATGGAGTCTTCTGAAGAGAGAAGCATTTTGAAACAAAGAAATCAGCTCTTGCCCATGGGGAGAAGGAGGACCTGAGCAGCATTCACACTTGGTGATACACTCGACTTTTGCAGGGCAATAAAAAACCGGGGGTGCTTTTTTCCAGTTGAAACTTCCCTTTTTCAGTGGCAAGTTGAAGGCATGTCCTGAAGTGTCTCACAGGCCTGGCTATGCATCCATCCAGGGCTGTGTTAGCTGGTAGAGATCAGGCACCTGAGGAGATACAGACAACAATGGGAGAAGTTAAAAGAAGCAGTACAATGCCCATTCCGAGGTACAGCTCTCTGTATTATATAGTTAACCCATCATCACTAAATAAAGGGGAAAGAATGATATACAGGTACAAGATCAGTCTTACAGGAGTGCTTTAACACTCCACTCTGCTTTGGGACACAATGAGCAACCATCAATAAAGTAAATCTGTATTGCTCAGATAGGAAAGAATAAAGTACTCAGAGCCAAGAAACAAGTTTCAAAGGATGGTTGCATGCCTGGCTTTCTTTGCCTATATTCAGTTAGGGCTATTCATCCAAAATGGGTATGTGAACCTGCTCACGTAATTATAAATGCACTACCTCAGTCCAAGTTTAGTCAGGGTCTTTCCACTGAAGGGCCCAGAGCATTCTCTGTTGGGTATCAAAAGCTCTAAAAGAGCAACTGATTAGAGCAAACAATACTTCAAGGACCCTGCTCTAAAATCCTGCTATGCTTTCTTTAAATGAGAGCAAAATGAACTATCAAACCTCTAAAAGACAGAACAGCTGCAAAACACAGGCACAAATGAGCAGCACATCAGCACATAAAGACTGACACTAGGGTTTAATACACATAGAGTACAAGCTTATTTCCAGGAGAAAAAGCATGTAACACTGCCATGCTGCAGCATTTGAGACTTTAGGAAGAAGAACAGAAGCAAATTAGTGGGATACATCGCAAGCTTCATTTCAGGCTTTCTTTTGAGGTTAGATTTTATTATTATTATTATTATTATAGGAAGTGGCTCATTTAATTCCAGCTGTAATTTCTCTGTCTTCTGAACACTGCTCCCAGCCCAACTATTTTCCCACCATGCTCTTGATTTAAGGTACTTAATATTATAGTTCCAACATAATTTTGTGAAGGAAAGGGAGGGAAGGAGTCAAAGGCACACCTATCAACTTTCTCTGTTGCTAAACACTGTATTGCTAGAAGGGCTCCGAAATGCACATGCATGAAGCCATAAAGGGCCGCTCAAAATTTGGATGCATTCAGCAACCAATTTGTTTGTTGTGTTACAAGCCCAATATAGTACTTCTATCTCCAGTTAAGTATTCGATCCTAAAATAGCTACAAAATGTGAGTTTATTTCTAAGGTGAGTTTTCTGAAAAAATGAGACTTGCTACAGGATGACAGGGTCATTTAGGCTGGAAGGGACCTCAGGAAGACACCTTTTCCAACTGCCTGTTCAAAGCAGGATCGGCTATGAGGTCAGACCAGGTTACCCAGGGCCTTATCAAGCCTGGTCTTGAAAACCTCCACGGATGGAGACTATGTTATCTCAACTTCCACCATGTCTGAGAAAACAGGTACGCAACAGTGGATGGTAAACTTCTGCATATAACTGCAGAAAAATAACATTAATTACAGTGTGAAGTATCACAGGTCTGTTTGAAACATGTTAATCAATTTTAGGTTTTAATCAGTACTAATCTGGGACAAGTGAACTTTTCTTTATTCCACTTGTTTGATGGTGGTCCAACCTCCCCCCAGCATTCTTAGTCATAGAATTAGACATTTAATCTGTGTTAAAGTCGCCTTTGGGAGGCTCTTACCTTCGTTCAGATGAACTCTGATGACCTCATCAGGATTTTTTCTGCAAGTTCTTTGGCTGTTCCTGAACCAAAAGTGACTTTTTGTCTGATTAGAAGAATGTAATGGTGAAATCAGTGTTGGAGGCAGGAATTCAGGCAGCCACAGGCAAACATTAAGATGGCAGGATGTCGTAGCAGAAAACTGGCTTCGAGATCAATTTAAGAGTGGAGTCTACTGACCCTCAAGAGATGGATGAGGTTTTGCCAAAAAACCTTTGAGCAGCAACAGCTATTTGGAAGGTACATTTTCCAATCGGAGCTCAAAAATCAGACAGGAAACTTTCAGTGGGGACTCTGACATTCAGCTGAGTGCTCAGCTGCTCAGAATTAATAAATAGGAGGGACGCTTTACATGATGTGTTAAGGTGTTGCGCTACAAACTGTTCTCACCAGTGCTGAGCATGCATTTAAAATCACCACAGGCACCAGAATCTGCTGCTGATCCTGAGCAGTAGCATGTGTGAATGCTCACTAACAGAAATGATGAGAATGTCCCAGAACTTTCCACATAAAAGAAGTTGAGGAGCTGAGTAAGACAGCAACCTCAGGAATCCAAAAACAACCGTGTAGGGAAGTGTAGAACTGGCTCTCAGAAGTAGCATTGGCAATGTCGAGGTTTTGTTTTATAGGTCAGTTTTATAGTTTCACTGCTTTTCTGCTGATCAGTGGGTTGAGTAATGACTTACACAGACTTTATTAATTCCTCCATACCACTCAGTACTGAAACTTTGCCTGAGTACTCCCTGCATGGACACTGATATCCACAGTCAAGTTTGTTAAACCTAAATTAACAGATTCAAAATCTCAACACCTGTCTTTGAAAGAGAAAATACATTATCCACTGCAGACAGCACGTCTGGCTGCAAGACCAAAGCAAGCTATACAGACAACCAAGGTGATGGAAAAGACAGACAGATCTTTCTGTACGTATGGGAACAAGCGAGACAAATGCCAAAACTGACTCAAAAACAAGTCTGAGTGCCTTCTTCTGAAGCTACATATGTATAGATTGCCATGGTCTAATTTCAAAAACAGTATTTTCAGCTCAGCCTTCTTATGCCAAAGAACCAACATTGCAGGCAAGTTCCCTATACATGTAAGATAAATAGCCCAATTTGCAGATCAGCATGTCATCTTCGATTCAGTTTGAATACTAAACATATCTTCATATGGATTAACGTCTGAATATTGATATTTTACGTACAGATTAACATTGCCCTACTCCACACAAGAGACATTTGATCAAGAACAAATTAAGAATAAAAACAGAGCTTAGAATTTAAGTACTGTCTGGTAATCACTTTGTCTTAATGCACTGCACATAATAGCTTTTCTTTGCATCCACTGGACACGCCAATAACAAAACTGGAAGTTAAACACATTTTCTTCTCCTGAAAAAATGGATTTCTGTTCTATCCATCAATTCTGAACCATATACCACACAAAAGTCATCCCATCTTCGTACACCTATCTACTGTACAGCTGCTGTGGAAGCTCCTGAATGGAAAACAGCAAAGAAATGCAAGCAATGTTAATCTGGACTGTTATTCTACCTGAAAGAAAGGAGAGTGTTTGCTGTGTTCCTGTGGCTATTCTAACAATGGCCTTGGACCTGGCAGCAGAGAGATTAACCGGGAAAATCTAGAGGAGCAGAGCTCATGTGGCATGTTGATGGTAAGCAGCATCACTGTGTGTTGTTTTTCTTCATTCCCCCTGTACAAATTTTCATTCCTGTAGCTCTAGTTCTGCTTGTGCCAGTGCAATAAAAAAGAAGTATAGCATTGCCTCCTTCATAAATTTTAGTTCTCCCTCTTAATATACATTTTGTTTTCCATCCTTTATTATTTAGTACTTCAATTGTAGTATGACTTTTGGAATAAAATGTCATACATAAAACATCCTGGCATGGAACAAAAGCCACATTGTAAAGCAGCTGTGCAGATTCCAATTTCAATTGTAAAGTCACTTGATCTTACCATGCTTCCACGGAACCTCACCATGCTGGGGTATTTCTCTAAATAGCTCACATTTACTGCTCCCTGCCCAACCACAGACTACAGACATTGCTTTTCAAGAGGGTCTGCTGCACAACAAAAATCACTTCTGGGATGTTAACCCAGGCCACAGTCCAGATCATTTAATGACACAACAGGCTTTGACTTCAGGACAGGAGATGTGAGGTGAGGAATCCTAGTACTTGCACTGATCATTCAATCAACATGTATCAGACTTGCAGAACAAAGAGTTCAGCTAATCCTCACTTTAGTTTGAAAGAAGTTCTCTTCTGGATGTCCCATATGTAGCCAGCCAAGCTTTTCACAGATGGTTTAATGCAGCTGTGCAGAGTTATGAAGGCAATAAAACAGTGGAATACAGTAGTTAGAATAAAGTTATGAAAGGATATTGGCAATTGTTATTACTTCATATTTGCTTATTACAACCTTCATGGCCTAGGTGACAGAACTAGATTATCAAAAAGAGAAAAGAACAGAACATCTTAGAATAAAAGACAACAAAATCTATCAGAAGAGTTAAAAACAGACAACATACACATCCAAGGCAATGAATAGTTATTGACTAAGCACTGTTTGCATGCATGTTAGCAGTCACGGAGATCAGATCTTGGCCTTTGTAAGTAACCGACCTGTTGTTGCCCTTCACTTCATCCAGCTCCTTCTGCAGCCTGGCACTCTTCTCCTCTTCCTCCTGAAGCTTTCTCTTTACCACACGGAGCTCCTGCTGGGCTTCACACTTAATATCATTGGCTACAACCACTGCAGTCTGTAGATCAGCTTGAAAACGCTTCCATTCTTCTGTATCTTCCTAGAAAGAATAATTACAACCACAAACTGCTGTAAAAATGCCACCTGAGCACTTCATTATTGACCTCTCTTCCAGTGATCAAAAGAGAACAGGATTTCAGCACAATTTCAAACTAAACACCAGTGTCCTTACAGTTTTGACTAGATTGCCAAAGAAGAAACTGACAACTGACGCTAAGCTCTCCATTTCAATTCAAGAAGTAGAATCAAGGTCCTTCCTACAGCTGTTGATCATTCAGAACTGTGATACTACTACAAGGATTGTTGCTGAAAAGAGCTCACTGCTACTGATGGTTCAGGAAGCAGGAACATGCTCCATCTTAGAAGTTCACTGGCAGAAAAATTAGAAGTAATTTGCAAAGATTATAGTTTACTTCACTGGCAAAGAATCAACTATAAACAAGGAACAGAGAATGAAAGGAGGTACAACCTCCCATAATTGCTCTAAAAATTACAATGCCTAAATGAAATCCATTATTACAATAAAAGCTCAGCCTAGCTTTGTCATGGCATCTGAGCCTTACCTTCATTTGCTTAGTCAGAGCCTTCAGCTGCCTCTCTATATCTTGTTTTTGCTCTTCCAGCTTCATAGTTTTACCTAGAAACAGTTTTAAAAAAGAAAAGCCTATTTGATTTTGCCTCTGGTAACGTCACTAACAGAGATTAAATGGAAATTAAGATACTCTGTCAATGGATCAGGAACAGAATCAACAACAGATTTGTTATTCAAATATCTCCAAAACAGTTCTTAATTTTGTGATATTAAAGCAGGCTTTAAAATTTACAGAACTGCAAGCGCAGGATCACTCGTCAGCATGCATGCTCAGTTTAATATTGGTAAGTGAAATGAGCAACTCATTCCACCAGGTGGCAGCTCCTCTCCCACACAACAACAGCAAACTCGACTTCCCGGTTCCTACTAGCAATTTTATCCGAGAGCTCCTCAAAAGGCCAGCAACTGCAGGTTCTGGAATGGGCGATACATCCGCCACTAAACAGCAAGTTTGGAAAGTGTCTGTAATATTATTTCCATAGCGCTGACTGTTAAAACAGTGATGCACACATGAGCAGAAAGAATGGGTTGAAATAAAAATAATTCTGAAGTGAGGCTCTTGTCACACATCAGGACATGCTGCCTCCTCCTCCTCCTGGTTCTGGCCACATCTGAGCCTCCCGAATAAGTTCACTTAAACCCTTTTTTCAGCTCCACCTACTTTCTAAGTCATTGATGATCTGGTTGTTGTGAAGTTTGATAGCACGATGTTGTTCCACCTGGTCCTCCAACTCGAAAATTGTCTCCTTTAGGTTCTTTATATCTGCTTCATTCTCTGATGTTTTTTCCTGCAGCTTCTGGCTGGTTCTGCTCAGTTGCTCAGCCTGCCGCTCACACACCTCCTTCAGCTGGCCACACTCATTCTCAGCCTAGAAACAAGGAAAGAAAACTGCTTGACTGTCCGTATTTCTTAAGGGATGTAACTTGTTAGATACTTTACTATGTCACGAACTTAAGAATTGAACCCGTTCACAAAGCGTTCCCTGCTTTGTGAAAACTGAGTTTCAGTGCTAACAAGACAGTTTCAGGAGGCATACACCAGCTATGAACGTCAGTGATCTGGACAACCCCGTGACACCCAGACATAAAGATAACAAAAGAAGGTGCTAAGAAGGAAATGAAGTTTTCTGTTGGGTGACTGTGATTCCAAACCACTCTCTGCAGGTAATGAACAGAAGAATGATATTCCCGGAAAGCTCCAAATCTAATCATGTAGTCCATTATGAGAATGATAGAGCTGCCTTAGGGATGAGAGTAATCAGTTTGTCCATACTAACAATTCTGCTGCTTTTACCACACGCATTTCTGATGGATTGTGAAAACACATGTGGGAGAGCTAGCTACTACAGATAAGTATATATTCTGGATATAGGACAGCTGGAATTACTGAAGGGGGAATATGCTGTACTTCAGTTTGTTGGCTCAGGCCCACAGATCGATGCTTCCAGGGCTGGGGGAGATCTCTGAGTATGAGCAACCTATGCAAAAGCAAGATGTAGGCTGCCAACTCAGCAAGCAGCACTGGCACGGGCTGACTGAAGGGCAGCCTCACAGAAGCCTGTGGTCTTGCTTGGGTGTGACAAATAGCCATTGATTCAAAACAGCTTAATTCGAGGGAAGAGTAAAAAGGAGGAAATCTGTGGTTTCAAAACCAAGCAATAAAAGTTCAGTGCAGAGTCTGAGAACTCAGCAGTTTTTCATTTATTCTTCACACACTCCAGCTCTAGCAAGCACTCAAAAGCACTAGGGAACTTCCTCTGCAACTCTGTTTGCTGTGGTCACCTATTTAAGCTGAAAGGACACCTGGATTTTCTAAAACACTCAAACCATTGAGGTGCTTTTTGGCAGTGCTCTCTTCCTCTGCAGCTAGCCAACTCTACAGTCCTTCCCACGACCCCTTTCCCATGCAGGAAAGGCTGCACACATAGCTTATCACTCGTTCTGCAGTGATGGGACATTCATCACTGGCTGGCACTATATTCATGCTCGTTCTGTGGCACCCTGCATTGCAGCTCTCTTTGGAACACCCAGGATCAGACAGAAAATGTAACCAACGACTGACTTAAGCTTGCTTGGAGCAAAGCTGCAAGCCACCAAACTACAACGAGAATCTGTTCCAAAGCATATTTACTTCTTGCCATTACTTTATCTATCTCCAAACAGAGCACTTTTCAGTTTTGTAAAAATACCTTAAGTTTTACCAAAATAATCTCATCTGCAGCTTGACTGTACGTTGTCACTGTAAATATCAACTGCTCTGAGTATTAACTCTTGCTCCTGTGTTTGTGTACCCAGTGACATCTGTAATTCACTACTTATTAGCTTGTCCTTTATGATTTATCAAAACTTGAGTATTTGCTGATAACTACTCAGGTCCTTCTCTCTACCCAGGCTACTTTCACTAATATTTGTTCACATAATGTCAAAGTACATTTTAATTAACCTGTTCTCCTGCTTCAATGTTGATAAATACATTTCTGTTCACCAAAATAGCATATTCTGCAGAAGATACTAGATGAAATAAATGTTGAGCTTATGAGCACAGTTTTGCTAACAGTTATTCCCGGAAAAAACACACATATAGCAAAAGCAACAGAAAATACTGTAATGATCCCAGCTTCCATTCAACAGTAATGAATGCAATTGAAATAATTAGTACTGAAATCAGCTGATCAATAGCAATTCACAGACCAACAATTACTTATTTGTGGAAAGACAGATAAACAACAGTTACATTGTACAGCTGCTTCTGCTTTACCTTAGATAGGAGACCCTGAACATGCTTCAGTTCACTGCTTGCCTTCAGCAGCTCTTGCTTAAGCTCAGTGCAAGATGCTTCCAACTGATCCTTTTCTGCATGGGCTACTTTCAGCAGCTCCTGCACCTCAGAGTTGTCAGTAGTGCATCCCATGGCGTTGATTTCTGCAGCCTTTTGTTTCTCACTCTCCAGCTGGGTTTTTAGAGATCCATTCTCAATTTTTAGACCTTCCAGTGCAATCTTACAGTCCTCCAGAGTTTTTGTCACCGTGCTGTTGCTCTGCTGTTCCACTTCTAGAAGTTTAAGCAGCTTCTCGTTTTCATCTCTCAGGCCTTTAATCACCTGCTGGGCATCCTGGTGCTCCCTTTCCAAGCTTCGTAGGCTGCTGGTTAATTGTTGCTGAATGTTGAGCAATTTCTCTCTTTCAAATTGTGCTTTTTCAAGAACTTCTGCACACTTCTGTTCCAGTTCGAGGACTTTTCCCTCCTGAGCTCTGCTTTCTTCACTCTTGGATCTCTCCTGGAGGAGAGTCATTAGCTTCTCATTTTCTTGACCCAGCTGTTCTGCTCTGTCTCTATGCTGACGAAAAGAAGTCTCCAGGAGAGCTTTCTCTTCCACCAGCTTCTCGTTTTCTGCTGTCAGCTCCTGCACCATTTGTTGCTGATCTGACAGCTCCTGCAGAGTGGCTTGTAATTCTTCTGCTGTGCTGTGGTGATTCTCCTCCATTTTTTGTATTTTCTCCGTAAGAGATGCAACTGAAAGGTCACTAATATTGTTTGGAGAACTTCCTGTGGTGGAGCATTTGGAACCTTTGAAGTGGTTGCTGTTGGAGGACGCTGGCCTGGAAGGTATATCTGCTATATGTTCAAAATCAGACGCGTCGGGTGACAAGGAAGCTTTAGTTACGTCGCTGCTGGAAGAGGCGGAATTGCGCAGCGTGCCCCCATTCACCCGCTGCCTGTGCTCGACTGTTTCACCTCTCAGTACATTTTTTGATGGGCTTCCAAAACTGGATTCTTGGGTAGTTGGGGTAGGGAGGCTGCTGTCACCGCCACTGCTTGTTGTTGTGTCTGACAGAGGAGAGTTCTCTAGATAAAGCAATTTCTCTTTCAAAACACGATTTTCCTCTCCCAGGCTAGCAAGCTCTTTTTGAAAAGTCCTGTTTTTTTCCTGAAGGGTCCGTATTAGTGGATCCATGTCAACAGGTGACAAGGCTTCTACGTTCTGCTCTGAAGCACCCATCCCTTCGGAGTTAAGCGACCCTTTCTCTTTGCATTTCTTCAGTTCACAACGGAGTTTGGTTATTTCAGAATCTTTTGTCTTGGCTTCCGCCAGGAGTTCTTTAACCTGAGATTCCAAAACAGCCTTGTCACCAGTTTCACTCTCTTGCTTGGACTTGCTAGTGGGGCGCACATGTTTGGTAGGAGTCGGTGTACCAGAAGAGGTGGGGCTGGGCTGAGTTTTCCTCGTATTGGCTTGGCCACGCAGTACGGCTCTCTCCCTTGATACAGAGGATGATATTTCTCGGGGCGCTGGAATCCCTGTGCGCTTTGCAGTTGAAACTGTTCCTTGAAAAGAAAAAGATGAGGCAAATTGAGTGAGTTCATAAAGAAAACAAATCACACGACAACAACACCACAGCCTAGAGCATGGAAAAAAACACCTGAATATTTGAATAGGTTTAGTCATGATGAGTGCGGATTCAAGTTTCACAAAGGCTTGTGCTATTTTGCATTTCCTCCCCTCCTACCTCCTGCAAGGGAACACAATCTGCTGAAGTTCTTCCCAATGTAATAACACAACGTGCAGATGCTGTGATACAAACTGCAACCCCCCCCAATACCAGCATACTAATTATTTGAAAATGAAAACATTCTTTATGCTGCACCCGGTGAAAAGACGAGTTTAATCCTATTAATGTCTGGGTGAAGTTTCAATAACGTAGGAAAAAATACAATCCTTGATTATAAAATATTATTTTTTAGTCACACGACTATGTTATCACACATCAGACTAATGTATTTGCATTACGTTCAATAGAATAGAACCATGAAAAAGGTTGGAAGCCCTTGTTCTGACTGTAGTTTCAGTGATACGGAGTCTCAAATAGAAAACTGTCTCCAACAGTGGTGCTTCAGCAGCTTCTCAGAGCTGAACAAAAGATTTTTGGTTCTAAATTCCATTCTCCGTTATCATGGAAGAACAAGAGGAGGTTAGAAAATTGATGCTTTTCCTTTTTAATGTTATTTAGTATCATTATTTAAACCTAGTTTCAAAGCGTTATGTGATTACAAGGGAGAAGTTCTGAGCAGCTGATATTCCAGAAGACTTGAATAATGAATATGGTATCACAGGTACTGAATAAACAATAACAGCCATTCTATCCTTGAAAGTATTAACAAACCGATTAAAGAAAAGAAGTATGTTCAAGCTTCTGTTTCCAGGACCCTCCTCAAAAGGAAAACCTTAAAGTACAGAGCCATAAAGTTTTGGAACATGGTACAACAAAGAGATACTGTCTGATGCAGCGACGTAGACAGGATGCACAAGTCAGTTCAGCAAATAGAAGGGGCTACCGATGCAGCGTTTGCAGTGAAAACAAGTTCCAGAAGCACTCTGGGCATAAATACTACAATCAGCTCCATCTCCCCACGTTTGGAAGGCTCACTTTGCTGACACACACGTGCAAAATACACAGAAAATCAAAGGTCTCTCGAGACCAAAAGGGGAGCAGACCCCCTGCTGCACGACTGCATGCCTACTGCCTCCCACAGCAATACAACTCCGTCAGCCTCCAAAACATTTTCCACACACTGAGGAAACCTTAGCACAGTTTTGCAGTCAGTAAAGTAGGGCACTGATGGGTTAATATTACCACCACCCAGTTTGCTCAGCATCTCTTTTAAGACTGCACTAGGTTTATAAAACCCACACAAACAGGAGCCCCTCCTCCTCTTTCCCAACAAACACACTCTGCAGCAGGCACAATAAACACCCAGAGACAAAGAGCAGCTGAAGAAAAGACCCCTGAACACAGTGACCGTGCTGGGAGGAGAGCACAGAAAGGGCTCTGTGATGGCAGGGGCACGATAAGGCCGGAGACAAAGGGTTCAGTGTTTATGGGAAGAGATAGCAGGGACAGGCTGGCTGGAGAGCCAGCAGCCCACACAGCTTCATTTAGTCATCTGCATCTGCAGGAGCTGACGGATCCAGGCAGCACCGCGCTCCCCAGCAAGAAGTGCAACACAGGCAGAGATAGGAGTTTGCTGCTGTGACTCAAATGGTGGCTGCTGCAGTCCCAGGCCAGAGAACTCCTTCACTTGGGGGGGTCTGAAGGCCCTGGCCCTGCTGCTTGTCCTGTTTCCTAACTCACAGGCTCCCAACTGCCACAATCTGGTACTCACAGTGAGCTCGCCACACAAAGCTTTTAGTATCGATGCAGCTAATGCTGTAAGATGAAGGACAAGAGGGAAAATGAACGGACTGATGTGATGTGTTACTTCCAGCAGAGAAGCATCAGCTCAGTGCAGCTCCTTCCTGCACAGAAGTAAAGGTTCACATGGAGATTCACAGGAGCGCAGCAGAGAGCATCTGTCCCTTGAGCAGACGTTTGTACAGGAGTCCCAAGTAGAGAAGCAGTACTCAGACAGCTATAGCCATACTGCAGATTAAAGATGTACAATATACATCACACATGGCCAGAAATGTTCCTCGATGGAACCTAAGGTGTGCTTTTAAAGCCTTCCATTACGTCCCACTCTTTCATTCAATCCAAAAGGTTTTCCTGCTGTTATAATGCAATTTTATGACAAAGCAAGTGCCCCAAATAACTCACCTGCTTCTCGCAATGCTGAAGCTAACGCCTGTCTGCATGACTGTCATCTGGTCAGCACATGACAGGGGAGTGTTATATAAGCAGTGTGTAGCATTGGCTATGCAGTATAACACATTACAACAACAAAACGCTGCTGCACACTGGTACAAATTCTGCAGCGCTATGAGAAAAACCCCTTTTCCTGAGAGAAACTTAGCAGTTCTGGTAGCAATGCCAGCATGCTTCTAATTGCCACCTGCTTACAATTGCAACACGATCCTGAGCAATGGAAGATATATACATAAGGATAACTATCAAGCATACTTAGCAGGGATTATCTGTACTTCACCAGGCTGCCAACCAGTCCAGGCATCAGGCTTACTCAGCTTGCCCCACATGTTCTGTAAGAGTCCATACTCTGCTGACTGTTCCATCATAAATCAAAAAGCATTTGCAATCTATCAAGAACCATTAACCAACCTGTGTGCTTTTTCTTGATGTACAAGTGTTTATGTATTTCCCTTTCTCCATCCTCCAAAACAGCACAATAAAACACTAAAAAGCCAAAGAGAACCTAGGAAAGAGTCACCTCTCAAGGCACAAGCTGATCAGGAAGCACCAAAGCAAGCATAAGCATGGATATCAAGTCTATTTTATGGGCAACTCCCCCCTTGAACGACCTTGAAACTGAGCAGTGTAGCAGTTATAAATGGAACTGCCCGAGGCACCCACTCTGCAGGAACTGAACTTAGAGCCGCACGGTCTCCCTGGTGACCATCAGCTCTACACCCCATACTGGTTAAGGTCTAAGGGAGATTCCAGGCAGAGCATGCTGC
The DNA here is from genome assembly GCA_016647715.1 of Pavo muticus. Taxonomy (NCBI): domain Eukaryota; kingdom Metazoa; phylum Chordata; class Aves; order Galliformes; family Phasianidae; genus Pavo; species Pavo muticus. The sequence continues at coordinate 877,185 of JACDJE010000270.1, read as the reverse complement.
CAAGCTGCAGACCCTGTTTTAGAGCTGATTCATACTTTTTTTTTTTGCTCATGTTTTGATTTTAAAGTGGCTGGCATCTCATGGAACTGCACTGCCTAGGGAGAGTTTCGAGCAGGAAAAAAACTAACATATAAACAAACAAGAATTCAGTCCTGCATCTCAAGGGTGACAATCTAGAAAAAAATCCCAAGCCCTTCAATATCTTTGTTTGTACAAATGGTGCTGTGGTATCTCATTCACATTTCCACCATTTATCTGCCCTGCCTGCCCTGTTAGCTTAACTATTCTCTTGACAGATCTGAGCACGACCTCCATACCACTGCTTCGTACATCCGAACTCATACTACCTCCATCACCTCCCACCAACAGTACAGTTCCATGGACTTCCCTTTGCACCATACTTAACCTCCCACTCCCCAGCGATGCACCCAGCTCGCCAATGGGCTCAGTTTGTGTTTCCCCACTTCAGAGGAGCTAGGAATTATTCCCAAATAATCCACTGGGAGTTATTTCCTGAAAACCCGTTTTGGACAAACTGAAGTCACCTTATTGTCACACTTCTCACTTTGGTGCCCAGGAGGAGCCCTCTGAACTCCTCCATTCTCAGGATCTGCCAGATTTACTATCCAGGCACAAGCGATTAAACTTACACAGTACTTCTAATCTTCAAAATACCTTAAAATTAACAACAATTCAATGCTCAAATCTACAGATAAAGACAATTGCGACCTCTAGGTTACAGAAGAGAGATGCACAGGAATGCCTTGCCCAAGGTCATGGTACATCAGTAAGGATTAGGCCCCTGGTGCTGCTGGCTCACAGCCTGCTGTGCTGCCTTACTGCTCGCCAGGGGACACTCGCAGCCTTTCAGCTGGCATCAGAAACAAAGTGGAACTTTAACGAGATAAAAGTTGACCCCTCATGATGATCTTTAGCCATTTTAATCCCATTTGCAGCACAACTACATTGTATTCCACAGAAGGAAGGATCAGGATCGCTCTTCAATTTTTCCACATAATGCCTCTGATCTATATTGGATCTAAGCTCCCAGCACCTGTTGCATCAGCTCCCATAGGGGCAGCCATAACAAGGAGAGAATGGAGAGAACCATTTCCTAACCCAGAAGGTGGATCACATCAACTGCTGTTCAGAAGTCAAACTCCTGCAAGAGAGCTAACACTGCTACAGTGCTAGCACAGCAAGGCAGGGGAGGTGGCAAACATTTTAGCACAGGCACAGAGGGGTCACGTGTGACATTTAGGAATGAAGATTCTGTCAAGACTGTCTGTCCTCACACTGTGTGCTCCACGATAACATATCGCTGCCCTTCAGTAAAGCCTTGAACTTACATTTATTTTACTTGATTCTTAAGCAGAATTAGTTCAAATACTTACTTCTCCAATCCCAGAGCAGAGGAAGAATCTCAGCTGGGAAGTGCCTTCATTTGACCACAGAACCACCTTGCAGTAAGTTCTGATTTCTCTATTGAGTCTATTTTTTAGAACTGGAGTCACTACAAGGCTATGTTGCCTCTGGTCTTTGTGTCACTCAGGTCCCACAACCTGCCCTTTTCTTAATCCTCCCCTCTATCAACATACTAATAACCCAAAGGTTAATGCCATGGACTTCAGCTCTTCCAGAGACAAATGAACATGGAAAGTTCCATTTATAAGTTCTTCCCAAACTGCAATCCTGACAACTCTTAAACTAACAACAATACAAGCATGCAGTTTCTTCTCTACCATGTTTAAAAATCCACATTAATGATTCATTCTTCCATAGCTTGAGTAGGAATAGAGTTCATCTATGTAATTTAAGCATGCTGATCACTGATTCGTTTCAGAGAGCACTGCGGCCATGTAAGCCCAAACCATGAAGACAGACACATCTCTGGGTGTGATTTTTTAGAACAATGGATACCTTATTCGAATTGCAAGGGCAGCAAAACAAGAACTAAACTATTCACAGCACTCTGTAATGTTAAAAGTCGTATTTCAAAAAAAGGCAGACTTGCCTGCAGACAGATCTGTGCTTCCATGATCATCTGCTGCTCAACAACCATCACGTCTCTCTCATTCTTTCTCCCACATTTGCAACAAACAAACAATTTCACTGTCTCGCGTGTTTCCTTGCCATCCCTCCCATCTCAGCATGGCTTCAAAGGGATAAAGAAATAAAGGACAAAGAAGCAAGAAATTATGGGCTAAATTCGTAGCCTCTCTGCCAACAAAGAAATCTGCTTCTCTTGTTGTTCTGGAACTCTATTCCCAGGCACTGTGATTTTTCAATCTGTTCTCCTACACAGAGCTCACAGGTCTCTGTCTCTCAGACAGAAAAGTGATTATTGTGAAACCTGGAGGAAAAACATCATTACATGTGCTGTGAGCATTTAGAATGGCTAAGTTAAGACAATACTATTAACAGCCCACGTTTGCACAGCAAATAAAAATTAAACGTCCCCATATCTTTTTACGTTGCTCTATTACACGTGGTTTAGCTGAAATAGACCTGCTCATCAGCTTTGGCTTTCATCTTATCCTCTGACTGTAACTTCCAAGGTAGATCCTGAACTCAGCATTGCTTGCACCTACTCAGGGTTTGCTAAGATATTGCTGAGGATCCACAGCAGATTGGTAACAAACAGCAATGGGCAGGTAATGCAGCCATGTAATTATGTGTGTTCATTCTTGCCTGCCTAATGTTCTGTTACTATTTTTAACCAAACTGGACAAATATGGGCCACAGACATACCTTAATCTCACCCGGTTCATGACACCATGTAGGAAGCCAAAATACAGATGTTCAGTGTCACTTTGGATCCTCTTTAGGTGCTTTTAAAATACCTTCACTGACCTGAAAGATCTGACAGCACCTATGGGAGATACATACTCAGCTGGAGGGGCACCAGGAGAGCAGCTGGGATGTCTGAAGACATCTGAAATGGTGCTAGACTGCCATAATTTCACAACAGATTTACAAGCTGATGTTACAAGATGGTAATAGCAGCTTTTATGTGTCGTTTTCAAAACTATTTCAGTACCCAAGTACCACTTAGGTAATTTCAGCCACAAAATGAACCATGACTTAATGCAGTGCGTTAATATACAACTTCATGAGGTCATTGATAGCAATTAATTGGTTGCCAACTCCAAAAAGACAGCACTACCTTGGAGCCATCGTATTCCCAGTTGATCCCCTGCTGTAAAGTGGTCCATGCTGAAAGGAGATGAGCCACCCTTTCTGCTGCCTTTTGAAAATGTTATTCTGATCCTGATTAACCCTGGAGCTTAACATGACTTTTCCCAAAAGCAGATGAGCCATTAAGAGCTCAAACCCGAATGGAAAGTCCAGATGTCTTTGCAATTTACTTTCACCTTCCTTTCTCCATCACTGTTCCTATCTGAGATTGACGAAGAGTGAACTAGGACTGTGTTTTGGGAAATGCTGACTACATAGCACAGATGAATGATTGGTGTACATCCGACTCTTAAGCACTCTTTTCAATGAAAGATTTCAGAGTTTTGCACACGTGTCTATGTAATTAAAATGCCCTATTTTCCCCTGTCGTCCCATTGCTTTGCTTAAAGAAAATGAAAAAGTTAAAAAAAAAAACCCAAACAATTTTCCTGCTATCCAGAGATCTTCCATATCCTAATTAGCAGGAAACAGTTTCCACAGGAGAGAAACACTGACACATTTCAGGGTGGAAAGACAAAAAGCATAACTGCTATAAAGGAGGGCAGATGTAACAGCAATCCTCTACTGGACTGAAGTCTTCCATAAGATACACAGAGACAGATCCCTGTACATCGTCTGTCATGTTGTTTAATGTTTGTATCCCAAATCCTTTGGGCATGCTGACAGCAAGATAGTTTGCTAATGAATACTGAGTGAATGCATGTGATGGAATCAACTTAAGATCTGAATGAGTTGTTAAGTGATTCTTGTAGCTTCGAATGAGAGCAGGGCTGGATGCAGAAGGCCAGATTTCCAGAGAGTGGTGTCAAGAGGCTGATTATCACCTACTGTTACTCTCAAAATTGCTTCAGTTGTTCAGAATTTCATATCCAAGAGAAAACGTTTAAAGCATCTGGTCCACCATCCTCCTAGGTACAGATTAGGATAAAGAGTGACACTGCTACACAGCAACAAACAATTACAGCTTGATCTGATCAAGGGAACAAGCTGAATGGGTCAGCCTTTCAGCAGTTCTCAGTGACCACGCTTCTAGACACTCCCTTGGATATTCCTCAGTAACAAAAAAGAATATGCTGTTTTCCATCTCTTTCAGAGCTTCCCTGAAGAAGGGCAATGCCCTCTGCTACTCAGACTTTATGCAACAGCAAACAAAGCAGATCTAGGCTTGGCCAGTTGTGGCTCTCCTGAATGAGTCTGTTTGCAGAGCATTAGTCATAGAGCCAACACCTTTGCAGGTCAGCAAATCTTTGGGAAGGTTCACCTGGACTCCACCCCACTTTAAAGGAGACAAGGGGATGGCTGCAGAATAACAAAGGTGGTTTTGATTATCTAACACTAACTATATAGAAGCATCTGTTCAAATAACACCTTCACTCTTTCATTAAACAGAGACTGAGGAGTCATTACAACACAAACTTTCTTTCCTCTTTGTTGGCCTGTTCACATAGAAGTCCTCTCTGAATAACCACAGCCGTAGTTAAAACCTCTTAGCCCGACAGACGCGCCCATGTCCGTACAAAGCAGAATTCCTCTCAGCATTCCTTAAGATATTGGCTTGGATTTTCTGAAGGTTTGTTAAGTCTCAAATGAAAACTCAAGCTCGGCTACGCCTATTTTGAAGATAATTCAGTTTTGTACCTGGGCTTTCACTGTGCTATGAGCCTCTTGCACCATGACCTACACGAGGATACCTTTAAAACCAAGTATACAAAACCCCACCAATGAACCAAAGTTTATCATCTCTGCCAATCTGGGTGCAGGCAAGGAGTGTCATTGCCATCTACCACTGCACTGCGTTGTATTTTAGAGTACCCAGCAACCTGGCATAACAAACAGACATCCAAAGCAAATGGTCTAGCAAATGTTGAGAGAAACTCTATATCACATGCATGCTTAGTGGCATGCCCTCCTGTAAACTCCAGTCTACTTTATTTAGGAACTGTTAATACCTGTGGGTCTGCCAAAAACAGTCACCTGCTGACTATAACCCTTGTCTCCCCCTAGAAAGGATGACTAGAATGTTTTACATAGCATTATATCAAAATTAATCTGGTGGAATTTACAGAAACCCAGCTAATTTCTGAATGAGATGGCTGTACTACGTACAGTTTCCCTGAGATAAATGACTATTGGTTGTACTAAGAATTCCAGGATATTCCTCTATTCTTGTTTGCAAACCAGTAGAGAGTTGTCTTCAGCTCACAAAATTACTTCCTTAGTGATGAAGCCCAGCAGTCTGTCACTCAGGCACTGCTGAATTAACAGTGGTAACATGACAGCTACACTCCCCCATTTCTGGGAAATGCAATTAAATCAGACAGAATACCAGCTTTAAGTGTTTCAAGAAATACAGGAAATTAAAACACAAACAAACCCCTTAATCCAACTGTGTAAATTCAGTTAGCAATGGTCATCACTGAGTAGCAAGTAGACCCATTCCTACGCACACAGTGTGCATACAGTGGCTGTCACAGCTGTGCATTAGCATCTGAGATGTGTCTGGTGGTCAAAAGGAACAGTTGCCCAAGGCCTCCTGGTCCAAGAATCCAACAGGAAAGAGAAGTGAACAGAACCCTGCTCCTTCCAGACACACATCAGTGCTGTGTATCACCTGAACCACAAGACCCAACTGATGCATCTACATGCACGAAGGATAACCAGAAAGTGACCTTAAGTAGGGAAATGCTTGATATCAACGTTTGCAGAATTCAGTCTGTTTCACTGCTCAGGAGGCCAGGTTGAGAGCTGACTCAGGGAATTATTTGGGCTGTAGAATTTTCTACGTTCTTTTTCTCCTTCACCTTTCTTTGTTAAAGACAGATCGCGATCTAATTCACCGTCCTTCCTATAAACACTTGAGCTCATCCCACTGAGGGAGCAGCAAGCCACTACAGAGGAATGAAGCAGCTGAAAATGCCTTTGGTCAGCGCTGCTGCTGAGTGCTTTGTATTAGGAAACCATGACCCGAATCCTCCAGTTCAGGAATGCTGCCCCACACTTGGCCAAAAGGCCATGGCTGACTGAGCCAAAATAATTTCTCTCCTCACGAATTCTCAAACCCTGCTAATCCAGATAGAGGGGGAAGAAACGGAACAAAAATTAAGATATGAAAAAAGTTCCTCCTCCTTGTGCAAAACAGAGGGCAAGACTTAAAAAATAGAGGCCTTTACATTTTGAATTGTTTGCTTAATACTTAATACCAATACACATTGCACTGGTATTACAACTGCTTTTTGTTTACTAGAATGTGATGACCACACAATAAACCCAGTTCTATTGCTGTTTCCAACTTGCTGCAGTGAGGGAACGGGGACAGAACTGTGTTTAGTTTCCACAGCTCATCTAGAGCCTTAGCTCTGCCGAGCAGAGCAAGAAGGGAGCCAAAGAGCTCTGTCCTGGAGAGCTGACTTGGAACGGGGCTGAAATCATTAACACTCCATCAACATTTGAGATGCATCAAGGAACGAGACGGAAGGACAGAGAGGAAGAAATCTCATAACATAATGAGATGTTTATCTATAAAAAGTTGCCCACTTCAAAGCAGGAAGAGCTTCAACTCCTTGGTTAAAAAAAAATAAAAAGCACTTTTAATTAAAAGATCAGTCAAAGATTTTCCACAGCCAAGCAGCCTCAAAGAAATTGTGAGCGGAGGAGGGAGAGACCAATTTCTAACTTGATTAGCCCATTCTTCAAAGTCAACGAGGTTTTGTAAAAGCAGAATTTCTCAAAAATAGATAAGGATCGTGGAAATATCTCCAGCTCCTCCAAGAGTGCTGTCTCTCCCCTTCGGAAGGCTGATCACCACCAGCTTTTGCTCAGGAGAAGCCTGGAAATATATTATCAGAGCTGTGTGCCTGTCTCCTTAAAACGGACAGTAAGCCCGGCACTGATACACAGCTTTGGGTTAAACAAAGCTATTGCCATGTACTTAAAGAGGCTGCAAGCATAAGCCAAGATGTTTGCGCGCTGCTTTAGCCTGATAAAACCAGGCACACAACTGTCTGTTATCTGAGGGCTTAAACATGTTTAAAGATTTACACAAACTGCATCAGTTCTTGGGAGCACACTTCCTACCCACAGCACGACATTTGCCAGTGGAGATGGGTATGACAGCAGTGTGTCATCCCTGCCTAGTGCTAGAGTACCAGCATCACTGCTGACATGATATATTCTTGGGAACAAGACTTAGAAAAAGCATTACAATTGTATATGACCAAACAGATGTGTGACTTTTGTTTTCTGAGAGAACAGGATTTTGATGATTTCACCCACAATAAAAGTAACGTTTTCTCTACAGGCTGCTGCTTACCCACTATTTTATCATGTCACTGGTAGGAAACCAGCAGGGCTCTCGCACTCAGCAGGCTGGTGCTGTGCGTGCCTTCCCTGAGAGGAGAATACCCAACCCTGCAGTGACTGGCGTTCATGAAATCTGCCTCATCCACAGTTACCAGCTGCTCATTGTGACTGACTGAACTTACTGCTGAGCTGGCTCTTTCCTGCACCATTCTGAGGAATTACCTCTGTTTTGTTTTAGGAGATGGATGTGTTTTTGTCTATGAAAGTAAACATTCAGATGTGCTTTTGAAGGTCTTCTCTTCCCTGTCTTGCAGAGAACTTGGTTTGTGCCAACAAATTTATCGTTATCCACGCCCTCGTAGAAACAATCCCTACAAAAGTGATTACATGGGGCATAATTACACAGTATTATAAGGATTTCCACATCTTCATTATAAATGCTGCAATGTGAAAATTGCAGAAGGCCTTTAGGGTGTTAAAAATACAGCAGAAAATCCTCTGAATTCAAGATGCCTGCTGCATTCTGAGGCAGAAGCTGTGCAGAAGGGCAGCATCCTTAGTGATTAAGTTTGTTCATGTTTTATTCTTGGTTTGTTTGCTTTTAAGTAGCCACTGTATTTCCAGATATTATTTTGTTTAGAAACGGAACAGATCATAGAAAGCAATCAACTTCTTACAACAGGACTAATTGCCATTCATCAAATTACATGTGCAATGACTAGTTCACTGCAAACTGAAGAGCAAAGCAAATTATTCTGGATATTATCCACAGCACATGGCAAAGAAATGCAAAACAAGGGTTAAGGATAAACGACAGTTCAGTAGGAGAAGGAGGAAAAGTCAGCCAACACAAGCACCATATGTCAAACCACTAACTGCACCCTGCCCATAACACCCCTTTCCCATACATTAATAAATAGGACTTTACTGAAGCAAGTAAGAATTTTACCAATTACTTCAGTGGAGTCCTACTTCCACTGATCACCTCTGACAGCACCAGAGCATACAGAGGAACAAAAACGAGAGAGATGTGATTCTTCTCAGAGGACATGGACGTGTGTGAAAGTTAGCTTTACTGCTATACCAGATCTACTATTCATAGATTCTAAACATCCCCAGTGCTGGCAAGAAGCAGCGTGCAGAGCTCTATCCATAGGACAAGCCTCCACTGACTACCTCACCCAGTAAGATTCCTCAACTGCAGCAGAAGTTCCCTGCTTTTTTTTCCAAGAATGGTTTTAATTTTCAACAGCAAAACAATTTAACACAAAACAAAATCCATAAACCACATCCTGCTGCCTGCCATGCCCTAGAAGTTCTTTCTGTAAGAGCTTCAGTCCTGCCCCCAGAGAAAGTACTCCCACTCAGCACATCCTCCCAGCCAGCGCCAAATGTTGTAAGGGCCCTTGCATTAAGCAGAACTTCACTGATCTCTTCCACAAATTTAGCATTCACTGGCCTCTCAACTTGGGATCAGGGGACCTCTGATTATCACTTAACTCTGCCTCAAACAGATATTTTCAGAGGCAGCTAGTTACTCATACTCATGACTAAATTCCTCTAAGAGGTCTGTCCAAATAGTGACATAGTCTCTTGGCTGTACTCATTTCGCTGGCCTACAGAGCAGAACACACTACTGCTATTTGACATCTGTTTGTCAGTATTTCTGAAATGATTTAATAGTGTCACTCCAGTTGAGACGCATCACAAGGCGAATCAACAGAGCTGGCCCTAACTGGCCTTGGAAGAGAGGCTTAAGTCAAGTAAAAATTACTCTCTGGGGGAAAATAAGCTCCTTCAATGCTAGTTTAATCAGCAGTGTGTTACTACTCTGAAGAATGAAAGCATTTGTAAAACCCTCGTGCAAGAGTGACTTGTGGGAGGAAGAGGTGACTAAGGAATTAAACTATCCACTGGAGAGCAAACTGTGGTTTGCTGGCTCCACTGGGAGCAAAAGGTCTACGGCTCGCTGCCTGGGCTCGAAGAGGACATGACTTGCTGTCGGTATTTCCATGAAAGCTGTTAAGTGATTCATTAGCTCTGCTGGCCCCTCTCGCCTTCCTCCCTTCCCCCCACACCATCATTAAACTCATCTGTTCTCTGGAGCTCTTGCTTGGCAGAAACGGTGTGCTGACATAGAACAGTTCAAATGAGTGGTTCCCATGTTTAAAAGAAAGGAAGAGAAGCAGGCAGAGACTGAAAGGAGCACCCAGAGACAGACCCAAGCGTACTCCCTGAGCAAGAAAATCAGACATTACTAGAAATAATAGTTCTGCCCTTTACCTTGACAGGGCCTGATGTTGTGCGGACTATCTCCCCTACACAGCAACATAAAATGAAGCCACCCCTGGGTCAGGACAAAACAGGCACAAGAAAACAGATCAATACTGCCCTAGTGTGTGTGCTGACATCTGATAGCCTCATCCAAGCCATGTAGGCATGTTTTACAAATAAGCACAGTCCCAAAAAAAAGTCTAACCCTTGGATAACCCCACTCGTCACCTTGTTCCAGCTAGAGAAAGTTAACATTTCCCATTCAACTGCTGCTTTCAAAGTTTTTCAGTGTTTTGAGTCACTTTTTCCACCTCTTCTCAAAGATATTATTAATCACCACATCACCTGCAGATGTTTAGAGGATAAACAAAACCCCACCATCACCAAGTCAACCAATGTCAAAGAATCTTAGCACTCCTGTTCACAAACACTGGCTGCCTCACTGTTTCCAAGGCAAACTGTTGTTTGAAAGGCTTCTCTCCATAAATGTTCCTGTACTGCATAGTATGTATTCTTCCATACGGTTTCCATGAAATGTTCCAGCTATTTCACAGGTGCCCTGGCCTGCTCATGCACTGCTGGTTCCTTCCATTTGAGGCAGCCAGTCTTGGAAGCAGAAAACTAATTCTACTGATGAAGTGCAGCAATATTCACTACTGTTTTTACAACTTATTTTCGGTACTATTTCACAGGTGTTTTCCTTCTAAAAACAACGTGCTCATTAAATTTGAATATTCAGAGCACTTGGAGATGGTTACCACTTACCCGCTCTGCAAGCAGGAGAGCTTTGGCAAACACAGTGCAAACTTTGGTCACACCACCACAAAACAAAGCTCTCACAAATTATTTTCAAAAGGGTTTAAAATAGGTTTGAAATTCAAAGTCAGGAAAGACCTGCAGAACGTGACAAGTATTATCCCTGATTCCTTTTGAAACACTCTTGTACTCTTAGCAACATGTCAAGTAATCTAAATTGATGCTTGGCTGTTACAGAGTCCTGTAAACCTTTGGTTCCAAATATAACCATTAGACATCAGCAGGGGCTTACTTCAAAAAAGCATGCAATATCTAATATCCACTTTCTCTCTCTTCACCTCTCTGACTTTTTCTAGCTTTCTTTCTTTCAGAGTCCAACATACCAAGGTGCCAGCTTCAAACCGCTCCGCTTGGGCCCAATAATTTCCTTCCTGTTCCTCAACAGCACTGACCAGCCCACCCAGAACTTGGGGTTACCACTGCTGTGCCCACACATCTTGCATCCTGACTGTTAGCTGGGGACAGTTAGTCCCCAGAAACATTGCTTCTGGGCCTGTATTATTTTATTTATAGGTTTTAAACTAAAATTGATCTCTGTTGTAAAGTGGTAGCTACGTTAGGCCAAAAGCTGTGCATGCCCATGTCCTGCTTTTTGTATTCACGCTCAACAGAAAACCTGTCAAAGTACTTTGTACTCTCCTAAGTGTATGGAAATAAGTGTCTCATTCTAGGTTACAGAATATGTCATAACAGAGGCATTCAGAGTCAGATTTTTAAAGACTTCAGTGGTCCGGTGACATCGATAGAAGGAACAAGTGTTTTAAAGGCCTGTCTGTGGCAACCCAGTACAGTAAGTGCTGGGACGAAAGACTGAAGATGAAACATGCAGTGTCTATAAGATTTCCTGAGAAGAAAAACAAACAAGAGGACACTGGATATCATAAGGGAAACAGAAGTTAAGAACTGATTTCTGTAGTTAAATCTGGAACATGAACTACATCAATAAAGAGCCCTGTCTAAAAGGAACACAAATACAGCTTCCAGCGTCTCCAACATGGAACACGTTGTCACAATTTATTGCCTGCTTTGGTGCTCCTGAAAGTTTTTTCACAATTAAACTAAGTTTTGAGCATGCAGTTCAATATAAAATCTGTGTTTTAGTCATGTTTATATCTTATGAACTGTGAGATCATACTAAACCAAGACTTAGTATGGTCTACATTTAAAAACTGAAAGGTTTTAGAAATTTATAGATGCTGCAGAAATATAACCCTCCCCCTTTCAAATAAATCAATCACAGGACAAGAGCAAACAAAGGTTGAAAGAGATTTTCAGAACCCACAGGGACTCTGTGCATTCATTTGTCATTTAAGTTAATAGTAATAAGCTGTTCAAATTCTGCCACTGGCCCTGAAAAATCATAGCCAGCCTTCCCAAACCCTGACCAGAAGTTAGCACGGCTACCCATGCCGTTATCCATCGCCCCGCAGTTCATCAGCAGCATCACCCCTCCTCAGATGACAGTAACATGGTTGGTTTCAGCAGTACCTCCGTAGCTTGCAGTGGGATGATTTCAGAGCCCAGGTTTGGAACAGCTGCGCTTTCCAGCCTAAAGTTTAAGTTTCCCTTAGGGCAGCATTTCTTCTGGTGACTGGATACTGGCAGCTTTTGTGTTCCTCATTAGCCTGCTGATTAACATACTGCTAGAGAGTTCTCCACTACACCTAACTGCTGTTCTAGCACTCAGTAGCAGACCTATTATGATCGATTCTAGAGCAGCAATGCAACGCCTTCTGCACAACACCGGAGCTCAGGTATACATATTTACTTCTGAAACAATAGCTACATATCTAGACAAAAGCAATGAAGAAACACTGATCACTCAGTAACAGCTTCAACTACATCTTGTGAATGGAATTCCCACACAACAATTTCCAGACACACAGTGCCAGGAAATCCAACTGATGCTGGTTTCTGCATGTTGGAGCGTTCTAAGCCCGAACAGGAACCAGCAGCAGAAATCTGTGGGCCTACTGTTTTTCCTCATTCGGCATTAGGGGAGCAAACAAAATGAATCAAAGGGCAGCACTTCAGCATCAGGAACAAATCACTATTATCTCCTAGCTTACCGTAGAGACATCTGGCACAAAGGGAAGTAGATATACCTGACTCTTGGCTTTCTATAAAAGCTGCTACTGATTAACATGCAAAGCATTGCACTTCTGGAAGACAATGGTGGGAAGACCGTCCACAAAGGCATCATTTTAAATTCTAAGGCCTGGAAAATATCAGGCTGCAGGCCACAAACAATTGTAAAGGCTAAGACACCAAGCTGCAGATTCTAACAAATCGTACGCACATTACTAGATTAGCTTTTTAACTTTTTTAGCTGCATCATGCAGCTAAAGCAAATAAGCGAAATAATATCTGTCAGGCACCGAGGTCCCTCCCTTGTCAGCATTCTGTTCCGACCGAAGGATTTCTTTCAGAAATTCCCCCGAGGACGATGCTGTGAGCTCAGGTATGGAACTGTAATGAATACCATTTACGAGTTATAAGGTAAACAGCCCTCATTTCACTGGCAGGCTCAAAGCCGTCAGCATTACCTGTGCCAACAGCCTCTTTTCCCGCTCGGTAGGACGCTGCAGGTAAGCTCCCCGAGAACAAAACCCCAACCCCTGCAGTTACAGCCCCGCAAGCCGCAGGCAGCAGCCCCGGCAGCAGCCCCGGCGTAGCGCAGGGCTGGGCAGGCAGCCGCCCGGCCGTACAGACCTTGGTCGTGCTCCTCCGCTCGCCCAGGCTGGTTGCCCATCTTCAGTCACCGCCAGCTCTTCCCCAGGCTCCTCTAGGACCCCATGCTCTCAGAGGCAGACCTGCCTTTATCTGCTGGTAACGTCTGCGCTTCGGTCAACTTACAAAGGAAAAAAAAGTCAGCTCCTTCCTAGTTCCTGGCACCAGGAACAGAGCCTGCTGCTCATGCTGGAGCAGCTGTGGCTCTCCCTCCTACCTCATTACAATATTATGCACCGAAGGCCGGCCTGTGCAGTTAATTAGCTGCCTGACTGCTGGAATAAAAGGAGGGGAGAAAGAGAGGCAGAAAAAGAGAGCTCGCAGAGAAAGAAAGAGCGACTCAGCGAGCAGTGGAGGCCACTCAGAGGCAGCAGCAGCGAACTGCAGGCAGCTCAGGGGCACCGACTGCGATTAAGCCCCCTAAGGCCTGAAACCAGCTCTACCACAGGCAAGAAATCACCCTGGAAACTTAAGGACTTCTACGTCCTGGTGCAGCCACATGTGATGAGGAGCCGTGGCAGCAGGGGGGTGACTGGCCCCAGAGCTATGTCACACACCAGTAAATTTGATTACAGATATGATCCACATACCATATCTCTATCATCAACAGTTTTTTTGACCACACCTTGTAGCGCAAGAACTGCTGCATGTGGCAGTTCACAGACTGGCTCATGGCTGGTCTTCCTTTGAAATAAATCAAGGTGCTTCTCACTAATGGAGTCGTGACACACACTGGAAACAAGATCTCTGAACAGCTCCAGCAATCTGTTTTCTTTGCATGGACAATTAACACAATTACCTTCTTGAAGTCTCGGTTTCAACAAGGAGGTTATAGACAAGTTAATACAACAACACACCAAAAAGCGTCTTCAGCTCAAAACAGACCGAAAATAAAACATACAGAAATTAAGATGCCAATTGTGAATCTATTGTTTCAAATTAAGAAGGATTGTTCCATAAGATAGAAGGAGTTTTTCTAGACTCCAGCATAACAGGGAGTTGGTTGTCAGCTGTAATTTTTCACTGTTCTTGCTCTGACGCTTCATGGATGAAGCTGAAAGCTTACACGCATCTGTCTGGTTTGGAAGACAATAAACAAAAACTTCTGTCTATTTTATGACTTGTCGAGTATGAAATGCTTTGTTTAATGAATAAACGATTGAAGTTCTATAAAAAATAACACATTATCAATGATGCTTTTCCTAGAAGTCATTTTATGGTCTCTTAAGCCTTGGTATTCAACATGCCCACCAGTTTTCCCAGAAGAGCAGATACAAATGTCCTCCAACTGCTCTTGAAACATCTGAGACAAAGAGATTTTCTTCTATTATAGATTAAAGAGCAACGTCTGCTTTTCATCAACAGGATTCAGAGGAACTGCATTAGCCAATACAGTCTCTTGGGCTGATAAATTCTGACACTGACTGTTCATTATTTCAACACCAGCTTTCTACTTCTGTAACATGGAAGAGGCATCAGAATCTCAGTACAGCGTAGGGATACGGCTTGAAGTAACTACAAAATGTAACCACGGAGCCAGAGCAAACACACTTGAGATCTTAACACTGTGCAAGTGTCACTACTGGAAGAACCAACCTGCTATTTTTGACAACAGCATGAAACATCAGTCAGAAATTCTACCACCACAATGGGGCGAGTCAGGCAAAAGACTTCAGGCCCAAGCCCACAGCAAAAGGCAGAGCTCAAGTTTTAAAAACAGCTAAGCCTGAGAAGAGACTATGGATAGCAAGATTGTGCTCCATGAATGCTAAAGCTCAAACTGAGGAAAAAAGGATATGGCACAAGACTTCTAGAACAGTACATAGCTATGGAATTATGACAGATACTTGGCTAAACCTATAGGCTGCTATTTATTTTCTGAATACTTAACATTTTTTGCCTTCCTCCTCAGTAGTAAAGGTGAATGACTGAACAATTTCATCATCTCTATAAAGTAGACTAGCTGGTTTCTCCCTGGGCATGAAGGCTGACTGACTCATCCCCTTGCACTGTTCACTTGTGGGACTGCCTAAAAAGATAATAGTCCACAAACACCCTTTTCTGTGTAATAAGAATGAGAATGAAGTACTCAAGGTGTGAAGCAGATGACTTTTTCAAATAACAAGTCAAAGGACTTATTTGTCAGGCACAGTCCTCCTTGCATCCTGCTCTCACTGCACAGCAGATTAATTAGCATAGCTTCTGCAATTTTAAATTATAATCCATGGTCAAAAGAAGGTTGAAAGTGCTGCAGAATGTTCTCAAATTTCCAGCGAGTGGATAATTGCCTCTTCAGAAAGAGAAGGCCTAGAGAAGTCACTGCTGAGCACGACCTGCAGAGGGTGGTCCTTATGGCCACGACTGAACTAAGCTGAACAGGTCCTGCGTGTGGATGCTGACCATCAATACCAGTGTTCACACCACCACGCTCTGCTTATTCTATTAATGCTGAAGATTTTCTGAGCACTAAATACTACTTATGAACCCATCCAGCACGTAGAGTCAATCCCTCCCTCTTACCTTATAGTATTAAAGTCTAATGCAAGCCACAAATTGCTGGGAAAAAAAACAACAACAAAAAACAACCAAACAGTGGAAAAATAATAATAAAAGGCATGCCAAGCCCTCTCCTGATATGCATACTTGTCAGACCAGGCCAGCTTTGCATTCCTTTCTTTCCTTCCCTCCCATTCTCAAAGTGCAAAGAGAATGGCATTCTGCCAAGGCATTCTGGCTGTGGTACATTTAGGCCCAGAGACTGTTAGGGATCATTTCTCCTCAAACTAGCTGAAGGAAAGCTGATAATTAACCTACGGTAGGTAGGCAACACAAAGTTGTGTTGGCTTTGCTGAACAGTTTCAGCAAAGAAGACTGAAAATGAAAACAAACTGAGGGATCATAGATGTGCACTATTCTGGGACTACCCAAGCAAGCCCCCCTATCTGTTTAGGTATCCCTAGCAAAGCTTTTCTGATCTTCACAGTTTGCTTATAACTGTAATGGAACTTCCCTATATGTACCAGCTTGAGCCAATTAACTGTCAACAATTTAATGAGTCAAGTAATTACAATCTCTAAGATTCTACATTTCAGTATCCCTACCACACACCAAATCCTCTTAGCTGGCTCGGGTCCCAGGGCTGGAAACATGTGCCAACAAAGTCATTCTCAGGAATATACAAGAGAGAAAAGGGTCTACTGTATTTCACAGATTGTTCTAACAGAAAGCTGCATGCAAAGCATTAGAATGCTTCAATACAGACCCAGTGCAGTAGATGCAAGTTGTGCAGTGCATTAAGATGGCAGCAAAAATGAGAAAGGTCCATACTGCAGACAGTGCTGTCAGCAGAAGTTAATTTCTACTTGTTTAATAATGCAGGATGACTGCAGACAGTCTGTGAATGCCTCTCAGGGAAGTTGTTATCCATAACAGAATCAGGTAACAGAAATCCCAGCAGACAGCCACTGTAATGAATTGCTCTCATTCCTTTCCTGGCTATAGAAGGAGGCTCATGTAACACATGCAGCGACAGAACAAAAGAATAATTATGCTGGTCAGCCATCATATGTCAGCACCAAACAAAAGGAGAGCAGGCTAAAATCTTCAGCAGTGCTGAAATTTAGTCAAATTGCTTCACTCCCAGGGAAGTCATTTTGTTAAGTCAGAGAGGTGAAGGTTCAGAGTCATTCACATTTGCACATACATTACCTGCAGATGTTTAAGTGCACGTGGTTTCAATACATACATCCAGCTACACGTGGAGCTATGGGCGCAAATGCAGATGAGCATTTTCGTTGCTTTGTGTGCTAAATTTCTGCAGTATTTCTTGTCTGTTTGAGTGACATCTGGACAAAGCCAATTATTTATGGGTTTTTTTGACTCTTTTCTTTCTATATCATTTCTGAAGTTAAAAAAATCTCTTTTTCTTGATAAGAAGAATCACGCAAGGGCTGTCTTGTACATGGAAAGGGTAGCAAAACACAACCAACCTTCCAGATGAAATTTTAAGGCATATTTATTATTCTTGGGAAAGCCCAGCTGAGTTCGGTCACGTGGTTTCTAGCGGAGTCTCGTGGAACAGAACACACCAGTCTCATTAGTGTCTCTCACACTTGTCTGCATCTTTCACAAAAATGAGACAGTAAGGAAGCTGAATGCAGAGCACTGCAACCCTCTGCAAACCTGCAGTAGTGTTTGATGTGACAGATCACAGAAAGCAGACCCTGTCAAAAATGGATGTACAGGGAAGGAAAAGGGCCCCGAGGTCAGAACTCTGTCCTTCAAAAGGAATCGTTTTCCTTTTCTCTGTTTTAATTGGGGTCTATTAGCATCTTCAGAAGAATTAAACTGTCAGATTTTGCTGTGATTTTTTTTTTTTTAAAGCTTTTATTAACAGTCATCCTCATTCAGAAAAGAGTTATCCTCATTAACTAAGTGTCATCACTATCAACAGAGAAAAGCTACACGCAACAAGCTTGTGAGGGAAATCAGGACTTTCCCTTTTTACATAAACAACATGACAAACAGAAAGAGTGATGGACAAACAGATTAAGCTGGACAAAAGGGCAGTAAGTGCTCTGCTGGAACTAGGAAGGAATTGAAGATATACAGGTACCGCATTTAGCCATTGGGACACAAACTCTGCCAACCCTACAGGAATATGGATGACAAAAAACTCAAAATTGAGGCCTCCCTTATTGGAGCTGAACATTGCTCAAACCAAACAAACTGTAAAGGCTACAAAAGGAGACAGGTCATGGAACAATTAGGCCAAAATTCTTAGTATTTTTCTTTCACCATTTAAATAGCTGGCATTATTAAAACAGCACACTTTGTACAGCTTCCTTTCTAATGCTGGTAACGTTCCTTTTTAGGATTAGGGGGCTTTGTCCAGCTAACCTGCTGTTCAGATTCCCAACACAAGAAGCTTGGGAGATCATTTAAACTCTTCGTATCTTCTGAGTTTGCCTCTGCTGTATTTCTGCATTGTCACTGCCTCCAGCTATCAATGTTCATCAACTCTGAAGGCCTGCACAGAAAGCAACACACTTATCTCGGATGTTTTACAGCCAGAACAAGGCATCTATAAATAGTAAGTTGGACAGTTATAACACTGGTGTTGATGATTTCCTACTGTTTCTATGTAGAATTCAATAGTTCTATATATAATTATGGACTTTACTTAGGTTTAAAGAAATAAGCTGATGAAGCAGACAGGGTAAACAAGAACAGCTATCTGCTATTCACATTTCAGGGATAACCAATACTTCATACCCTAGCTGGCAGAGCTTTATACAGAAATCAATATAACTGTGAGAAGTGGGAATGCTTTCAGATTACACGTTCGCAGCACAGCCGAGTCGCACACCCTGGCTCTCTCTTTTCCAGTGTCCAAAATATACAGCACAAGACTTTTTGTCTGTTGTTGAACCTGACAGATAATAACTGCTGGCACTGAAGTCACAGCAAGGAAGCATATGAACGTGATTAAACTAGACAGCCTTGGGGAAAATGTTCAGAAAGTGTTCAAACTGAGAATGTGTAGGGAGTACGAGAACTGAGACAGGATTTGGAATGACTTCTAGGATCCACTGAGCAGGCAGTTTCACCTTTCTGAACCTCAGACCCTCCATGTGCATGTCAGTGTTACCATGCAAAGCTCTTCACAGAAAGCAAATGACCATCCAAGCAGCTTTGGAATTCTCTCACTGTGAAATGGCAGAGTTTAAGGCTACTTGGTTTGTAAACCTTGGAGGTTCAGCCTCTGAAAAATCACTAGTTTCCTACAGTCCTGAAACTGAAGAACTAATTTTCTATATTTAAACATTTTAAAACTATTTATTTACTTTATGGCTTTACAGGTTGGATAGCTTTGCAAGCGCATTCATTAAAATAAACATCTTCCAAGATTGGTGATCTCTCCATTTTCTTCTTCCTGTTCTGCAGTTTTTCCAGCCCTATTTCATCTGAAGCATTAAAAACAACGTAAGACCTCTGTAAATTTGGTTTTTAACATAAAACCAAAAGGCTGCTTCAGAGCAGTGCACGGACAGACATAACACCGGATAAGGAAGCAGAACCCAAGACTTTTCTCCCTGTGTGTTGTTTCCCATTACTTGGGGTTTTAAAGCTGCCTAGCAGAGACAAAGCCAAACATCACAGCAGAGAACTTCCAGCCAGAATTCCTCTCCAGTTCCATTTGCTCAGCTCCACTTGGCAAGATTGGAGACATGCAATTGGCTTCATCTTCCTTTAAGCCACTTACAATTTACTGTGTTAGCTTCCAACAAGGCAGGCAAGGGTAGCGTATGTCAGCAAAAGGCAAGAACGAATAACCTAAACCGCACCAAGGGCAGCACACAAATAGCCCTATTTAAACACGCAATCTTGGTGTCAATTATTTATTATCTGCAGCATTTGGAACATGTGCTATTGCTCAAGGTTAAGACACGAATACCAGGCAGTCACACCCAAAGAAGAAAGAAACCTATTTTCTTTTTTTGCTGTTACAAAACACTGAAATCCCAAATGAGCATCACCCAAACCTGCAACTAACACAAATATCCCTTCCGTAAAATAACCAAAGCACTCACTTGAGTAACAAAGGAAACCCAACACAAAAAGCACAAACAAGGCGTGGAAAAGAAATAATGTCTGCATTTAAGAAATGAAAGGAAACTGCAGAACTGATGAAGGCAGTCAGGGGAGCCAAAGAAAGGGGTTTCAGAAGAGAATTTCAGGACTGATGCAGCTGGCTGCTCACACAAACATCTGCATTTCCCAACTACAGGAACATTATTTCTTGGCTTAGCTCCACAGCCAGCTAGCATTTCAGAGTCATCTTGATCACAGTCAGAGCTTATTTGTGATGCTATTTCAATGAAGGACAGCAGCTGAAACTTAACATTCTTTCTACTTGGTGTTCTCAGGAACACGTTCTGTCCTCTGTCATAACTGATTGTATTACTTTTTTTCCTCTAAGCAATGATATGTTGTATCATAATATGCTTCTGGTATTTTTCCACAGTGCAACCATCTAGAATTAGATCTTGTAGCCTTGCTTACTAATATCTAGTGTCTTTTAGTGGCCATGATAGTGACAAATGTTCTCAGAATCTAGGTAGATTTCCAAACAATCTTTTGGACTATGAAGCCATTGTGAAAATTAAGGCATACAGCACACACACCACTGTGCATAGCTCCTGTAAGGCCTGAGCCATTTCTCTCTAGGCTAAAAGAAAATTTGGAGGGATAACATTCTTAGTGTTTATCTGAAACCTTTTTATCATGTATTTAAAGCAGTCATCATCATAAATCTCATTCCCTCCCCCCCCATCCAGTTATTACACACAAATGCAGAAGGAGGCTCTCTATTCCAGTGCAAGTATTTTTGTATCTGACACATGTATTTCATTCTGTACTCCCTGCAGTGCTGTTTCCCTGGCTGCGTGCCCAGGATCCTGTGTTGCATTCTCTGTGCAGGTTCTCTTCTCTCCTTGTTATTCCTCCCAAGCACCTTTAGCTAGCATCAAGCCTCTTTATTGGCCGGAAAATCTCAAATGTCTTTGGATACAACTAAACATTTGAAGCTGAGGATTTACACACCAATTAACTGCAGAACAGGATCTGTGTTTGGGTTGTTCAGATGCATCATTTCCATTAGAGGTTACAGGGTTGTATATATATATAAGGCAACAAAAGCTTGAATAAGAATTCTCTTTCTGGTTACTTTCATTGTTCTGTTTCACAGCCAACCCTGCAGAGGCTGTGACAAATTGCGAGGTCATGATCAAATTTAATAACATCTCACATTCCCCTGGAAATGCTACCAGGGAGCAGACAAAAGAAAGCATTTGCTGAGCTCCTAGGGGAAAACAAAGTATTTGCTCAGAAGCCCTTGGTATGCAGATGGTGTCGCTGCCTTTAGAAATGGGCTTAGATCTGAAGTCAATAGGAACAAGCTGGTGGGGATGACACCGAGGGAGGGAGCATGCCACAATGTAGCTTAGGAGGACAACATATACACGAAAACGGAAGTGCTGGCTCTTTGTTCCTTCATCTCTGCTGTGTCCCAGGGACAGATTGATAACTTCTCTGCTCAATCAATAAAAGGAGAAGAGAGAGCGCTGTATACAAAGGGTGGAAATTAAATAAGTAAAGAGCGAGCTTTCAAATGGCAGTGTCCCTTTGCGAGCAGCGAGCTGCGCATCTCCCCTGACAGCCCGGCTTACCAGAAGGCAGCCAGCGCCACCGCGTGGCCACGCAGGGCTCAGCTTCTTCTTCCCCTACGTTACTGACCGAGCAGGATACACTAAAAGATGAGCCTGTAAGGCACAACAGGCTCCTGCTCAGTGTGCTGAGCATTACAGCAAGTAAGTTATAACTGTGCTACAAGGTGAAAAGAGGGAAAACTCAAGCAGGTTCTCAGCAAACCAAGCACATTTCACGTCCAGTAGACTGCCTTCCAGTATCTCTGTGCTTACCTGTGCTGGGCTTCAGCCGGCTCTCAGCTAGCTCAGAAATCGCTCCGGTTGTGATGGTCTTCTTCAGTCTAGAAACTCCAGAAGCTGCTGTCACTCCCGGTTTTGTAAGCATGTCATCACTGCACGCCCTCTTCAGCTACAATAAAGAGATCTTGTGAGCAACCAGAAGACTCAGAAGTTGACTACTCCCACAGAGCTGTTCAAGAAGCCAGGTTCATGGGAGAAAAGGACCATTTCCATAAAGCAACCAGTGGAAATATTGCTAAAAATACCATATCGTTTTCATTTATTTTTATATTACTTGTATTGCATTCTAGCTTTTTGAGAAGTGGGCTAAGAGGCAAAACCATTTCGAGAGTAAAGATGAAAAACAGGAACAAGTGTTAAAATTAGCAAGTAACTAAGATGATGGAAGAAAACAGGCTACAGTAGTAGACTACTGTGTACTGCCAGCTTCTGAGATGCTGCCCTGAGTAGCAGCCATCAGATTTCCTCACTGATTTACATTTACTGAAATATTTAGGTCTCTGCATTTCAGTGCCAGCTGACACCTTCCATTCCATTGAAGAACTATTTGCCTTACATGCTATTTTACAGTGTATTTTAGAAAATACTGCATGATATCACTCTAATTTATTCATAAGCCTGATTGTACATGAGAAAGCAAGGAACTGTTGTTGCTGTGCTGTTTCTTGGGATTTGCTTTTTAGCTTACTCTAAATCAGAACACTTAAGTACCAAATCATCTCAGAACTTTTGGTTAGCTGCTTCCCCATTTGTGTACCTCTAACAGCCTCTGTACTGCTGATAAAAACCTGAAATATTTCTCCTGAAAGGAAAGCATTTTAAAAGATCAGAGCTCTAGAGAGTATCCTTAGAAGGGTATTTTTCTACCCTTTGCAGTCTGTGGACAACTAAGCTGTTTTCACAAATCAAAACCAAATTCCTTAGAGGTTGTTCAGTGCCATGCAGGGGGTCCACGAACCACAGGCTGGAAACCACTACTCAGGTTAAAAAAAGAATGCACATGATGATGTACATTCATCTATTTAACATCTAAATGTAAAATCTTAAAGCAAAATAAGATCTCTCTCCACTCCAATTCTTTCTCCTCTTTGTCTGACTCAGTCTGTGGCTTCCTGGACCCCATGAGCATGCAAGTTTCTAAAGCTGCTGCTGGTCTGCTCCCGGAAACCAAATGCAACGCTTCACCTTCTGGCAGAAGTCTGTCAGCTCCCCCTTGGTAGCAGAAAGGAAGAATTTGAACTTTCTGACATCTAGAGACCTCAGCAACCTCTCTACATAACTCAGTCAATGAATCCTCTTTTACAGCAGCAACTTTTCCTAACTCTCTTTCTTCAAATATACTACAGGGATGCTCTGAAAGTAACGCCTCCTCTTTTATGATGTTGGTCCACGATGCTGAGGCAGATGTTGGTGGTATAGCAGTAGAGACTGAACTTTTCCACCAATACTCACTGAATTTTGTTGCCGTGCAACAGATGGCAGCAGAGAGGCAGTCTGACAAAACACTGTCAGACATGGAAGCACACACTAAGCAAAGGTGCCTAATTGCATTCCTCCGTGCAGAAAGAATTGCACCTACTGGCATTCATCAGTGCCTGCTGAATGAAGACCAAACAGTGGATGTGAGAACAGTGAGGATTCCAGCAGTGATGATGTGGTCAGTGGGTCCCCTTTGCTGGAGCAGATTTTTTGTTTTTATGTTTAAAAAAGGGTGGCATTCAGGCTCATGTTCATCGCTGGGGAAAATCCATACCTAACGGTGATGACTATGCTGACAAATTGTGTTTGTAGCTGAGAATCTGCTCTATCAAGCAGTGCTATTGTGCTCTTCGTAGCAGCCGTAGTTTCCATGGAAATAAATAGGAGGCATTACTTTCAGAGTGAGCTACGTACACTGATGATCTTGCATTTGCAGGTGTTCAGCAATCTGAAAGCATTAGCTGTAATTAGGAAGAAAACCCTCTGCATTTAACATATATGCAAATCAATATATCAAATTTCTGGACCAGTCTCCTCAGCAGCACCCCCTCAGCGGCGCACAGACGAGGCAGTAACACTTGCACAGCCCCAGCTGGTTTCAGTACCTTGCTGAGCCGAGATTCGAAAGCGAGTGAAGTGGAGGACTTGGATGTCTTCATTCCTGTTGAAGCAGTGGACAGCGACTTTCCTCTGTCAACCCCATGACTCCCCTGCTTTGACGCTGCACTCCAAGGCCTGGCAGTGCTCTTCATTTTTTCCCCCCTGAGTAACTCAGTCTACAGACCCTAAAAGAAAAAAAGTATTAAAAAGTGTCTTTTCATCTGAAAGAGCAAAGCAGAGATACCCGGCAGGAGTTCAAGGAGCTGAAAAGGATTGGTCAGATTTTATTCCTTCTCTTATAAACATAAGATCTCAGCCTATAGAGTCCTTCAGTACAGGCTGCAGCCATCTGCACTTTTAACAATGACTGGTAACACGAAACAACACAGACAGAACAGTGATTTTTGTTGGGACTCCGCAAGTCAGAAACCTCTGTCAACCACAGCAGAAAACCCACGAATGCCGAAGCTCAACGAAAGAGCAACTGAGGACACTCGTGAGAAAGCCTACAACAACGGGAACAACCTTGGCATAAAAAGAGAACTCTCTTACTGTTAGATGAAGAATGTCTGCAGCTGAAACACCACTCCTTTAGAAAAGCCACATGAGAAGTCAGTCTCCTCAGTCGTACAGAGAATATTAATCTTTAACTTATCAGTCTTCTGCAGAAGCAGCTGATGTTGCGCCGGTGATAAAGATGTGTTTCACAATACTGAGATCTACAAACCATGGTAAAAATAACAACTTCCTCGCAAATAACAAAACAGAAAGCAGATCCACTATTCCTCAGAGACGTGCTTATGCAAGAGAGAAATCCTGCCAGGATCAGGGAATAGAAGTTAATTTCTTCTTTTGGATTATAGCTGAGTAAACCTGATCTGCCAGCAGGAACAACTGCTCTGCCTCTCTCAGTAAGCATGCTGCTGAGAACTCAGTAGCTCAGCTCCTGTAGATCTAAATCCATACATTTTCAACCCTCCGTTTCCCCCATCCAAACCAGGAGCAGAATAAAATAATTATGTCTCTATTTCTGAAGTGCCACGAGCCCCCTTGCAGGGCTGGGAGCGGGATGGAGAGGAGACTGCCTGCCATCTCCTCCACACTTCAGTATGAGCAACATCTTCCTTCTTCAGCTTCAGTTCTAAAATAGACACAGGATGCAGTTGCATTTCAGTCTTGCATTGACAGAAGCCAACTTGTTTCTACATTAAACAGGTAATATCCAAAGATTTACAAAGGGATCGAGTCTCAGCAAGGGGAAAGCACGAAGTAAGCAGTAAGTGCTGCTGTTTGTCACACAGAAGTCCAGCTGGGCAGGTGTGACCTTGGATGGCAACCCTGTGACAGATGCCAAAACAATTTCCTCCTGGCTGAGTCAGTAGAAGGGCTTAGATCACATTTTTATCTCAGAACTTACTTTCTGCATGATTTCACATTCACAAATAGCACTCAGAGCACATGGAAAGCAAATCACTCAGGGGACAAGACGCAGTCAGCACTCACAGCAGCTTCCACGTGCCAGCACGGTCTGTTCGAGGAGGGCTTCGCAGCACAGAGGCAAAGGGACCACCAGGTGCTGTGCTGCTGTCTGACAGACCAACGCCAGCAAGTGGCAGTTGCTCTGTTTATCCTCAGTGCCTCCTGCAAGGAGGGTTGCCTGCTTTCCCTGCAGCTCTAACCTGCCAGCTGCTAAATAAAGAAATTACAACATTACTGGCTAATATTATTACCAACTATAGCTATTCCTCCATTAAAATTCTTAACACACACAGCATAGAGCCATCAACTGATCTCATCAGAGGAGAAAGCAGCACTCTCTGTTGATAATTATGCTGATCAGTTGGCTGCCTTTTTGAAGCCTGGACAGACACGTAAGCTATATTACAATAGAAAACATTTAGCATCTCCAGACTCTGTGATCTACCTTAGGGAGCTTCAGTGCTTGCACATATTTAATAAACTACTTTATAATGAGCATTCCATTCACTGTATTTATATGGGCGAACAAGCAATTACAGATGCAAGCTATCTTCCTGATTAATCTCCAAATTATGCAGATCTGGGTTTTTGTACAGTCAGTGGTTGCACGTACCCTCTGGATTTCTTCATAATTACCTCATACTTCCCTGCCTGAAGATGCACAGATGCTTTCTCGACGCCCAAAAGAATTTCATTTTGAGTCACTCGTGGCATTTTGAAGCTGCAGGAGAGATATGCTCATGAGAGCACAACGCTGGAAGCAAAAGGAGGAGGTACTAAAAACAAACCAAACCTGAAGCCATGTGCAGCCAGTAGCCTGCAGCAAAGCAGCTTTATCGTGTAGTGATAGCTGAGTTGTGCCATGTGGATTTAATAATAACGTACCACATCAAAGAGATAAAACTAACATTGAGAAGAGGATATTTGGATTTGTTCAATGTTTATTAGTTTTCACAAACTGATATGGGAATCAGCATCTGTAAAACGTGAAGCTGATGCTTCTGGTGCCATTGACTAACCTGAACCTCTACTGCAGATAGAAAGGTTTCCATCTGTGAAGTGGAACCCCAGTATTTTCCACAAGCCCTGTGCATGCTTCAAAGAATAAAGACAGGTTTCACACCTCTTTTGCAGGTTTCACTCTTAGGTAGGCGACACATTATTAGAAGCACGGCTTCGAGAGCAGTGCCAAATAAAACTACTTCAAAAACGAAGTAAAGCGGTACTGCGCTTTGATGAGAGCAGGAAACACATCCCAACAGTCTGCTTCTCTTTGCCTCAAAATTCAATGTATTGCATTACAAGAAAATACACCAAGAGAAGTTTAATATCAAGTAATGGCTCATGGACAGAGTTAGGCAGGCAGCAATGAGCTGCCAAGAAAACGTTACCTTGGGTATCTCAAGTGGCTGCTGACAGTTAGCATTCGGGAAACAGAACTTGTGTTACCAGCGGGTAATGGCCCCCAGCTAGTGCACAATGCACTGAGAGAAGCCTGCTATATTCAAAATAAATATCAACTTCTCCTTTCAAAAGAACCCCAGAGAGGTTATGACCGGATCTCCAGGCTCCCCACAGAGAGAAGTGTGGAAAAGAACGGCAGAAAAAAGTAAAAAGTTGCTGTACACGAGAGAGGCAGTCTAGCTGCTGCCACAAACACTATGACAAAACTCACTGCTTTTCCATCCCGTAGGTCCCATACCTTCAGACGAGGCACACTGCTGCTCGATCTCCCAGAAAATGGCTTCATAAGCAATGTCCAGATCCCTGCAACGTTCATTTCTTGCTTCACGTGTTATAGGGAGCTCTCCTTAGGAAGCAAACATATCCCAGCCCTGCCTCTTGCTGTCAGCCAGAGCAGCTCATGAGTGGGCTGCAATCACAGCCCGGCAGAACGCTCTGCTTGGAGCTGTGCTCTGACAGTGCACACAGACAGAAGACAAGGAGCAGCCCCATGAAGCGGGGGTTCATGGCAAGAACGCATTGCTTAAGAGCAGCAAAATCAATTCCATTACCAGTAACTTCCAGAATTAGACTGAAGGTGGTTTTTTTGAACATTATTTTAAATGAATATTTCCTACTCAAAGAACACTGGTGTCTGAGTGTCCTTCTTGTCAGAAATGGGTGCTGCAAATGAAATAACAGGAGAGCTTTTAGGAATGGAAAGCTAGTCCTGACAGGGCCTTTCCTCTCAGTAACCCCCAGGATTCCCTGCAGGCACCAGTCCCTAACAGTGCAGGCCGTGCTGTGCATTACATCCAACTCACGGGTTTTTTGAAGGGAATTTGGCAAATCTCGATGTGGACTATTTTGGCAGTTGCCAGAGGAAGCTTAGAGTGGAAAAAAGGCCCATTTTACTTACAGTGTTATTGTTTTATTAAAGACTGAAGACCTAGACGACTCCTCATTAGCCAGTCTGCATGCACTTCTATTAATAAGTTGTTAGAACCAGCCCAGGATGGGTCCCATTTTATGGCTAGAAAAACTGGATCCAGAATTTATTCCAGCTCTCACAGGCAGCCAGCATCAGCAGCAGCAACAGCAGGTCCCTTGGATCTCAAGGCTTGGCTGTCCATCAAAGGAGGAATCCACCCATCTCGTAGAACAAACTTCTAGGGAACATTCTGCTGGCTGTCAAAGGCTGCTTCCCTCCGAGTAACTAAATAAGAATAGATTGAACTGAATGGCAACAGAAATATTCTACAGTCAGGAAACCCAGCAGTTACACTACGGAGTACACAGAAATCACCAACATCTGCAGAAATTGATTTCCATAAGAAACTCCCAGAGGAGGAAGGAGGACATGCATAGAGTTCTGTACCCCGTGTACCTCATGTGAGTTAGGTTTCCCTGCTCATCTCTGTGTGCAATGCTACTCTCTCTACAGAACAGCCCAACTAAAGCAGAATCATTCAAACTGCTTTGGCCAAGCAAATGAAAAGAATCATTGTGGACATTCATTGTAACACCCATCTGCAATATGAGTAATATATGAGATAGCAGGTCCATTGAGACCTGTGAACATCCATTTCTGAAAAACGAGGCCACAAGGACCATCTTTGAAGAGAAGACCCTCGAAGGACAGATGTCTGCTGGTCAGGTTGGTTCAGAGCCCCAGCCCAGTGCCATTTTCCCATAACTCAGTTACCTTTATTATAGCAAGATGTCAGACTACTCCAGGACCTTTAGTACAAATTCTCGTGGAAACAAAACAATTCTCTTCTGTTTGCTGTTGTTGCTTTTGGCATGCAAAACTTGCATCATGCTCATGCTGTCCTCCTAACCTAACCAAACTCCATCTCAAACTGTCACCTGGAACATAGAGATCGATAGCAGGTTCCAAAAATTGCAAGACATTCCCCTCTGGCCTGCAGAAAGCAGTACAGCAGGACAGCCTTTTATGCTAAAGCAGAATGATTTTCTGCCTTCCACACAAAGTCATTTTAAACAACAATTTTCAGGTTGACAGATGCTTCCATATGAGTCATGTTGGGTCCTGGGCTGATACCTGGAACCCAGCCAGGTCACACAGCAGGGAAGCCCATAGCCTAATGCAGGAGCTGCCAGGGTGGAGGTTGCTTTTGTATGCACTACCTGCAGGGAAGACCAGACTAACAATTAAAAACAATCTGTTACTCCCTTGTGGTCATCGTTAGGACCTTTCCTTAGGTATCAGTTCCTTTCAGCTCCGTGTGTAATATTTCTGTATTCCACATCCTCTTTTCATTTAGTTTCCATTAGCCTCAAGCTTACTGAAAGCAGGCTCTCCCACAGCAGCAATCCTCTGTTACTCTTCCAAACAGACTTGCTGGAAGTTTTTCCAGCGCAAAGCTTAACTTTCCTTGCAATTGGATTAAACATCCCTCAAAACCACAAGTCAGATCGCCCGCTTCCACCCAAAGACCAACCCAGATCCACAGGTGAGGTGTGCCAGCACCTCACCCCTGACGCTCCTGCTGGCCATAAAAACAGAGAACCAACTTCAAACCTGACCCCAATCACTCGGGCTGCCGTTTCCCCCGGTCTCCCTCAGCAGACAAGCTTCCCATTGCATTTGCAGCTGAATTTTCATGTTTTGATGGTAAAGAACCAGACAAAAAGACAACACCTGGAAATTTTCATGTCCAGGCTGCATGCTGCAGCAGGGACAAAATGGCTGGTTTTATGCATGCCTCAAGCAAAGGTGTTTTTGTGGGTTTTTTTTAATTTCAGTAGCTCAAAAAAAAAAAAAAAATGCATAGTAACACAGCCAGGCAGTTAAAGAACCCAGGCAGTTTTGCAAGGAGTTAAAATCTACCTGAATTTTAGATAGAAAACACGCACAACTGAAGAAGCATGCCCAAGGTCACCAGCTCATCACTAGAAGCACACAAAACAAAGCAGCATTCCAAGAGCTGAACCATCAGTAGTTCTGATACAGCTGGAGGGTCACACCTCCATCTTCGCTGTTGTCTGAAGGCTGTTTAAGGCAGTTTTCAAGGATACAAACAAACAAGCAACTAACAGAACAAAACCTGCTCTTCTGCGGGACTCCTACAAATCTCAGAAGAAAGCCTTCAGTACAGCCCCAGATAAGAATGCTCTTTATAGAGCACAAGGCTCCCTTCCTCCACGGCATGAGGAACTACAGCAGAGCCAGTTCCTCTCCTTTCCCTTCACAGCACCAGTTAGAAGCTCACAGCCTATGGAAACCCCCCCTTTATCTCTCAGAGACAGTTTCTGCACCACTGGTTACTGAGGTAAGACAATCTCTGGTGTTTGTGTTTAGTATTTCTTGCTTATTTCCTCAGCATTCATAATTCTCTGGAATAGGTATTAACCAGTGTATAAATATACCAGCTGGTTATGAAGACACGTAAATAACAGCAGAAATGGTCCAAGTGATGACAGTTCCAGGTAGCCACAAAGGACAAGTTTCTGGCCATCGACTCAACTCCTGGCCCATCCAACACGACTGACAGGCTGCAGGTCAGCAGCCGCTCAGCTCCACTTCTCAGCACTGCTCAAAACAAGATGCTCTCTTCCCACACCAGCCATTGGTGTCACTGATGATTTTTCCAGGCGCAGGCAGAGCAGCACACAGCCTCCTGCCCGCCCGCCCACCCCCACACACACACATTCTCCCTGGAGTTTATGATTTGTGACTTTTTTATGCTCAGTTAGATCCCACAGAGAACACAGAAAGTACAGTAAAACCCTCACGTGTGTGTATGGACATAGGACTTATTTAGCTGTATTTTTCTTCTCCTTGTTCTACATTACTGCCATTTACAAAACAGGACAAAAATCATACAAGAAACCCACCAAGCCAAAGCTGTGCTCTGAAACGGCTGAGAACCATCTTCTGTTTGGCCATGGATATTCAATCTTCTCCGCCCCCTCCTTCCTCACGCTGATTATCTAACCAGCCACCACCACGCATCTCATAAGAGAAGCTGTGCTACCTCCCAGTGACCTTCCATCATACAGAAAATACAGGGATAGGGAAGCAAAGATACCAGCTGATTTGTCAGCACTCTGCTCGCATGTCCTCCAGACAATAGCAGCTGCTACCAGCTGGATGGCGCGAGGCCTGAAGCGATGAAGCACAGCCATGTGCTGCCTGCAGGAAGCAGCTTGCTGCGCTTCTCCGGCTGCAGTGGATGCTGTCTCAATAAGGCTGACAGGACAAAAGGCAGGTAGGGTCTTCCACTGACTGCAGGACAGAGATATGGACTTGAATGTGGCAATTCTGAACCCACATGCACCTGCTACAGATGACTGCACACCAGGAAAAAAAACGTACGGGATAGGATGGAAACACCAAAAGAAGGGAAGTAGGCACAGGCAGGATGTTCTGCAGCTGGGAAAGCACATACAGCATGGAACACGTATGTACAGGTTGCACAATAAATGACAACCTTCCCCAGAAGGGTGAAAACGATGCCATGATCCTGAATTTCCTAGCTTCTGGAGTCGCAATCATGTCACCACCACACAGAATGAGGTCACTCGGGGCTCTCCCCACCACGTCCCTGCCTTGAATACAAGGGTTTAATTTATGTGCAGTATATTGCACACTGAGAACAAAATGGTTTAGAACCATTTCAAGGTAGCTACTGCCCATTAACCCAGGTTCTTTGAACTGCTGCACAGTGGATACAGCACAAAGCGAGTGACACATACGGTTAACACCTCATGTTTTGTCAACTCATAAGGAGAAGAAAAAGGTTTCATTTTATATAGAGCAAGAGCTATATAATTGCTAGAGAAACGAAGAATAATTATAAGTGGTTTTCTGGGTAATTACCTGCCATTACATTTTTCTGCAGCACAGGAGGATAGATAGAGGTACAAGGAAGGGAAGGAATGAGCCTGCTTTTAGAATGGCAGAGATGCACAGCAGGTCATTACGCAGCACTCCTGACTGGTACGTGAACAGAGGCTGGCAAGTTCCCCATCGGGGTGATGCACAGCTGGATGACACCACAGCCAGTGCTCTGCCTTGGGATTCCTCCTGATCCTGTCCTCAGCTCCAACGTAGATTTCCTGGGCCACCTCAGCCCTCTTCCATTTATGAGAGCAGAATCGTAGCCATTTGCTATGCAGCAAATTTATGAAGATAAGCACATGAACGAGCATCATTCACGTGCCTTGGAAAGAAACCCTACTGAAAAAACAAAATTAAAGTGGGAAATCAGCATCTGTCACATGTCACAAGTGAGCAGCCCCAAATATTGCCACATGTTGGGATGTTTCCCTGATTCCCCTTTTCCACTCATCACAACATGGAGCAATAACTGAGGCCTGGAAGCCGTCCCTTAAGGAGATATTTATCCTCTGTTAAAGTGCTGAGAAGGCCATTTACTACAGTCAGTAAGTGGGGAACTTCTGAACTTTTATGAGTGACGTTGTAAACTTCTAGCTCAAAGGTCACTCCAGAAAGACAGCAGGAGTAAACCCTAAACCTGAAGGAGAAGCCAGAAGACTTCTGGATTTAAAAACCAGTCATACTGAACAGGAATAGAACAGATTTAAATAACAGCATCAGGGGTTGTGACTGTGAGTTACAGGACCACAGAGGGACTGAAGGACCACTGCGGTGTATGCATAATGAAATGAAACTGTTTTAAAACAGAGGAAAGGGAAGAGGCAGTACACGTGTGCATGCCAGGATGAGGTATCCCTGCATTACTCATCTGCCATTCTGTGCACAAAAACCAGCATATTTCTGCAAATCAGAAATCCTCTCCACAGCTGAGCTTACAGGGACAGAAAGCACTTCACTGCTTAGAAAGGGTAGAAGAGGAACAGCATCTTGGAGGTGAAACAAAGAATTAGTAGGGGACACTCATAAGAACTTGAGACAGCACAAGAGAAGGTGGTAGAGAATCCCTGTTTTCAAACCAGTTCTACCAGTAATCCCTTGCTGCTACACATACAGAACGTTAATTAACATCTCCACAACTTTGCAAAGCTATGTTACACGCTATATAAACACTACTATTATTATGAACATGCTTCAGCCCAGGGTATACTTTTAAGGCCACCTGTCAAAGTGGTGCAGCTCCAGGCCCTGCGAAGATCCGGAGCAGCCCTACGCCTTGCTGTTACGGGATGGCACTGCCTGGCAGGCTCTGCAGTGCTGTCGCTGGTCCCCTGCAGGGAAGCGAGCTGCCAAAGCTATCTGCTTAGCAGCTTGTTCCTTTCTGCCCTTTCTTCACTGGACTGCGTGAGCAGGCAGCAGCAGAGGAAGGCTTGCCTGTGCTCCTGCTTGGTTTAACTGCTGGAACGCAACACGCAGCTCCCAGAGAAGAAAGGAGATGCAGGCACAGAAATAGCTTCAGCCCTTCTGTCGCCCAACTCTATGAAGCCAAGCAGGACAAAACACGGTAGCCAGCTCTCCAGGTCCTCTTTTTGGTAGTTGTAATGACTTCTAGATCACCCCCAGCCTATTTTCTGTAACACTGAATTGTTTGCACCCTACATTTTTTGTGTTTCATGCAATTTAGGTTTAATTAGAATGAAAAACAAAGAAGTGCTGCTGAGCATTACAGGTTCATTCACTCTAAGATACACCGTATTCCTCGAATCCTGATACAGATATTCCCAGCTTAAAAAGTGAAGTACTTACAGCGAGCGCTTGTCCTCTTTCCTGCATTAAGAAGCAAGCTGTCTCCCACTAGCTTCTGACAGCGTGTGCAAGCCAGGCTGAAAATTCAGGGCTTGAGCACTTCCCTGAGAGGAAAACCACATTGCAGCGAGACAGAGAGCTGCTTGAGAAATGATTCACATACGGAAGCAAGCTGGCTTCACCAGCACTTTGGCATTCAGCACACACGCACACATATATGCACACTTGCTTACTCAGGGGAAAGAGAAATATTATATTTTCATCAAAGCAAGGCAGATTTATGCAAGAAAGCCATTTCAAAAGCACGGAGATGCTTCACGGATTAAAGCAGTCTGAAGTTCTTTCAGTATCTCATCATCCTCAGCAGCAGATCTGGACCCTGGGCAGACACACTAATAGAAATAGCTGGAGTCAGTCCTGAATGACTTTTCTTGAGCTGACCAAGAAGTATCAGTCTGGCCTCTATTTAGGGACTAGAATAAGCAAGGATCAACATCCCACTTGCTTAATCTTCCTGAAGAAAATGTATTCTCTGAAAACAGGAAGGAAAGCACCAGAGGCTGTGACAGTTAGATCAGGCACTGAGAGCATCCATGGTCGGTGTCTGGTGGGTGTCAGGCACCCATAATCAGCTTTAAGCTTCTAAGCACTCACCCTACCAAGGCAGCTGATGCTGGGAGCTCAGATACCTGCAGTACCAACCCAACCCAGCCTGCTTCGCCAGTTTCTTCAGTACCTGAGGACAGACTGGGTCATCACAGGCAGAGGAACTTATCTATGCCATATTTTTATATATCTGATATTTAGAGTCTGGGATTAATCACAGCTCAGATAAGAGAGCAGTACTTTCTGTCATTCATATTAACCAAGCTATGACAGGTACTGCAATCTACACAAATTGTGTTTCTCCTCCCTGAGGAAGCGACACTGCACTCAGTGACACAGGCATAGGCAGGAAGGTAGGCAGCAAGGACCTCTGCTTTGGCACTGGACAACCTTCAGAGCTGAACAGAGATGAAAAGTACTGACAGCATTTACATATTTCAGCTTTGGTAGACAGGCCAGAATAGTGCCACTCAGTTTCCCCAGGCCCAGCAAGACCAGACAGTGTATTTGTTTATTTTGAGGTTTCTCAGTAGCACTTACTTTCATCTGATCTCTTCACTTAGACCAAAGAATTATTCAACACAAAACCTTCTGAACTGAAAAACTGCATTTCTGTTTAATGAACAAAGAGCCCAGAAACAGACAGCTAAAATGAGTTGGCTAAGGTCATAAAGAAAGCCTGCGGCCTGTCCAGGGCATTAACCGTAATTACTTTCACACAGCCAGGATGAGAAAACCATCTCAAACAGCGATACGAACTTCTTTCTTTTTCAAAGAAGCTGCCAGGTTCTCACCCAAGCAGTAAGCCTGGTCAGCAGGCAAACACACGAACAGATGGCACATAGTTGCACGCTGGTCAAACCCACCAGCTCTCCTAAGTGCAACAGGGGACAAAAGTTAGACTGAACCTCACCTAGCAGCGCACCTTCATCACCCTGCGTGGGGCTGCAGGGGCTTCGTGGTGCAGCCTGCAGCGCTGGTGTCGTTTCACAGGAGCAGGTTGGATAGCACATAACTTAAAGCAGTGGGCAAAGGGCAGAACTTCTGCTGGAACAGATCATTTGAGATGCAAGTGTACATGCTGTGTGGGAAAAAAAGGCTCATACAAGGAACGAGATGAAAAATATCCTTGCATTTACAGATATTTATGCTATTTTTAACTGCTTTTGTGCATGCAACAACCTTAATTACAGAGAGAGATTCCGTAAGCAAGGCTATTATGTCAATAACAACATCTTTTTAAAGCAAGTCTGTAATTCAGCTGTAAGACTTGGTTTTATAACTCCAGACAGTAATGTGCCAAGAGTAATTACAAGGGAAAGTCTGCACCAGACAGCGGGTGTAAGTGGAGCGAGGCCATGGCTCTGGTCACTGTTTGCTCCCCCTTCCTCCTCCTCCTCCATAACTGATACAAACTTCTTATTTTCTCAGTTCCACCACAGATGTCAGGAAGTTCAAGCAGCCAGCAGACATGTGCAGAATGAATCATGGGGCACCACTTTCCATTTTGACAAAAACAACCGCTGTTCAGCTAACACGATGCTGCTGCTGATCGGATGGGTGGATGTAAGAAGTGAACTCCTGGAACTGCTGCCAGAAAGGCTGCACCAGAACAAGAAGGCTGTGTGCATCCACGTGGGGAACTCAGATCTTCTCCTGCAGCGTCACTTTGCCATGTGCATGCCTGCAGCACATACCCTGTGGCACAGCTACCAGCTTTGAGCTGCAACCAGAGCAAACACTCCTGCTGGAAGAAGCTAGAATCATTAAAGCTGGAAGAAAGCAGATAGGATTTGTGGAACACGGAGTGCTACAGGAGACAGAAAAAGCAGCTTGAAAGCAGCTTCCTTTGTTGCCTATTGCCAACATTTCAGAAGACCAGACAACAACTTGAAAATTTCCAAGGGAACAGCCACAAAGTACGTCAAAAATAGACTTAGGAAACTGCCTGATTCAAAAGTAAGAGTCTGTGAGAGGAGCCCGCATCCGTCAGTACCCCTGTCATTTCCACCCAAATCACTGAAGAGTTAATAGACATCTACCTACCAAAAAAATCCAACCCACAGAGCATGACAGAACGAGGAAGGAAATCTACGTGGCAAAGAAACATTCACAAAGTCGCTGCAATTCACACATATAAAATAAAAGCCTCTTGTTGCTTTTTCACTCGTGTATCTGGAGAAGCTGGCACAGAGACATCTGAAGGCTGCACAGAGTGATTCTCAGCCTTAAGAGGCACAGCAGCAAACCAAAGAGTGTTACTACAGTTACTCTTCTGCTCAAAATGCAGATACATCAACGTGAAAAACACAATGTTCTCCCCCTGGAAGGGGAGATGAGGCTTCCAGTGCTCATTCTCACTTAACTGACTTTTTTATTTCATTTATGAAATTAAAGAGGCTTAGAAGAAGAACACCCCTATTCTTTATTATTCTTCACTGTTAATTTTCTGATGCACAGGCTGTAACACAGCATTAACAACACAGAATTACCATATTGAAGTTGCACAGCAAGTTCCTACTACCTACACAGGCAAAGCACTGCACAACCCGATTTGCTCCCCCTCCTTATTAGCCAGGATGAACTGCATGCTGGAGAAGCCAGCATTTGATCACCGTGCAGGAGACTAACAGAAAATCGCTTCATTAAGTTTTTGCTGATCACTGACCATGGAGAGCTGTGCAGCAAAATTAAGGACCGAAGCAGATGTGCTGGAGGCTGCCTTGGAAGCAGAAGCCCCGGCGGGATGGTGTAGGAATGTCCCATCCCACTGCTTTGAACTTCTTGATGCATTTCAGGGAGATGGAAATAAAGGAGCCGAGGTGCCAGCTTTGCTTCGGAGGGACTTGGAAGTGCTGACAGACCCCAAATGGAACCAGAACCGCAGGGCATGCCTGGATGCAAAGCGTGCATCACAGGGAGCCCAGCAGCAGCAAGAACTAGGACAAATTAACCTAGAAAAATGATGAAGCACAGGGAGCCCAAAGCCCAGAAGACTAACATGTCCTCTAATGAAGAGCAGGACTTCAGGAAAAAAAACTCTTTGCAAGGCTTAGCTCTCTATACAGTAAAGTCCTGAAGTTCCAGTCTTGTTCTTACCCTTTGCATTTGTTATTTTTTATAGATTGCTCAAACAGCATCAGCAGCTCAGTAACCCTTATCTGTTCTAGACAGTGAAACAAAGGCACCTAATTTATTGACAATATATCAAGAGCTAGTAAGGATCCACAGCACCCACTGATTGCAGCCCCCAGCAAATAGGAAGTCAGCAGCTTTGCAGAAGCTGGGCCTGTTGTTATAGATAGGCACCCAGAACTGGGGCATAAAGATTTGGCTTTGGAGGCCTCATCAAATGCAGGAAAAAGGGGGAAATCTAAATTAACATTCAGCAACTGACTTCTTCCAGACTTGTGTGAGTGACTGTGCTTGCTGCTGCTTGAAAGCTGAAGCACTCAAACACGGAGATCCATCTCCCCCAGCATTCATGGTCATGGTACAGTATAACTGCTAAGAAACATGCAGGAGGGAATGTGAGGGACATCTGTGAACTTGGAGAAGGCAATAGGAACTACTGCTGGCAGAGAGCAGAAGAGGACTGATTGGCCAAGCTCACAGGAACTTGGCAAAGAAAGCCACTGTCTGGGAAAGAGGGGAAGATTAGGAAGTTCAGGACAGCAAAGTCACTCTGGCGGTGCCCAGCCACAGTTTGGGAATACAGAGAAAAGAGAACATAAAAGGCAGATCATTTTTTTCTACTACAGACTGAATAAACCTGAATAGGAATGTCTCTTCCTGTAGCGAGTACCACAATTCCATATCCTTCATTAAGATTAATTAGTTCACTTGCTGGCAGTATCAATGGAAAGGTCAAGTGCTGGATTGATCAAGGAGAGCCACGCTCCCCTGTTGCTGCAGGAGCTGCTGGGAAAGCCACGGGAAAAGTTTGGGCTCTCACTGCCCGCATAACAGTTCTCTCACCTGAGGACATCTAACGTCAGAAACATCAATCTTACAGCCTTCCATTACCATTAACATTCACTATTAGAGATAAGAAATAATGTATTTCCTCTTTGATATTGTGGGTAATCTCATTCAGAGCGTGCAAACAGCCCGAGCTGCCCGCTGTATCTCAGGGAGCTGGAAGCCTCCTCCCAGCGAGAAACCCCTGCAGCGGTTACCATGGTAACACCGGTAGGAGGCATTCAAAGGCAGCTCTCCCATAATCACGTCATTAGGGATCAAGAAGCTTTATTAAGAAAAAGCAGAAAAAGCTTGAAACCAGAGACCCAGGTCTGGTGATGGGGTAAGTGGACAAGGAACGCACGGAGAGAGATCTGCTCTCACCACCTCCTGGCTGCACACAAAGCGCTCGTCCCATTCAGACCCGAGGCAGCACCGAAGTTGGCAGAATAAACTATTTTTAGTCATTCAAAAACTTGTTCCACTGCCACATTTCAGCAGCAATAGCTCTATGAACCCCTCCAGAAGTGCAGCAGGGGGCTGTGCTGTGGCTCACCCCTACGGCAGGGCCGGGCTGTGAGGCGTACTGCTGCCCATGGCACTCAGAGGGCCTTCCTTCCTGCAGGGGACATCGGTGGCACTGCAGGCCCCAGCAGTGCGGCACCACCCAACAGAGGCTGGGCAGCCCCAGTGTCACACTGCTATCTGCATGC
Organism: Pavo muticus; assembly: GCA_016647715.1. Taxonomy (NCBI): domain Eukaryota; kingdom Metazoa; phylum Chordata; class Aves; order Galliformes; family Phasianidae; genus Pavo; species Pavo muticus. Next base: position 838,408 of record JACDJE010000270.1, on the reverse strand, counting down.
GGGGGGAAACACGGATGCGGGTACATAAGAAGCTCACACCAATGAAGAGCTGTCATGGGAGAAAGTAGAGATATAAATGGCAAACAACGTATTTCTTGAGGTTTGAATCTGTAGCCTCCCAGATTGGTGGCATGCAACAAAGGATCTGCAGCACCACATCTCCAGCCACCGAGCCACTTCCAGCTGGCTGAGCCAGGTAACAATCATCACACCGAGTCCCTTTCTCTTTCTGCTGCATATTTCCATGACAACTTCCCCCAGTATCAACTTCTTCACATTGGAAAGGTCTCTCAAATAAGAGTTTGGGCTCCTATAGCAACGGCTGAAATCCCTGGGAGACGATGATGTCTGAAACTTTACACGGCTCTTTTTTTAGCCCAGGAGTTACAGCACGAGTGCATTTTAAATCTCACAGATCAAAGCAAAGCATGCCCAGCGTTGGGGAAGCTGGGAAGGAGGAAAGCAGTAGCTCACTGAAGTGGGACGAAACTGAAGGAACTGTGGTCAAAAAGGATGTGCACTGAGATATAAAATGTTAAAGAGAAGAAATAGAGGATCAAACAGCTTGAAAGCTGCATCCTGCTCCTTCTGCCCAAGCTATAAATCAGAGCCACAAGGAACAAGCCTGCTGATCCTAAAAGGAGATCCTGTTTAAATCTGTGTCTATATCACTGCAGCCTGATATTGACCTGAAGAGAAACCAGCGAGTCAGGCAGCCTTTTCAGTCTTACCTCCCATATAGCTGCCATCCCCTCAGTGTGACCTGCTATTGATACTTCAGCTGTCTGCCATCACAGTGACAGTATTCTCCAGCAGAGAAAGTCTTTTTTTTAATCTTAGAAGAAAAAATAACTGCACTGTCAAACATAAAATTGGTTAAATTCATAAGCCAAGGGAAGCATGGATGTTAAAGCAACTAAATCCACTGGATTTAGGCGTATTTCACAAAGCAATTTACTGCTGTAATGTCCTTTCAAAGCCAGGAACTTAAAATCTCATAGGTAAGAAATCATTACATTCAGAACCTGGGTGAGAGGCAGGAAAGCTGCAGCCTCAGCTCGCGGATGTGATACTACAGAGTGGAAGGGTTAGGTGGTACTGCTGGAATGGAGCCCAGCACAGCCCTCTGTAGCCATGGGGAACCTATGTGCTCCAGGAGAGACAAGGGCTGCAGAGCAACCAGCTACCAGCACTGCAAACCTGCTGTGCTTTCTTCTGCTCGTGGTACAATGGAAAGGTTTCCCTTCTCTGTGAGAAGATCAGTGAACCTGTCCTCTCTTCCTCTCAGTCCCCTGGGCTGCTGCAGTTCTGGGAAGGGAAAAGGGGGCAGGCAGGTAGGTGTAAGAGTGAAAAAGAACGGATTAATCTCACTGTTTTCAGCTTCCACCTTCTGCCACTTCCTGCTCCAGAAAGGACTGAGGAACTGAAGATGTGTTACAAAATAAAGTTGAGTTATGAAAATCTTTGGATTTTGTTTTCAAACAGCAGTGCCAAAAACGACAGCTGAAGCCTATTCAAAATCTTGGAGGGACATGCAAAACCAGGATTCAAACAAAACCATTACTTCCAAGGTTTGAACAATCTGCCCTTCAGAACCCTGTCTGGAGAACATTGCAACGTGGGATAACGTCACTGCACAGGCCAAGTGAAATACGGCCATTTAATATTCCTGCATGCTGCCCTCTGCTGAAGTGCTGAGCACAGTGGGTCCATCGCAGGCCTGAGCAAAGCCACAATCAGCTGCACCTGATCCTGTCATCACACAGGGAGGAGACGCACAAAATGAAGAGGTTTCACCTGGGACCAGGAAGAAACAACTTGAAATTTCATGTGGACAACTTATCAGAGCTGTCTCAGGCTCTCAGATTCCCTTTCCAAGCCTGAGCGTTCCATCTGACTTCCCTCATGTGACCATTTGGATAATCTCATCAGGGCTTTTCAAGCACATATATTTGTTCATAGGTGGAACAGAGAACAGCTTGAAGCAGAAAAGGATAAATACCTAAAGGGGAAATAGATATATTTAATTCTATATACATATTCATAAATAAATATAACTATTTCATATAAACGCAGGTGAAAATACTTGTGAAATATTGTTATACAAGCAAACTCATGATGTTGGGTTTGGAAACACAGAAAAGAAATTAAAAGCAGCATTCCAGCTTCATGTGTAAACTCGCAGCATCAAATGCCAGCTCCAGCATCTCTCTCTTCCCTTTATGCCTTTGGAAATAGGCTTTGCAGTGTGACTTCAAGATCAGCCCAACTAGGTTAGTGTGGATCAAAGAGAAGATTGAGATCTACAGTTCAGGGCTCCTTAGGGAGCTCAGCCTGCCACCAACCTCCTCTCCTACATAAAGATCTCATTGTAGTAGACATTAACAGCACGCTTTGCAACAGTTTCTGACCTTAAAATACAAAAAGCCTTAAAGAATAGCGAGGGAAGAGCCCTGAGCAGGTCTGATGGTCCAGCCAGCAGAGGGCAGTGGAATTTAATAGGAAAAGAGGAAAGTTGTTGAAAATAACTTCATCACTTCATTTGAAGAGGTACAACCATCAATCCAGGTTGTTATTTGAACCTACATATCCAGCACAAACAAGACATTTAAAAAATGAAAAGAAAAAAGAAACAAGAAAAAACTATTTTGGATCCTTGGGATTTCTAAGCAGTCACCTTTCAGAGCATTGCATAGCATCAGGAAGATTTCATACTTAATTCATTGCTTAAGCAATAACAATAATTAACAAATCTCTTACACCGTTTTCAGTTCTTGAAGCTCACCGATCTGAAGCACCCTGCTGAAACCATCGCAGCTATTTCTCAGGGGTTAAAAATGTATGGGTAACTTGTAAAGTTAAACCAAGACAACACTGAAGTCAACCAGGCTATTTCTTCCAAGCTGACCCATCTGCACTGTGCTGGGCTGAGCAGAGCACTGCTTCTGCTCCACAGAACAGGAACACAGCAAAGTGAGATGAAACATGTGTGGGTGGAGGCTTTTAACCTCAGCAGCTCTTCGTCCACTGAAGGGGGCACAGAAGAAGAGCTTCCCACCCCGTTACCAAACAGAGCAAGCACGGAAGGACTGAGGTTTCTATATGACTTGCCATGAGCTCAGTTTGCATTTCATGACAGAAAGACAGACTTTCGTTTGCTCTCTAAGCACCTTTGAAGTAAAGCTGCCTCTCCGTGCCTCCTTGCACCAGGGGTAGCCCAGGGCTGCTCGGATAGGCTGCAGGAGATCCCCCAGCACCGCACTGCTGCAGCGCCCAGCACCTCGCACCTTCAGCCACTCACCACAGGAGAGCCCTAAGGGCCACGGGCTGAAGCCCCACCGCCCTGGGGGACATCCGCAGGGCTCGGCCCGAGGCTGTGCTGCCGGCCCGGGGCTGTGCAGGAACACCACCGCAGGACCCGCAGCTCCCGGCCCCAGGGCAAGGCCGACCTGTTGCCCCCGCACCCAGAAGTCACTCAGACGGAGCGGCGGGTGGGAACGGCGCGACGACGCCTCAGAGCTTCCCACCGCCCCGCGCACCTGAGGTAGAGCGGAGGCGGTCGGCCCCGCACTGCGGCTCCTCAGCCCACCCCCAGCCCGCGGCTGCCTGCAGCCCGCTCCCATCCTTACTCCATCCCACTCGGAGCCGCGCTCACCTGCTGCCGCCTCCGCTACCGCCGCCTCCGCTGCCGCCCTCGAGGATGCTCGGGCAGCCGGAGCGCTCACCTCAGCTGCACCGGCCCCAACGGCCGCTAGGGGGCTGCGGCACGCCGGGTAACGGAGCTCCCCGCCCTCAGTGCGGCCAATCACGTGTCTCGTCGCGGAGCATGCCGGGAGCTGTAGTTCCCCGCCCTGGCGCGGCAGCGGGGCACGCTGGGAGATGGAGTCGCGGCACGGCGCCGCACAACGGGCGTCTCCCTCAGCGAAACTACGACACCCATCGGCCCCCGCGCGCCGCTTCCTCTGCGCTACGGAAGCCGCGCTGCCGGCGCCTGGAGCGGGTCGCGGCGCCGAGGACAACGATGGCGGCCGCACCGCCGCCTTCCACGCCGGGCGGTTCGCAGCCGCCGCCACCGCTGCAGTACAGCGCTCTGCTGCAGCACCTGGTGGGCGAGCAGCGGCGGCCCCGAGTGTGGGACCCCAACACCTTCGGGGGTATTCCCAGCCCGCCCAAGAGCAAGGAGCAGAAGATGGTGGAGAGGGCCATGGAGAGCTGCGCCTTCAAAGCGGCGTTGGCCTGCGTGGGGGGTGCGGCGGGGCTGGGAGAGCCGGGGGGTCCCATGGTACCGGGAGGGGTTGGGTACCCCAGCTGAGGGAGAAGCTGCAGCCCCATCAGCTCTCAGGGCCAGTTCTGGCCCATGGGCCCGGGGAGGGGTCTCCCTCCTTCCCCCCCCCCAGTTGAAGGAAGAGTGCTCCATGCTGTGTGCCCGCAGTAAAGGGGGATCAGCATCAGTGCCCATAGCACAGAGGGACAGCCCCTCATGCTGCCCGTAGGACCAGAGCAGCACTGACCCTGTGAGGAGACCGCTGCTCCAATCCAGAGGTTCATTTCATACCCATCGTCTTTCCCAGGGTTCGTTCTCGGAGGAGCGTTTGGGATCTTCACTGCTGGCATCGACACCAACGTGGGCTTCGACCCCAAGGACCCGTATCGCACCCCGACCGCCAAAGAGGTGCTGAAGGACATGGGGCAGCGCGGCATTTCCTACGCCAAGAACTTTGCCATCGTGGGCGCCATGTTCTCCTGCACCGAGTGCGTGGTGGAATCAGTGAGTAACGACCCTTAAACATTACGTAAGGTTTTATTATACACTAGTGATCACCTTTCATGAGTGCGAGGGGACTTGCACATCCTTGTGAGGGATTGGCTCGTTTCCTTTTGCTTCTTGATCATTTAAGGTTTTCAGTTCTAAACGTTTTCAGAACTGTTCTCTGATGGAATAAGCAGAGCTGCATGCAATAGTGAAGACCTTTCCCATTCAAGTCAATCAAGGATTTTGGCATTACTTTTTGAAACCTTAGCTCCAACCAACTTGTTGTTGCGTTAAAACATCAAACTGGGAGTTGCAACATGTCCATCTGAGCCTCTAAAAATTGCATGTGCAGAAAGGGATCCTTTGATGAAAGTTCTGAAGTAATAGGCCTGTTTTCATCTTGCCCCTACAGCAAGAAGTGACCTCGTGCAGCACGGCTTTAAAGCTATCATCCGTTTTCTTAAATAGGAAGATGAGCCTGTTATGAATGTCAGTACTGTCCTTTAATTGAAAAACACAATTAGTTCTTAACTCATGTAAAAGAAAAGTGTATCTGTTTGCACAATGAAGCAGAACAAATAGATGTTGCACTGGTGAAAAACTAGCACGCTATTTCCATAGCTCATGTTTGCCCGCAGGCTGCATGGCCAGACTGTGCTCAGAGTGCCTTTAAAATCTGTGAGCTGGTGCACAGTGCTGCCTTCTGGGGGCTGTCTGGGTTCACCTGAGAGTCTGCTGTAGCACTGCATTGCACCATGCGGTTGTGTCTTACCTCTCCTGCTGACCTGCTCCTTCCCCTCCTCCTGGCCATGCGAAACCTTTTAGAGTGCAGGGGGGCCATCTGCTGAGAGCAGAGGGAAGAACATCCTCATCTGAAACAGGGCTGGAAGGTCGCTTCCTCTCCCTTGGTATTAGTACAGATGTCGAGTTGTTATTCCGTATTTACTTGCCTCTGTTTTTTAATTCCACAGTATCGTGGAAAGTCAGACTGGAGGAACAGTGTTATTAGTGGCTGCATCACAGGAGGAGCAATCGGCTTCAGAGGTTGGTGATGCCTGCTAGCAACTACTGTGATAAGACAGCAATTTGGTATGGTAACAAGCAGCATTTTTAAGGCAACACGCATTGCAAATCTCTTTGTATGGGGTTATGTTGATGTCAGCATGAGAATGTGCTTGAAGTTGGCAGAACTGCCATCTCTGTCGCTTTCCTGTCATCTTGAAAGATATGTGTGGGTAGGGAAGGCTGGTTGTGCAGGACAGGGAGATCGGAGAAAAATGAACAGGAGTGACTTGAAAGCAAATCAGGAAGTGGTGCTAGCTATCCACATGCTTCTGGCTGTCATGGAGAGAGAGCCAAAAATACGTTCTGAGCAACTTGCTGAAGTTACAGCTCTTGTGTTAATAGAGCTCTACTTATATATATTGTTTCACTGGCAGGAACTCTGTTAACTTGCACAGCTTGTACAATGCTTCCCTCTTTTCTCCTGTCTCAAATCAAACAGGCGATTCTATTTAGCTGTACAAGAGCAGGAGGACTGAGATTTTAGTCCAGTGGGAATGAGTGGGGACTTCTTGGGAAGCTTAACTGTTAACATCTGGAGAAGAGCCCCAGACAGGAAGAGAGCTGTGTTGCTGCTCAGCAGAAATGTCAAACTTCACTTGCTTATCTTTAAGAAAACAAAATCAAACAGACAAAAACAGTTTACAGAGCATAGAAGAAATGAAAGTGCTCTCAAAAGAGCTTCTAATTGAGCTTGTTAAGTTGTGTCTGTCCTGGACCTAATCCTCTTAGAGCATTCAAAGTAGCAGCTGCTTTTGCTGTCCATCCTTGTCCAACAGTAAAGTCACTTGCTTTGGATCAGAGCACCCTGAAATCGGCAGTGGCCGCTGCTGTTTTCTCTCCTAGCCTGTGTAGGGAGACTTAGCAACACAGCACACAGTCGCTGTGTTATGCTAGTCCAGATGTGGGAGCTGAAGTCCCATCTGTGCCAGGTTACCCCCTTCCTTTGGGCAGTGGCAGCATTCCCTGGTGGAGGACCTCCGGGATCCTGCAGGTGTCAGCTTTTCAAGCCAGTGCAGTGTAGGCTAATTGCTGCGAGGAATTTTTTTCCCCTGTTTTGTCTCATTCTTTCCCACCCCTTTGCACTGCAGCTGGTATGAAGGCAGGGATGATCGGCTGTGGTGGATTTGCTGCTTTTTCCGCAGCAATTGATTACTATCTGCGGTAACAGCGGGATCCCCTGGGAGCAAGTTTCCTTGTGTTCCAGTGCTGCTGCTCAGAGCCCGCATCACGGCAGAAGAACCGTCAGACTTACCTTTCCACTGCCTTGGAGTCCTGATCAGTGCAAGCTGGATGGTGCTGGCTGCTTTTCCTGAGTGACTAACAATAATCTGGCTGCGAGCCTTGGCATGCTGCTTCAGGCAGGCCTGCAGGAATGTGCAAGGATGGAGCCAGGCGCAGTGAGCAGTATCACCAGTACGGATCAGCTGACTGTCAGTTTCCAGGAAACAAGCCTGGATTCTGAGCTTGCTGGATCCTTTGGGTCTGATTTTGATTAAGTCTGTTGCTAGCATCAAAAGAGGCAGGAGGACAATCTTCATAAAGAAATACAGTGGTTTATGTTACCTTGTGTTTGAATATGCTGCAAGTGTTTAGCAGTTACTGGTTTGCAGCTTGCTGCTCTGCTGGGGAGAGGTAAGATCCTGTGGAGAAATAGTTTGTTCCAGGCTTTTCTTAAAATACCAACTGAAGACAAACCACCATCTGTACAACTTGTCTTATTTCAAGTACAGAATGAGTGCCAGGTTTCTTTACCGTTTCTTAAAGGGGAAAGCAAAAAGGAATCCTGTGCCTTAGAACCATGTGGTTCCTGGCAGATGAACAAAACAGTTTAAGGGTAAAAAAGAGGTTGCTGCAGATGTATAATTCTCTGTAGCCACTTGGCTCGCCTGATTTAACCTCGCCCTGGGAGTACAAGCAGTTTTGCTACTGCTTTATGCTGCCACAGGCTCACACCCTCAGTTCCAGCAGTTTGATGGCTGGACTTTAAAGCAGAGTTGTGAGAATAAAGACAGATAACCAGGCGTTCATCTAGCACGCTTTCTGCTTCCCATCCTTTTCCTACACCACCTCTGAGCTCCCCAGTGTTAAACTGGGAGAAAGTGAAACATCACTTCTGCAGAACACTGGTACTGAAGTCAGAGCACTTGCTCATGAGCTTGGCTGGCTGCTCCCTTTTGGATTTGCATTCTTATTAGCTGTCTTGTTTTTCTAACCAAATCCTGTTTTCAGACCTCAGGGGATAATTTTTATATTCAAAATAGTTAGACTCTGTTTTAACCTTCTTTGAGCCACCGTGCAAGGGCAAGCACCCACCCTTACAATGAGACAGCAGGATTTAAAGTGCAGTGCGAACATCTAATGGGGGTTCTCCCACCTGCTTCCCCTCTGCATTCAGGGTTTGACATCCCAGAACAGCACAGCATTTGCTTACCTAGAAGAGCAACACCAGCTGGGTGTTTAGTGAGAAAGTGGTCACTTGGGAGGCGTGCTGTCTCCCATGCCTACATGGAAAGAAGTGGGGAGACAGCTCCATGTGATCTATCAGCTGAGGTTTCCTGATCGCCTGATCTCCCTCGCTGTGCCTGTTCAGTATCCTCAGGCCAGAAGCTGTGCAAGTCAGCTGAATTTGAAGCTTGAGTAATTCTGGGCTGATTAAACAAGCTGGCTCCAGACAGTCCAGGTTTTTTCCTACAGAATGTACTGAAATGCAAGGATGTAGCCCAAACCATAAGATGTCTCTTAAAAGATTGCCTGGCACAAAGCCCGTGCTTATACCGCTGGCTTGAAACACAGCTAGCAAGATTTCCATGACTGAAAGAGGAGCAGTTGTGAAGCCAAGGTGATCAGCTTGTGCAAACAGCAACACCACAGGGCTCCTTTTGTGCAAATGTTGGGGCTTTGCATTTTTATTAACAGGTTGTTTTTTTTCTCTTCACATGGTTTACAGCCATTTAAAGTTTATAATCTACAGAAATTGAAACAGAACACAAATATATCCTTAACAACTTCTGAAAGTCAAATATTAATTAACAGTTCTATTCTACCTGTAGCTGCAAAAGTTCAGCCCCCTGCCTTCCCCTCCCGTGGGGACAAACAAAGCCCATCACAGGGACGGCCACCGTCACGCAGGGGGGATTTGGCTGTACAGAGCCTCCATCTGGAATGACACTATGGTGGGCAGAGACTTGGACACATGTAACAAATCGGACACGTACAGGGATCCATTGTGCAGTCAGATCTAATGCTCGGCCTCCTTCCTGGGTCCAGGGCCAAGACAGACGCCTGGTTATTTTCTGCTATGCTGTTTCCCTTCTGTTTAGCTTGTAGTCAAGAGGAGCAGGGGCTGGAGTGTGATGAGCCCTTTAGAGGGAGACCAAAAGACCTCCCCTCCTGTAGTTGCTTTGCTGGTGGGGGGCCGGCAAGTGCTGCCTTCCCCAGGGAGGTGGGCTTGGGACATACCTGGAGCATTGGCTGGGCTCTACCTGGAACAGTCTGATAGTCGGGTGGGTAAAGGCAAGGCTGGTAGTGGGGACACCATTGGTCACCTCTCATCCATCTCCTTTGGCACAGGAGTGCACGGGGCCACTGCAATCGAGGAGGGGGCTTTCCCCATGATAACAGACTGGGCTCACAGAGCCGAGGCTTTGTGTCCCAACAGGCACCAGCACCCACCTGTAAGGGCAGGGACACAGCCATTGACCAAACAGCTTTGTGAGAAGCACTGCTGCCTCCAGGAGTGAGAGCCAACAGAGCCCACAAGGCCTTTCCTCCTCCTGTCCCTGGGCCACGGAGGGAAACAAAACCTCCCCTTCCTCGCTGGGGCCTCAGCCAGCTTTGCTGTGGGACGCAGATGGAGCTGCAGTACACTGCAGCCCAAGGGTTGGTAACCCAGTGGCAGTGCTTGGCTGGAAGGAGCACGTGCAGAGCTAAGGCAGGGATACAGAAATGGCAGGGAAATACTCTTGCTTGGCAAGAACAAGGCCTAGACCCTAGACCCTGTGAGGGGGAAATTGTGAGACCTGCAGAACACCAAGGGAGGTAACCACCATGCTGCACCCCTGCAGGCGGAGCATGGGGAGCAAGGAGACTGGCCTGAAGCACCCAGCAGGGATGAGGTGAGGAGGCAGCAGCGCCCTGCTCTGTGCTCTCATGGATGCAGAGCCGGATCCGGGTGTGGGGTCCAACGGCGCAGGCAGCGAGGCAGAATGGAGCTGGAACCAAGCAGCAGCCGGGCACTGGTGGGTGCTGCAGGCTTTGAGCAGGGCGAGATGAGGGCTGCTGGGCAGGAGTCAGCGGGTGGGAAGGAGTCCAGGAGAAAGTAAGCCAAAGGAGGAGCCTGTGTCCACAGCCCTTGTCAGTCACTACCTCATCCGTTGAACAAATATACATAAAAACAATTCTTGAACACAAGAAGGGACATAAGACACGACTACTTTACAGAGCGGCACGGCGCTGGGGCGGCACCGGGCCATCAGTACGCGATTGTACAGGAGCTGCAGGCGGCACATCCTGGGTCCAGGCTGACGTCCCCGGGGGCTGCGATCCGGTCCATGGCCCTGGCAGGGAGCTGGGAGTGTTTGCAGCCGGTGCCTCCTCCCTGCGGGCTACACGTCCGTGGAGAAGTAAAGTGTGTTGCGTTTCAGCTCCGTAAAGGAGATGGGAGGATGCTGCAGGTAGTAGAGAAGGACCTGGACCTACAGTGGACAAATAGGGGGTGTTAGGCCAAAAAGGAGAGTGCTGCCGGCATGTCCTGTTGCAGCAATCCCCAGTGAGGATGGACAGGGGAAGCCCTTTAGGGCCCCTGCACTGCCAACTTGGCTCTCACCTGGGCCATCACATCGTGGGACCAGATGTCGGATGCCAGGGTGAGGTGTCCTTTGCTCTCCCCCTCTGAAGGTCTCAGCAGTGTTGGCCCTAAGACCGTGGCTAGGTTGTGGAGGGACATTTTGTTGATGGGCTCCTTTTCCGCTACCCTGTAGGGTGGGGAGAGTGCACAAGTGTGAGCCCCCAGAGCTTCATCCCCAGAGCAGCACAGCCATGGGGCAATGTGGGGAAACAAACACCAAGCCTCCCTCCCACCCTGCAGCCCCAGCAATGGCCGTTCAGACCCAGGGGCAGGGCAGAGAGCTCAGCCCCTTTCATGGCCTCTGCAGGAGCCGCCAGGCCTGGCTGGGAGCCCCAAGTGTGATGTGGCAGCGGCGTAGCCCTGGCCTGCTTCTGATCTACAGAGCCTCCGCCCTGCCCCAGCCCCTGCAGGGCATGGGGGCTGCATACCGGCCGCTGGCCCCAGCTAGCCCACACTGGGGGACTGCACTGCCATGTCAGCAGGTGGCCACACTCCTCGGCTGAGCCCTGGCCAGGAGAGCAGATGTGGGAACTGCCTGTGCCCAATTCTCAGGATGGAAATGGATTTTCCTTCCCCACCCCCAGCAGCAATCACTTTTTCTGTTTGCTTTTAGCCAAACCAGAGAAAAACAGTTCCTGATGTAACGCGAGCTGCCAGTCCCATTCCCAAGCTCACAGCGTGCTGTGTCCAGGCCCTGCTGACAGCCCTGTGTCCACCAAAGGGCCCCAGTGCTGCCCTTCCCCAGTCTCAGATGGGCTCTCCCTGCCCCAGATGGAGCCGGTGCAGGAACTCCAGTCTCTGCCATGCTGGGGTGCAACTACAGCAGCACAAGGTGCTGCATGCAGCTTCAGGATGGCTCTGCAGAGCTGAACACCCCTGCAGACATGTTACAGGGATTAGCACAATGTGCTTTGCTCCTGGACTGGTGGGAAGGGATGCAGTGCTGTTTTCTAAGAGGGCACTGCATGGTCCCAAATTGATTCCCTGCCCTCTACTGAGGCCACAGAGAGCTCATCCTAGCAGCTGCACGCAGGCTGAGGTGGCCAAGAGCTGCCTCATGCCAAAGGCTGTGCTGCCCTCCTTGCCCTGCACCGTCAAGCTGTTACCTTTTCAAGTGCTCCAGCAGGAAGAGGAAAGTGATGAGGTTGGGGTCAGGCAGTGAGCGGAGAAGGTGCATCATGCAGTTCTCCTTGGCAGCAGGATCCGAGAGGGCTGGGGGCAAGGAGAGAGAGCTCAGGACAGGGCATCCAGCTTTGAATGAGTGGGATGGTGGGGAGGAGCAGCACAGCCAGACCCCTTCTCATCCCTGAGGCCTTACCAATGCCCTCCATAAAGGCGGGGTACAGTCTGTCAGTGAGGAGGGGCTCGGGCAGCTCCCGGAAATACAGCTTGAGTGTACCAGCAATGGCATTGATGTCCATGTCACTCAGCATCACCAGGATGTCCTTGTTATCTGGCCAGAGAGCAGAGCCACATGTGACGCTTCCTGTTTGCCAACACCTGCATCTCCCCGATGCCCAAGGAGGGGGCAGCACAGCTGGGTGCCCTGCCCCATGGAACCCTGAGAGACAGCATGGGTCCCTGTTGATGTGACCACCCCACGGAGGGGATGTGCACCAGCATGAGCATTAATCCAACTTCTGACCCTCCTGCTGCTGTTGGGAGTGGATTGTTTGGCCATGCTGGGGCTGGGCACAGCTGAGCGGTCCCCGCCTGCTGGGCAATGGAACGCGGAACAATTTGCAAATCCATCTGCAACCTTGCCCTGACTCAGTGTCTCCCTGGGAGCCAGCCAGGCATGGAGGCAGAGCACAACCATAACACAAACACCACCAAAAATAGGTCAGGGTCTGCAGGGCTCCCTTCTGGGGGCTCAGACCCCATGCACCCACCCACATAATTTGCACCTCATGCAATGCAACAGGCAGACCCCAAGCCTGCAGGACTGGGGGCTGGAAGGGTGCCTGATGCCTGCAGATGGACAGTGGCAGTCACTCACTCGCATCAAAAACAGCCTTCAGTGCCTGGATGTCCGTGGCGACGCCGGAGATCCTGTAGATGCCCACCTCCTCAATGCCTCTCTTCTCCACCTCCTCGATGCACTGGCGCACAATGTAAGGCACCTTGGAGCGCTCGCGCCTGGCTCAGAAAGCAGAGGTGTAAGCAGTAATTGCTGGACCCCACCAGCCCCACGTTCCCAGATCCCACAGGGAGTGGGACAGCAGCCACCCGCAGCCCCGCACGCACTTTGTCACAACGCTGATTTTGACCCCAAAGACTCCGGTCTGCTTTTTGGACGGGGTCCTCTTCAGGCTCATATCTCTGCTCGTGAACTTCATGGAGAACTCCACCTTGATCTGCGGGAGATGCCCAGTTGTCATCGCTGTGTCACATGGCCCTACAGCCCGGACCCCAGCTGGCAGCTCCCCTTGGGGAGGAACCAACAATCTCACTTCAAGGAAGGGGCTTTGGGCCCCGCTTACCCCATTCATCTCAATCACGTCCATGTGCCAGTTCTTGGTCTGCACAGCCTGCGGGTCCAGCTGTGGGGAGAGACAGCACATGAGGGTCCTTGAGTCCCCACCTGCTGCCACTCCCCCAAACCGCAGGTGGTGTTGGACACCAAAGGGGACAATCCAGGGTCCCTTGGGTTGGGTGCTGAACCCACCTGGGATCAGTCCCCCCTGAGCCCCTGGCTGAACACACACCCCAGAGGCAAGAAATTTCCAAGAATCAGGACTATTTCTGGAGGCAGATTGATGGAGCAGAACTAGGGCAGCATTTTCCATGCAGAAAAAAAAACAACATCTCCCAATAGCCAGGGCTATTTATAACCCCTGGGAATGACGGGCTCTGCTATTTCAGGCTTTCGGGCTAGCGGGGGACTCAGTGATGCTTCCCCTGGGCCACAGCAAGGTTCTGGTGTTCCCAAGGCCCCGACGCGAGTGGCAGCAAGGTGGCACAGAGCTGTCTCCAATCCCCAGTGATGCGGGACCGGGGCAGAGGTGACAGCGGTGATTCTGGACCCAAGAGAGCATGGAGATCAGGGACCTCATCCCTGGAGACATGACAGCAGGGGTGAGGAAGGCTGCCACCAGCTCACCTTCCCACAAGGATAGGGACTGGGATCAGGGGGTCTGCTCCCACCCGAGGGCATGGGGCTCTGCCGCAGCAGCCATCTCTCACTCCAGTGGCCTTTTGGGGCTTTTTGGTCCCCAGCTGGTAGCATCGATCTGTCCCCATCGATCCCTGTAATGCACAGGGCAGGCAGCGGGGCAGCGCCCGGCACTAATGTCCCCTCGGGGAAGGGGACGGGATGTGGACCTGGCAGGGGTCCCGGGGCCATGTGTGTGCAGCTGCCAGGCGATGCTCATGCCACACGCGTGAGGTCACTCCTCAAGGACGCAGGAGTTTCCTTTGGCAGCTGCTGGCTTGGGAGATGCTCGAGGCAAGCATCAAGATGTCCAGAGCTCCAGCCACTGAGCTGCCATTCCCCTGCCACGGCTTCTGGCTGCTCATGAAGCCAGTGCACATTGTGCTGGGGTCCCTCATGTCCCCTCTTGCACACCAAGACACCAAGTTGCCCTGGCTCTCTGCTCAGACACAGCACTGTGGCTGCTGAGAACAGTGAGGAGAAGGAGGAAGAGGGGAAGGAAGGCTGCAGCTACCCTGAGCTCCCATGGGGCTCCGCAGTAGGTTCGGACAAGGAGTATGAGACTTCAGCTAGACTGTGGCCAGCCCCAGCCCTGCAACTCCACATCCCTTATGTCCCCTCCACCACAGTGCCACAGCATGCCTGCCACAGCCTCCTGCACAGCAGCACCACAGTTCTGGCCAGGGACCCTTGGACAGATGCAAGGGGCTTTCACGCCTTTCCCATGTCTCCTGTATGGCAACAGCACAAGGGCTGGCTTGTCACTGCAGCCCCAACAGCGACGAGTGAAGCCATTCACTGCCCAGCCAGGTCAGGAGCCATGGGCCTCCGCACTCTGCAGCACGAGATTAATTGAAAACAACACACACATCTGCCCCGGCCCCATCCCGTGGGTCCCCCTGGCTCTGATGGCCCTGGCAGTGCACATCTGGAAGGGCTTTAGCAGGCTCTGAACAGAGTCATAATAAAAGCCAGGTTGGATGCTGCTAGCGCCACAGACCTTACCATGAGCACGCTGCGTTCCTGAGGCTGCTTGCCACACCACGGCCCCCCCGCTTCCATCACTGCCCCACAATGGAGATGGCTCAGCTGGAGTCACCGAGCTGCCCTGCAGCTGGGGCTGGTCCCTGTGCACCAGGGGGCTGTGGGCTCGGGACTAGCCCCAGCGCTCCCCAAGCCCTGCCCATGTCCCCATAGGGCACCATGCCTTGGCCAGCCTTGTCCACACACGTGGGAGGATGGATGTGAGCATCTGCCCATGCAGTGCTGGCAAACACCCAGCCTCAGCAACTGTCACCATCACCATCTCCTTCTCCTGTACCAAAGGGAGGTGCCTTACTCCAGCACGACCCAGTAATGTCCCCAAGCTGGCAGAGAAGGTGGTGCAGGTGACACGCTGCAGTCCCAGATGCCAGGTGCTGCGCACGAGCTTTGTGCTGAGCTGGATGCATCACCCTGCAGCCAGGCAAACGGGTCACAGGTGCCTCTGTGGGACAACTCCCTCCTGCCCACTGCCCACAAGGACAGTGCTGTGACACACCCACGCTGAGGCCAGCACAGAGGCTGTGCTCACTGCTGGTGGCAGGGAGACCCGTGCAGTGGCCTCAAGAGCTGAGATGCTGCTGGGCACATCCCTTCTTGTGCCTCATCCATGAGGTCACTCTATGCCTCAGCCTGGGGTGAAGCCATTCTGAGCGCTGCAGTGACTCACCAGTGTGGCGTCACCCTGTGTCACCCTGGGAGTGAGATCCCAGCAGAGTTGCTGCAGTTGAGGGCATTCCACATCATTTTGGCACCTGGGGGCACCCAGCCTGGCCTCCAGGAGCAGCCCAGTGAGCAGAGGATGCTCTAGATTCCCCATCCAGCTCCTTGCCCACAGAGCTGGCAGTGCCAGAGCTGTACCATTGGAGCACAGCAGCCCCTGCACCAGCCCAAAGCAAAGCATAGCCCAAAGCAGCAATTCACAGCCCCATCCAGCAGGATGTGGGATGTGCTCTCTGTACATCAGGACGCTGCACATGGACTTGCTGCGGCCAAACTCCTTAGCAGGACAGCTCATGGTGACACAGCCCCTGCTTGCCCGTCTGCCCCGCATCCTGGAGCAGCAGTGGGAAGCACAGCCCGCTCGGCTTTTGACCCAGCAACAGCCCCCGGCAGCCTCCTGCACAGCCCTTGCCGCCCCTTAATCCCCGGGAGTGGCGGCTGCACAAAATCGAGGTTAATGCTGCTGCGTCACAGCCAGCCCTGCTGCCACCGAGCCCCCTGTGCTGTTGACAAACTGAACCCACATGTGCCAGGGCAGCTCCTGCCCACCACTGCTCTGAGCCAGCACGGGAGGAAAGCTCCTGGTGTCACGCAGGACAGCCCGAGATGGTGCTGTCCCCCCTGTACCTCATCATACCCCAAAGGCAGACAGCACTGATGTGGCTGCAACACAGCTGCAATGCAGCGCCAGAGTGAGGGCTAGGGTCAGGGGGGCTGCAAGCCAAGAGCACCAACCACCCATGGGGGAGTGCAGCACGTTGAGGTGCTGTGTCTCCTCCCAGCCACTCCTGGGGTGTTGCACCCCAAGCACATCCCAACCAGCACAGCACAAAGCAGCTCAGCATCCCCCAGGGAAGAAGGGAAAGAGGAAAACAAACACCGAGAAGGCAGCTATTTCTAAAAGCTCCCAAAGCATCCAAACAGAGCATGCAGAGCCCTCTCCCCAAAGCAAGCAGGTAGTGAGGCACCCCCACAGCCACAACCCCCCTCAACAAAGCCACAGCGTGGGAAAGCCATCCGGGTGCCCCTCACCTCCTCCCGGTCCCCCCGCACCTTCTGTCGCAGCAGCTTGCTGCGCACCCGGCCCCAGAGGCGGGCGCCGGTGGTGGGGGGCCGTTTGCCATCGGGCTCCTCTGCACCCGGCTCCAGGTGCTCCCCTCCAGGAGTGGGGCCACTGTCCGGCTGCACCAACACGTCGGTCATCACCACCGCTTCGGCTCCGGGGACGCGAGAGGAGAGGCTGGAGGACCCGAGGGCAGCCCGGGCGGGGTTAGGATAGCACTGGCATTCCCGCTGCTGGGGCACGGAGCTCAGCGGTGGCCGGGGACAGCCCGGCTCGGGCAGCAGCAGGCTGGGCTCATCTTCAGGGTGTGAGCCAGGCTGGCAAGAAGCGGCTCGGCAGCCCCAAAGCCTCCCTCCCACTGCGAGGAAGTGACTCAAAGCAGCCCCCCCGGCGTCCCCCACGCGTTAACTCCCGCCCTGCCGCCCGCCGTGCTGCTCAGGAGGGTTGCGCAGCCCTGCCCGACACGGCTGTGGACACAGCGCAGGAGCATTCCCAGCCCTCTGAGCAGCCAGGCTGGGCCTGGCAAGAGGCACAGGGTTGGTGCTTTGGGCATTGCCCTGCGCACCTCCCCATCCCTCCCCGGACCTCATCACCTCCACTGCTGGGGGAGTGAGGAGGGGACAGAGTGGGGCAGAGTATGGAGATGGGGTGCGCTGCCCTTGAGCATCACCACGGCTCCTCATGGCACACAGGGACAGAGCAAAGTGACAGTGTGGGGACTTGCACAGTCCCCTGTCCTCATGAGGCTCAGCACCAGGAAGGATCCAACCCCCAGGTCTGCATGGAGCATCCCGTGAGTCCTTGCAGATCCAGGGGAGCCCCAACACCACAGATCTCCCTCTGTGGAGCCTCTGCCAGCTCTGCACCGGGGGGGCTAGCCAGGGGGTGATTCCCTGCAAGAACTGCAGGCACTGTGCCCATGACAACAAAGCCTCCGCTTCCAAAGCTGCATCTCCTCCCCTTGCCCCAAAATGCAGCCATACAGCCAAGAAGGAGCTGCTCCCTCCTGCCCCATGACCTCTGGCTGCCCCCCAAGGCTCTGAGCCCTCCTGATGCACTCATTGCCCAGCCCCTTGCCAACCTCAGCCCAGTGCCTTCTGCTCCTCACTGCTAACTAGAACCAGCACTGTCTCAGGAACCAAATAAGAGCCATCCTGGGCAGCATCTCTGCCTTAGCAGATCAGAGCACAGAGTAAGGATGCAACAACGCAGGTACCTGCAAACAGCAGTGCCTGTCCTGCCCATACCTGCCCCATTCCATTCCCTGTCTGCCACTGTGCTGGTCCTGCTGCAGCCAGTCCTGCCCAGAGCAATGGGCTGGTTGATGGCTGGACACCCCTGTCCCGGTGTCAGAGACACCACTGCGTCCAGCCATGTCTTCCTTGGGGCAAGCAGCCCTGAGGCCTCCTATCTCTCCGTTTCTTCCTCCAGGACTTTTGCATAGCAGAGACAAGCTGTGCTGTCCCCATCCTGATCCCCGCGTCTCCCAGCGTGACTCATGTTTGTTGACATGGGCTATTTCCGAGAGTGCAGCTGGGCTGAGCCCCGCGAGGCACTGAGCCCCTTCCCCGGCCTCTTGCACGCTGCTTGACCCCACATCACCCCTGCCCTGTGCCAAGGAGGGCAACAGATGGGCAATTTGGGGTATGAATGAGCCCAGCCAAGCCCCATATCCCATCTTGCACCCAGTCTGGTGCTGACCCCACTTGGTGCCTCCATCTCAGCAACGTTTCCATGCTCCTTCCTCCCTCCCCAGGGACCTGCCCTCAGCTACTTTCCCATGGAGCAGACAGCCATGACGGACACTTAGAAGCACGCTCAGGTTGCAGGGACGTGTCCCCAGAATGACACTGCTCCCAGCACAGCAGGGAAGGCAGCCAGATCAGGGGTCTTGCCAGGAAATTGGGTGGGCATTCCCTGTTGTCCCACTGCCACTCACCTGGGAGCATCTCAGGGCAACCAAGGCCTCCATCCTCCCTGCCTGGCAACCACCAATCAGAGGCAGCTCAGCTGTTGCCTTGGAAACACCCGTTGCCATAACAGCAGCTGATGGAGGCGCAGGCGAGGCAGATGGTGGCAGAGGGGGACAGCCGTGGCCGGCGGAGTGGGACGGCTGTGCTGGCGTGGGAGATGTGGGGCAGCATGCTCAGAGCCCTCCCTGGGGCAAGCAGGCACTGAGCTCACAGTCCCATCTTGGGCAGAGCAGCCCCATTCCCACAGCCCCTCTGCCACGGGGGCAAGGGTTGCATGCAATCCTCGGGGTGGCCATGGGCTTTGCCTTCTCCCCAGGATCCCTTTGTGCTCTGTGCCTCTGCTGAGGCCATTGTACACTGGGATCAATCACCCAATGGTCAGATACACACCATCTCCCAGCCCAGCAGATCAGCCCCAGGAGGGTGAGAAGATGCCCGAATGCCCCAGCATATACCTGGATCTGCCCCTTGCCCATGATCTTGTCCACGATTTCGTTGTTGTCCTTGTTGAGCTTGGTCTTGTCGTAGCACTTCTCGTAGCAGAGGATGCGCAGGGACTGGGAGCCTTCCAGCTCAATCTCAAACTCCTGGGGAGAGGAGAAAGTATGGCTCAGCACCAGCACCTGAATCAGCTTCAAAGCCTGGTCTGGAAGGTGAGGATGGTCCCTTCCCCACATTCCACAGCCTCCTCTCACCTCATTCCACTGCGGCTCCGTCGTGTCCCGAAAAACCCTGGTCTTGGCTTTGCTGACAAAATAGCCTAAGGAATCCACCTCCAGTGTGCAGTACAGGTCTGGGGGAGGAGACACTGCTGAGCATCCAGAAATGTGTACTCACTGCCAAACCATGGGACTCTGGGGCAGAGCAGGTCTACATGCAGGACCGAGCTCCCTCCCCAGACCCTGCACACGAGGACAGGTGCCTGCACTTACTGGCCGATTGCTTGAAGCCCTTGGCGGAGTGGACAATGACGTGCAGGAACCCATAGAGCCCGGGGGACTCGTCGTCTGCAAGACAGGGGGATGCGTTAGGCCTCTGGTTTTTACCATCCAGCACAGCCCCCGGGTGACACTCCAGTGTCCCCAGTTTTCTGCAGGGCTGTCCCAGAGGTCTGGGAAAGGCCAAGCATCCCCCCTGCCCAACAGCCCCACTGGGGATCCCGATGCTGGGGGGATGCTCCCACCCCAAAGCCAGTCCCATGTCGCAGCTGGGAGCGCTGTGCCTGGGAGCCCAGCTGTGCTCCCGCAGTGCCACCTGCTGGGGACATGTCCCCATGCACAGCCAGGGACACAGCATGTCCTCCCCATTGACACCCCCGTGCAGAGAGGGGCCACCAGCCTGGTCATCACTCACCATCCTTATTGCTGGTGACCGGGATGTTGTGGACAGTGCGTAGCTTGAAGCATGACCCTGTCAGCACCTGCAGCTCCACCGAGCTCAGCACAAAGGCCTGGAGATCTGCGAGAGGACAGCAGAGAAGCTTCAGAGGGACATGGCCAGTGCTGGCTCCAGGGACCGGATGGCAGTGGCTTCAATCCCATGGGACCAACCCATCCCAGCATTCTGGGGAAAAGAAGACCCATGGGGGCCTCAACAGGCCAAGAATTACCTTTTTTCTGCAGTTTCTGAATGGCCTCCCTCCATTCGGACCTCTCGTAGTCAGAGGACAGCAGGAACAAATAGCTCTGGAAGAGAGAAAGCAATGCTGCAGGGCTGAGACTTGCCCCTGCTTGGCCAGCACAGCCCTGTCCTCTCACCTGCAGCCCTGCTTACCTTTCCGTTTCGGTTGTGGATGCGGAAGGGAATGGCAGGCGAGTTGAGGAGCAGCCAGAACTCATTCTCAAACATCTTCTTCTTGAGGCGCTCAATGGCACGGCTCTGCCCTTTGTTGGCTTTCTGCAGGCAGGGAGAGGACACAGAGGCTGTCAGTCAAGGACAGGCAGGCAAGATTTCATCGGTGTCCCCAGAACCTCAGTGTCCCATCCCAGGATGGGGACATCCAGGCACCTCATACGCATCCCATGCCCTCCTCTCACCTCCTTCTGCACCTCACTCTTGATGGCTGAGATCTTCATTTTCATGTCCTCCAGCTCGTGGTCTGGGATGACGTGCACCTGCGGGCAGTGCTCCGACTCCTCCGGCGAGGGGAACACCAGGTCGGCCAGGGGCACGTACCACTTGCAGTCGTACTGCTGGTGCTTCCTGCAGCCGGGATGTGAGCACTGAGAGATGCCACCCAGCCCTACCGGATCCCACCGGAGGGTGAGGCATCCAGCTCATCCCTCCCAAACCCAGTGCCCTTCTTACCCCACTGCTGTCTTCTTCAGCTTGGCGCAGAGCAGCACGTCGGTGAAGAGGAAGACGTGCCGCAGCTTCCGTGAGCCCTCTGACAGCTCCACCAAGAAGCCGTCCTTGATGAGCTGCCGGGTCTGCAGGGAGCAGGGTGGGTGTCGGAGAGGGAAAAGAGCACAGGGTGGCACACACAGACACCCCTGCCCTCCCCATGTCTCATCCCACAGGTCCACCTCCCCTGGGTACCATTTTGTCTCCCTGAGTGTCAGTAGGGTGCCAGCAAGCAGCAAGGACCAGGGCTCGACCATCCCCCTGTGCCACCCTGCCTGTCTCACCTCCCCCTTGGGAGTGGTGACTGCTGTCCTCCGGGGATCGATGTCCTCATTGATGCTGGAGAGGAAGTTCTGTGAGATGCGGAGGGCATCCTGCAGCAGCGGGTAGTCGGGGTGGTCAGACGGGGTGTGCTTGAGGAGATCCTGCATGGGGTGAGCATGGAGTTAGCAACCCAAGGGTGCTGCTTACCCAGCAGCACCCACATTGGGGTGCCCCCCAGAGTGCTCCCCAGGCTATGAGACCCCAACAGCAGGAGGACATGGCTGGTCCAGCCGGGGGACACAGCCATCACAGGTCACCTCACCCTATTACACCTCACCATCCCCATCCCGCCCCAGTACTGGCATCACACTCACGTGCAGAACAAGGGTGCTCCTGGTGACACGGTCAATGGGTTTGTACAGCAGCGCTGTGGGAGACACAAGGTGTCAGTTGGCACTGCCTGTGGGAGCTCAGCCCCTCAAAGCCAGAATCTTTCTCAGTTTCCGTTTTTGCTCCATGCTGGGTCCTGTGCGGCTCCTGCCCCAGCCCTGCTCACCCACCCAATGAGATGTTCTGAGGCTCCCTTCAGCCTCAGCAGCAGGACCTTCCTTCTCATCATATCCTTGTGGTGCTGGGTCCCAGCACCCACAGCTGGTTGCTTGCACATCTCTCTGGGCTATTTATACCCAGACTGAGGCATCTGGATTTTCCCGGCGTTTCGGATCACTTCCTCAAATTGCAGAGCCCCAGTGGGGAAGCGCTGCAATCGGGAGAGGAAGAGGGAAACGTGCTGACCCCGCACCGCACTATGAGTCATGGAGAAGCTCCCGAGGAGCTTGGAGGAGGGTGCTGCCTAACAGCCCCAGGTGACAAGGGAAGGACCCCTCTGTCTGAGACAGGACACGGGACTGTCCCCCACTGCAGCCACTTCCCCACTCCTCGGTGGCAGCACTGAAAGCTGGAGCTCCTGCAGCGCCCAGTGAGAGCCAGGAGGGAGGGAACGCTCAGGGTGCTGCCCCGCCTTGCACACAGGGAGGACACAGCCTCCTGCTGCCATCGATACGGGCACACACAAAGCACTCGGGAGCCCAACGCGTCCCCAGGAGGGGCTGATCCGGCACAGCGCCAACCCCCTCTCCAGCACCATCCCCATCATCGTGGTCCCCAGGGGCTGGATGACAGCAGGCAGAGAGGCATGGAGCCAAGAAGGGTGTCACAGCCTCAAGATGCTCGCAACATCCAGTGAGCAAAAGGAGGACCCTTCCCCATTGCAACCTCTGCACAGAGCCCCATGGAGCAGCTCTCTCCCCATCTCCACCACCAACACGAGCCCCATGGGCCAGGTGAGTGCGTGGCCACGCTGCCAGAGCCAGGCGGTTCCACACAGCCCAGAACAAAGAAGCGCCCAACTTCAGGCTGCAGAGCACAAAGCCACCACCGTCCCGCAAAGACATCGGCCCAGCAGCAGGTGAAACGCCCTCCCGCACCGCAGCCCCCGCCAGCCCTCACCGTAGGTGCAGTTACAGCAAAGCCGGATGATAACGAGTATTTCCATGGCAGCCCCTTCTCCGCGCAGCCATCCCTGCCTCCCCTCGGCAGCTCAGCCCAGCTGCTGCGCCACGGCATCGGCCCTCAGCACAGCTCCCAGCGCAGGAGGAGGGGGTGGGCAGGGGGTGGGGGGCTGCTGCACGCCCCCAGCATCCTCGCGAGGGGCGTCCCCCCTACTCAGTGCCAGCGCTGCGCATGGGAACGCAGAAGGGCTCCGCTGCCGGGAGCTGCTTGGTAATGCACCCGCAGACAAAAGGCTGCAGCCCCCTCCCCACGCCCGCCCCTCGCATGCCGTACCCTCCATGGTGACGGACGTGTGGCTCTCCTTCGAGTCCTTGGGGCCTTTCACCTTCAGCTCCTAGGGAGGGAAAGGGCAGCAAAGCGGGGCTGGGGTAGGGCATTCCGCAAGGTTGGGAGGCTCTGCACCGAGACTCTCCCTCAGCCCCATGGGGCCTCGCCATGAGCATGGGGTGCTAATAGCTAGGGGTGGATCCAGTCATTCCCCCAGGTCTCCCCAAAGCATTATCACAGCACTGGTCCCACTGAGGGGTCCCACACTGGGGGGCAAAGCCTGCAGGATTCAGCACAACACCCAGTGAGCACCACCACCCCACACAGCTGTAGGTGGTTCTGCTCTACAGATAGTACCCAAAAGTCCCCAGGGCAGGGGGAACCCCTCTATAGCGTGCATGTGGTCAACTGAGCTGTGGGAATAAAGTCCCCTTCCCCACCCCATGACACATGTTCTAACCCCATGGCACTACCCCGGCCCCGCTCACCTCAGAGATCTTCTGGAACTGGTAGTTGCTCTGGCTGCACTTCTCTGCTGTTTCCAGCGCAATTTTGTAGTTATCCACAAAGGCCTTGTACACCCCAAGCTGGCTGGCCTGTGGGCAGGGGGAGGGTGGGGTCAGCCAGGTGCCCACGGTGCCCCCTGCACCCCCAGAGGCCAGGCAGGGCCATAAACCACCTCAGTCTGTCCCTCAAGCAGAAGGAGATGTGGATGACCCAGCCGAGCAAGGTGCATACCAGCTTCTGGAAGAGGTGGCCCATGGTGATGTTGCTGTCCCACTGCTGCACCTTGGGGCACAGGTTGTCATAGAACTCCTTGTGGATTTCATAGATGTCCTGGATCTTGTAGAAAATGGTTTCAATCTGCTGCAGGGTGAGGACGGGCTGCGATGTAGTGGCTGTGGCCTTCAGCGGCTTCATGGGCTGCCGAAGGAGAAGGGAGAGCGTCTGAGAGCAGGGCCCCAAGGACTCCTCCAGCCCAACAAAGGGGACAGCTCTGGGACAGCCCCAGGCCCCAGCATGAGGGGCAGTCACTGCAGGGTCTGCTCCCTGTTCCTGCACCCTCAGACTTACCCATCCCAGCAGCAGTGACCCTCACGTTATGCAACTGCATCTCCACTGCGAGGGCCAATGTGGCCATGGGAGGAAACAGGGCTACAGACACTTCTGTGCTGGGCGGGCTGGCAGGGGCTGCCCGGGGAGGAGGGACCCCACCCCCCATCCCTTCTGGTGACCCCCTTGGGGAGGGGGCCCGGCTATGCTCACCAACAGGAGCGCCTCCAGCTGGTTGATGTAGATCTCCTCACTGGCCAGAAAGCCGGAGAGCACCAGCTTCCGCATCTCCAGCCCTTTGCCAGCATCTCGCTCGCCCTGTGCAACACAGCAAGGAGCCCAGCTCAGCCAGCAGTCAGCATGGCACAGAGCCCCTCATCCCACCAGCCCTGGCATCCCCACGAAGACAAATCCCTTCCAGCACAGAAACACCGCAGCAAGGGCCGGGTACGTGCCTGCAGGACAGCATGGCCAGGCTGGAGCCAGCTGGGAAGTTGGGGTGGCACCGACTTTGCTTGGCCCCGAGCCCAGCACTGCAGGCAGTGCTCCAGGGTGGCACAGTGAGGTAAAACCCTCCCAGGGCAGAGTCCACAGGCGCCCAAACAAACCATGCCCTAAGGCTGGCTTTGTGAGCCAGCACCACCCTCTTTCCAGCTGGGGTTTTCTCTGGGAAAGTGCCACCCCTGCGGTCACAGCCGGCCCCTGCGTCACTGCTTGGTGGCATCAGGGCAGGTCCGGTGCTGAGGGCACAGCACCCATCCAGGCACACCAGAAGCTTCTGCTCTGCTCAGAAGGGATGCACATCCCTCCCATGACATCAGGCACAGGCATGACCCTGAATGCCTTTCTTGGGCTTTGGACTGCCTCAAACACATGCTGTGCCCAAAATTCCCATCCCAGCACTAAAGCTCACTCTCAGGAGCTGGGCTTTGCCAACCAGAGCAGCACCAGGCAGAGACACAGCCCTGCCTTAACCCAGCTGTTACAACCTAATTTGGAGAGCAAGGATAACAACTACCAGCTTGTTGCTCCGAGCAATTTGGGATGGCTAAGCAGTACCACAGTCCTCTCTCTCTGCCAGCCATGGGCACCACACCAAGGGTACAGCAACAGCAGCCTCACTCGGGTGTCATGAGCAGCATGAGCAGCCCCCCCAGATGGAAGCAGAGCCAGGAAGCACACAATATGCCTGTCCCACCCCATGTAGGCACCGCTCGGTCCCGTCCCATCAGCCAGCTCAGAGCCCAGCGCTCCCTGCCTGGCTGTACCGTTAAGGCCGGGCTGCAGGGAGCTGTGTGGGGGGAGCACAGGGAGCCTGATTGGTGCTGGCGGGCTTGCTGCCACCATTAGTCATGGGCTCTTCCTGCTTCCCCTGTGTCTGGGCCCTGCGTGAGTGCTGAGAAGATAAGGGGATACATTTGCACCCAGGGCCCATGATGCCCCCCTGGGGACGGTGTCAGTGGGACCCCCCCACAGACCCAAGGGGCAGAAAGTCCACCCTCACGCAGGGTCCAGCAGCCACCTTGTGAAGGAGGCCCCAAGCAGAACAGGGATGGAGACCTCCACCCCCCATGAATCAACCATGCTAGGTGGGCTAGAAGGCAAAGGGCTGTAGCTAGGGGTACCCGGACACCTCCCGGGCCAAAGTACCGGGGCTGGGAGCAATTCAGGGAGTTTGCTCATGGTTGTGCAGTGAGTCAGTGGCACAGAGCGGTCCAGCCTCATCCCGAGCATCCCAGCTCTGCCAGCACAGCAGCCCACCCCAGCAGGCACGCACAAGCACTGGATGAGCTCTTGGCACTCGCTTCCCTCCCCAGCCCTGCCCTGGTAAACCTTGCACCCAAGCCCCTAGGTCCATGCCAGCAGCAGCAAGGTGCCCATTTCCATCCCCACCCCATCCAGTACTGAAGCAGGGTGCCCCATGGGTGCCCACCTTCTCACTGGCCGAGAATGGAGACCCGGGGCTGGTGGGGGTTCCTGGCTCAGAGTCATCTTCATCCTCCAGGACTTTATCCAGGTACCCTATGGCTTCCTCTTCCTCCTCCATGGCCTGCTGGGCACCAGGGGGGCTGCGGGGACCCCACAAGGCTTCAGATGTGAGGACTTACGCAGCCGAGCCAGCCGGGCCTGACTCAGCCCTGGATGCCGGCCACAGCCTCTGGATGAAAGAAGCCATTATGGGATCCCCGGTGCTCCCGCCTGCCCCAGCTCAGGCCGTCGGCCCCGCTGCGGGGCTCTCCCCAGGCAGCGGCACAGCCACCCACGCGTGACAGCAGCGAGGACGGCGAGGTCACCCGAGCGGGGACGGAGGAGCTGCTTGGCTCTGCCTTGGCCAATGCTTTCCCCGGGTGCTCCGCCAGCAGCGCAGGGCCGCTGCCCGCCGTGCCGCTCTGCTCTGCTCCGCTTGCAGCCAGCGCTGCCGCTCCGCCCTGCGCTCTCGCTACAGGAAATGCACGTCTGGTGTGGAGGTGGGGCTGCTCGCACTATGGTCAAGACAGCTCACCAAATGCTTTTTCGGAGTTACAGCACTGGGGAAGCCAGAGAGCTACGGGGAACTCCATGGGGAGGGGTCACCAACCCTTCGTCCACACCCCCATGCCCTCCCCGGACTCGCCAGCCAGAGCAGCAAGCAACAGAGCACCCATCCTGCCTGCTATCACCCATAGGTATCCCCAAGCAAGGGGAGAGCTGGACCACGGGATTCTCCAGTGACCCCTGAGGACAGCAGAAGGGATCATGTCCCATTAGGACATCTGACCCCCCACTCTCAGCCCCACAGGTAAAGGCTCCTGGGCCCCTTCCTGCTCCAGAGGAAACCTCAGCAAGGAAACAGTGCTGATGCACGGTACTTCCTAGAGCACCCGGTCTACATCTAGCAATTCTGCAGGGCCTCACTGGCCCTGGCGAATGGGGCAAGAAGGGACTGGAGATGCAGATATCTGCAGGAGCCAACGCAAGAGCCGTTTCAGCCGTTTTCCCACTCTCCTCCGCAAAAAAAAAAAAAAGGGGAACCAGTAGCTGTGGATGCTCAGCCCCCACAAGCTCGCCTTCCTACTCCTCTCAAAACCTGAAACAAACCACTGGTGCATGAAAAAACGGAGGAAGGACTTTCTGGAGCACTGCCCTGCATCCACACTGCACCTCAGGCTTTGCACATTTGGTAGTAGAGCTCTTTCCCAGGATCCCATGACACAGCCATTGGGTCACCAGGATGGGGAGAGCCATCTTCAGCACCAAACCAGCAGCACCTTGTGCTGTGGTCACAGCCTCTGCCAGGATGCTCGTGGCTGCAGGTGGGATGGGCTGGTCCCCATGCAGCTGGGGGAGTTCTGGGCTCAGTTGCAGTCACCCCAGGAGCTCACAAGATGAGACCCTGCCAGAAACCTGCCAAGCTGGAGATGCCACCTCCAACACCAGATGGATATGAGATGTCAGGGTGAGCCAGGCACCCTATGCCACCCAGACAACTAGGCTCCAGCTTACACATGTGTACCCACCCAGAGGCGCTCCAAGATCACAGCTGCTGGCACCCAAAGGCACTCCCCGTAAGCCCTAGCCCAAGCAGCTGCAGATAAAGGGATCAGAGGCAGAGCTGGTGCTGAGCTCTAAAGCCCCCAATCCTGTTAGTGCTGGGCCAGCACCGAGCTGAGACGGCCACTGGAGATGGCATCACTGCCTAAGAGTAGAAGGAAACATCCCCTGGGCTACCCAGAGCCCCACTGCTTCCCCAGGACCACCCTTCCAGGGGATGAGACCCCCTTGCAGTGGGGTACCAGGGTGGGGGCTGACTCAGTTCCATGTTGGGGAGCCAGGGGACCATGCCTAGGGACACGGCAGCTTGATGAGGGGTGATGGGACCCGTGGGATCCACATGGGACTGGACACAGAGGATGCTGCGCAGCACCCGTACCCTGGGGAGGAAGCCACACCTCTGTGCTCCTCCGCCTCAACATCCGGGTTAGGGCCTTAACTCCTTCCATGACAAAAACCTCCACATTTTCCACACTCCTCCCATGTCCCTGTCCCCCCCCCCCCCCAAAAGCAGTCCCTATGCACAGGGAGCAGAAGTAGCCAGTGCCCTGCACAGGGGACAGCAGCTCCCAGGTCCCTGGGACAGCACTGCACCCCCTGGGTTATAAAGAAACCCTAATTCTGGAAAAAAACACCCTCCATTTTCAGTTTCCCACTCCGAAGCTTTCCAAATTTCCCTCCTGGGAAAGGCAATGGATAAAAACCCAGCAGTTCCGCAAGGACGCTCAAGAGCTCAAGGAGTTAAATCTGAGTTTCCTTTTAACGAGAAAAGGGTGGACACGGTGTCCCAAGGCAGCTGGCAGGCTGTCCCCAAGTGCCACTAGATGGAGCCTGCAGCACGGCTGCTCCTTTCCCCTCGCAGAGGGGCAGGGGACACAGCAGAACACCCCAGCATTTCCCAGCTGGGCTCCAGCCCCCAGCCCCTGCTGTCTGCGGCAGTATCACCAACGTGACCCATGGACACCACACCATCCCCAACCCTGGGCTTGGGAAGCCGAGCAGACTCACGTGCATCACAGCAGTACCAGACCATCACCAGGAAAGAAGACACAATCCCAGCCCCAATTTTCACAGGTCCTAGTGCCAAGCTCAGTGCCCAGCCCACCTACCCCTGTGCTGAGCCCATCGGTGGGTGTGGGCGAGACTCCATCCCCGCTCTCCTGGCCCCGAGCGCTGAGCTGGGGGGACATGGTGGGCGACTCGTCAATGTAGGGCATGGTTTCCGAGCCTTCTGGCAGTGCTTTGGGCTCCTCGTTGCCCTCGGCATCGTAGTCTTCTGCACCATAGTTGAAATCTGCCAGAAGAAGCGAAGATGGTGGTGAGCAACCAGGAAGGAGGTGGGTGATGTGGGGACAGGGACACCAAGCATTCCTGGTCTTCGTCCCATCCCACAACAATCCAGGGGCTCACAACCCTGTTCCCAACCCCCGGGGCCATGTAGGGACAAGGACACCGACTCCACACGGCTGCTACTGCCCACCTGCCGACCAGCAGCTCTTTTCCCTGCATTTACATAATTCATGCTGCCGGGAAGCCGCAGGCCACGTCTGTGTGGGGGCAGCTGCTCCTCCAGACAGCCCGGCCCTGCGCCAGCAGCCCTGCCCTCAGCGCCAGCAAGCGATGGAACCGGGCTGGCATCCAATCCTCCTCACCCTCACTGCATGCCAGTGAGGGGGACACGGCCACCACACCTGGAAGAACGGGGACAATGGCAACCTGGGGGATGTGGGAGCGATGCCAACACAGCAGCTTGGGACATGGCAGAAGGGCTCTGCCCACCCTCACACTGCCACCAGGCCATGCCACCACCCTTTGTAGGCAGCCATGCCCCCCCTCCCCACACACACAGAGCCATTCCGGGGACCCTCAGCCCTCGGTGGGAGCTAAGAGTGGCCAAGCAGCAGTGCAAGGCCTGGGGGCTGCGGTGCGAGGCCTGGGGGCTGCAGGGAGGGCCCAGGGCGCAGCGGGGGCCCGGGGTACATCCAAACCGGTTTCCATGGCAACGGCAGCTCTCGGCGGGAAGAGGCGGCTGCAGCAGCCCCGAGATGCTGACAAAGGGGAGGGGGAAGGGAGCCCGGCTGCGGCACAGGAACCCCCCAGCACCTTGCAAAGAGGATGAGGACACTCGGCCCCTCACCCCTTGGTGTGCCCCCATGGCTGAGATCCCCACTCAGAAGGGCACTGGGCTGCATCCATCCCAGGCTAAACCCTGCACTGTTATCGCTTCACTGCCCCACAGCCTCAGCTGAGGAGTCCCCCGGCTCCCGCCAGCATTGCTTGTCCCATTAATATTGCATTCAGCTCAATATTTAAAGTGGATAAATCTTTAAATCAAAGAGCGTAGGGCCAGGAGCCGTGCAGTGCTGGCAGGGAGGGACCAGGTCTGTCCTACATCCCAGGGCAGGACAGGGAGCCCAGCACAGCACAGGACATCCCCGTTCTGCCAGGGCAGTGCAGCCGCTCTCAGACCTCTCTTTATTAGCAATTAGCTGCTAATGAGCAACCTCTAGAGGCCTGAAACCGTCACCTCACACCACCCACCCTGAGGAAGCCCAAAGCCCCTCACACAGGGACCCTTCACCGGCCAGGGTCTGACGAGGGGAGTAGGGAGGGGGCAAAGCTGAAGGTTCCCCCCTGAAAATCTCCAAACTCACACTCCTGTTGGCCAAGCTCTGCAGCTTCGGGCTGAAGCACAACACCCCAGCCCTGAGCCCACCCCATCCCACCACCCAAAAATGGTGACATGGGGACAACTGAGGCCATGCCAGCCCTGCCAAAGCCACCACCTCTACAACAGGGCCACAGCAGCAGCCGGCAGCAGCAGGAGCCTACGCTGAGCCCAGCAGCAGTGCTGGGACCTGGCCACCTCCCCACCCCATTGCCAGCCTTGGGAGCAGCTCGGGTAATGAGGAACACCGTCTTAATGAGGCAGCTGGGGACCTTGCCAACTGCCTCCGGCAGTGGAGGTAGTGACAAAGGCACAGAGGCACAGAAGGGGAAGGGACCAGTCCATGGAGATGCAGGAATGGCCCCAGACCTCAAGCACCCATTGCTTGTCCCCAGCCTGAGCAGATTTCAGCCCCAGGTCTGACCTGGAGATAAGCTGCAGACAATGTCCAAAGAAACATGGAAGGAAAGGGATCCTTGGCAGAGTCCTGAACCTGCTCAGGAGCCCAGAACACACTGAAGGCAGGGTGCCTGGTCACCCAGGGGACACTGCCAGTGCCATGTCTCCATGTGCACCAGGACTGCGGGACACCAGGAGGTGCCTCTTGGTCATGGAGAACGCATGGCTCCATCACTGCACTCACTATGAGGACAGATGGACACAAGTCAGGAGGCGCTGCAAGCAGGGATCCAAACGGATGTGCCATCACTTGGCACACAGATCAGTGCCTTATGCCACCATGGGAAGGGGACCTTGCCCGTGCTTAGGGGACACTGTGGGTTTGTCCTCTGCACAGCCCTGCCTGCAAAGCCCAGCAAGCCCAAATCACACTGCTCCCTCCTCCTCCTGCAGCTGCATTGCCCCTGCAGCCTGTTCTTGTGCCCATGCCAAACCCAGAGCTATTTTTGCTCCAGCAGCAGTGGAAACCCTCCTGCTCCACCCAAGACGTGGGGACAGAGGAATCAGAGCCCACTCCAGAGCCTCTCACCCAAATCAGCCATGGCCTGGGCTCCCTCAGCACTGCTGCAGCCCCCAGCACCACAGGCTTGTGCCTGAGGGACGCTGGCACCATTGGGGTCCCACAGCACAGTGGGGTCAGGAATATGTCCCCACATGGAAAATCACATCTCAGCTCTGCCACCCAAGCTGATGCCAGTGAAATGATGCCCAAGAGTGAGCGTGGCCAAGGGAGGCCATTGGCTCCTCCCAGCACGGGCAGGTGACAGCACTGTCACAGCAGCACAGTGTGGCATTTCCTTTGCTTTCCCAGTTGGGCATACCGCATCCAATGCTCCACACACCTCAGTGCTCACCTGCCCTATCCCATTCCCACAGTTCAACATCCTTATGGTGGGAGGGAGCAGATTCTGCCATTCCCAGATTGCAAGGTTTGGGAAAATGCCACGTTTTTACTGGGTGAAAATTCACCATGACAACAGGGATGCGTGAGCTGGCCTCAGACCTGCCTCCACAGGCCTCCTCGACACAAACGGCATCTCCTTCGCACCCACGCTGCATCCTCCCTGCCAGCACAGCATCCCAGGATGCTCACAAGCCCAAGTGCTGAGCGCTCACTGCTCCCAAGTGCCACCGTCCCTGGGCATCATGGTAGTCCCTGGCACCATGGGCTCTGCAGGGAGGCAGCTGCAGGGAGGCTGGGTCTGGAGGACTGCACAAGCTGGCATGGAGGGATGCTTTTGACTGAAAGGGTCTGCCCTGGGGGATTTGGGATGGAAAACTTCGGGGGACTCAGCCCCATGCACTGTGCCCCCCGATCAATCCCAGCTCTGGGTTCATGGGCACAGTGAATTGCAAATTCAAATGTGTGATTACCCCTGAACCCCATCCTGCCTCCCCACCCAAACCTGCCCCACAAGTGCCAGGCTCTATTCTCAGCCACCTCCCAGCTAACATCCACAGGAGAACTCACACCCCAAAAAATCACCCAGCAGTGTGCGCAGGCTCAGTGCTCCCCAGAATCAATGGCAGGGACCCAAGCCCCCCATCTCCCAGCTCTATCCCAGTCTCCCTGGGATGCTGATGCCTGCACTGGGTGTCCCAGGGCTGGCTTATTCCTCCCACATCAGTTCCTGGCTGCCCAACCATGGGGCCAGGAAGGATTCACAGCCCCAGTGCTGCTGCAGGGGACTCCCTGCTGCCAGCCCTCAGGTTCCACTACCACGGGACTGCATTTACACCGCACCCTCCTGCTAAAATCACTGCTGGGGGAGAGGAGAGGACCCAAAGCCACAGAGAGACAGGGACTGAAGCAGCACCCCTGTCCCCAGGCACCCCGTGGGCAGAGCGCACTGTCACATTGCTCCGGCACCAGTGAGCCTCACCACACCAGTACCACTGCCACCCCTTGCAATGGACACAGGTCCCCACCTCCAACCCCGGTGAACGCTGCCATGGCATGAGGGATGCTCAGGGATGGGGGAGCGCAGCCCCCACCGGCATCACCTGCCCCCTGCCCGCCCTCAGCTCAGCATCACCAGCGCAGCATCCATCCATCACCCAACAGATAGTGGGGGTACCCATCCCCCCGAGCCCTCCCGGCCCCCTGCCCCGAGCACGTACTGCTGTAGAGGGTGTCGATCCAGGACAGTCGCGGCAGGCCGCGGTGGCTCAGCGGCTCCATGCTCGGCGTTCAGCCCTGCCAGCCGGCTCTCATCTCACAACAAAGGCAGCGAGGGCGGGAGGCGGGGGGCTGCAGGCCCAGGCGGGGGCTGGCTGGGAGCAGGGCAATGCCGCCTGCCCGGCCGCACAGCGGTTCTTCTTCTGCCAGGGGAGCCCAGGGAAGGAGGTGCTGCCTGGCGATGGCAGTGCGTCCCGCCTCCCGCCTCTGCCTTGCCGTGGGGAGCCGAGCCCTGCATCCCCCGCACGCAGCCACGCCAGCCCCCCGCGGTGCCTGTGGACGGGAGGTGGGGATGGTGGCTTTATGGGCACCGGGGTGCGAGGCTCCATGCAGAACCCCAGGCAACCCCGGAGTCAATGGGGGGACAAGGGAACACCCACCTCTGCCCCAACCTCACTGTCATCCCCATGCCCCAGGGATGCTTCTATCCCAGCCAAATCTTGCCAGCTGAAGGATGCCCAGCTCCCAGACCCCTCCTGGTCCCTCTCCCCAGGAGGAGCCAGCAACCAGGAAGCCCCTCCACTGCCCCCACAAAGGGCTGACATAACTTGGCATGGGCAGGCAGGGGTTAAACTGCCCTCCCCATCTGCATGTAGCCAAAGGAAATACGAAGTGCCAGAGTCATCAACCCCAATATGTCAGCACACCAGCCAAGCGTTTAGCCTGCCCTCCTCCCACCCGCACCCGCACCACTGCCCTCATCCCGCTGGTGCGGGCGGCATCCCAAGCCACTGCCCTCGGCCACATCCTGCCCTGCATGGGGATGGGCTCAGCCCAGGTGATGGGGACAGCTGGGAGCTGCACGGGAGGGACGATGCTGTGCTGGACACGTGGGGAAGGCAGAACACCGGGGTGTGAAGTGCCAGGACATGGGAGGCATCGGCAGCCACCACACCTGGAAAATTCAATGGGAACACTGCCACCGCCCAGTTCCCAGCTCCCAGGGACACTACAGCCCTCAGAGGTGGTGGATGCATTTTGGGGAGCACAGCTTGGCACAGCCAACAGCACACGGTGCCGCCCAGGCGCAGCCCTACATCCCCAGAGGGCCGCATCCAGCCCCCACAGGCTGAGTCACTGCATGCTGAGTCAGTGTTGGAGGTGCTGCCATTTCCTAGCCCTCATGCTTCTGGGTGTCCTGGGGACCCCTGCACCCCACTCTGCACCCTGGCACTGCTTGGTGCCACAGCTCCCCTTCCCAAGCCATTGGCACATATGGTGCCCGGAGGAGGCTGGTAGTGGGGTGACACACTGCCCCACACAGTGAGTGCATCCACTGCTCTCCTATCCCCAGCAGCCCCCATCTGAATGACTGCAAAGCACAATCAGCCCTGATGCAAAGCCACTTCCATCCTCCCAACCCCTGTGCTTTGGCAGCACTCTCCGAGCCCATGCAGCACAAGCCAGGGCTGGGGATAGGGATGGAGGAGGTGGAGGAGGAGGAGGTGGCAGCAGCTGCTCAGGCTGCAGCAGGGAGCACAGGCACAGCAGAACCAGGCCCCCACAGTGATGAGATGCGGGGCTGAGCACACATATCCTCCCCAAGAGCGGAAGATGCTGAGTGCAGGAGCAGCAGCACCACTGTGGGGG
The DNA here is from genome assembly GCA_016647715.1 of Pavo muticus. Taxonomy (NCBI): domain Eukaryota; kingdom Metazoa; phylum Chordata; class Aves; order Galliformes; family Phasianidae; genus Pavo; species Pavo muticus. Next base: position 803,864 of record JACDJE010000270.1, on the reverse strand, counting down.
TGCAGCACCAGCACAGCCCCACACAGAACTAGGGCAGGCAGCTCTCAGCATCTCCTGTGCAGGTGAGTGTCTGTGCATGGTATGCCTACATCACTCCCCTTGTGCATCAGCATGAGTGTGAGCAACTTCGTGCCTCCCCTGAGCAGCACTGGGGGAGACTGAGGGAATCTCCCCAAAGTGCAAACACTCCATGAAGAGCCAGCAGCGACAGCAGCAACTGTTGCAGCCTATAGATGCTCAGGGAGGGCACATCCCAACTCTGCTCCATGGAGGTAGGAGCCATTTGGAGCCACATGGAAACATCCCATGGATTTGGAGTGAAGGAAATGCTCAGTATGCACCAAGATGCCCAAAGCAGTGCCATCCCCATGCCACCACCGATAGCTGCATGCAGCAAACACATATCCTGTGGGCCAACCAGCTGCGCCAAGCACCTGTGCTTTATTTTGGTTACTCCACTCTATTTGCCTTTGCAAACAAACAAACACCCGAACCAAAACAAACAAACACAACCCTACTCCTGCACAGGGAGCACACCCAACTCCCAGCAGCAGTGCCACAGCATGGACACCCAGCAGCTGGCGGCTCCCACAGTGGGAACCACACACTCCAATACACCCCAACAGCCTCTGCCCATGGCTCTGGGCACAACAGCTCGTGGAGCTAGGTGCATTCTTACAACAGAGCCCGGGCATGCTGTCCCCACGCTGCAGCCCCGTGCCTTGTTGGGTTTCTCACCACCCGCCTGGCATCTGCTGGCCGCAGCCGGGCAGCCCAGCAGCCCACGCACTGCTATTTCTGGGCTCTTGCACAAGAGGATGCTCCAACCACAGCCACGCGGCCCTGGGGTGCTGGGGACGGGCAGCGAGGGGAAAGAGAGGGGGGAGGAGGAATCAGTGGAGAACACGCAGCCAAAAGCAGGGCGAGAGGGGCTGGGGGAGCCCCAGCACCAACCCGGGGGGCTGCAAAGAAAAAGGAAGAGATGGTGGTCGGCAACTCGGGAAGAAAGCGCCCGCCTCGAGCACAAAGGTCTCCATCTGCCAGAGCTCTGCACCATCCCAAAGCTCGCGGCTGTGGCTCAGTGCAGGGCAGACCCGCCCAGCCCCAGGCCAGGCTCTGCTCCTGAAACACATCCAAGGGAGCCGAGAGGCGTCGCTGCTGCTCATCTACATATGCAAATCCTCCTGCTTAGCAAACACTGATAAAGAGAGGAGGGATGGAAAAGCCAAGCCTATTTAATGATGTTTTTTAGAGGCAAGGAGGGGAAATCTGAGTGCACCCCAACAGCAGCACCATGTCCAGCGGCTGCTGCTCCTGTGGACACTGTCACGAGGTCTGCAGGAGGAACTCGGAGATGCTGGGGGTAAATGTACTATTTTTCCTGGACAGATGCACATTTTAGCCCTTGGCTAACCTGGGCTCCCTGTTCTGACCCAAGGGAACACATCCCCCACTAGCAGAGAACAGGAAAAAGAGTTTTCCTGCAGCTGATGGAGGGGGAATCTCACCAGCAAAGACCTCACTGCACAGAACTGTCTTTCCAGCCAAAAAAGAAAAAGCAAAAGAAAAGCAAAACAGATTTCATGGCCCTGGTAGGACTTACAATGCAAATGTATTCAGGCCCCGCAGGGCACTTCTTTACAGTTTTCATTAATGGTGCCAACCTGCCCCAGTGTCACCTCCCCAGACCCCCCCCTTCCCCAGGCAGCTCGGTGCTTGGAAAAGCGCCCTGTCCTGCACCTCCCAGCACAGTGCTGGGCCCCACAGCAGATGGGGACGGTTCAAAGGTCCCAGGCAGGGCTCACACACACACACGCTGGGGTTTTGTTCCCTCCCAAGCAGTTAAAATTAAACACTGCCACTCTGTATGTCCTTCCCAGACCAGAAGAGGAACTCGCAGCGCACTCAAAGCCAAACGAATGCTTCCACCAGTGGGAAACACTACGAAGTTAGAATTAAAAACTAAAGAGGACACAGATGTCATGGCCAGGCTCGGGGCCACCCACGCACCTACAGCTTCAGCTCCGGCCTGAAGCCCCTCCTTGCTGTAGAGGGAGGGAAACGGATGTACAGAAAAGCTGCAAAGCGACAGCAAAACATTTCACTTTCCATCACCTCCTGCGTACCACGAGTTGCTCCAGACAGAAAGAGATGCATGGAGACAAACCTCGGACTGCTCTCTGTTTTCTGTTCTCCTTTCTGTTGGGGCTTTTGGGGATCTTACAAGAGAGGGATGAAGTATCAGCAGGGCACATGAGTGCCTGAGTTGGAGCTGAGCCTCAGCTCCATTGGGGCTGTGCTCACTATCCCTGTGCCATGGGGACCCCAGTGCTGTTCCCTGGACCGGGTCACACTTCCCAAGGTCACAGCAAACATGGGGTGGTTGCGCTCACGGAAGAGACCACGAGATGTGATTCCAGCTAATGGAGGGATGGGGGTTTCGCTCACAGCAGCCTGCTGTGCTGTACCTGACACCAAACATTCTGCCCTCATCCTGCAGGGTTGCAGTGTGTCCACAAGAGGAGTTCATGCAGCAAAGCAGCTTCACACAAAGCAGACCTCTTCTTAAACTTCCCAGCAATGAAACCAAGCGTGGAAGGGAGGTGTTCTTTCTCTGACTGCAACCCAAACACTGAGCTCAGAGCATCCCCCTAACATCCATCCCCCCGGTCCCCTTCTCAGTCCCCAGCACAGGGACAGGTGCTGGCCAGATGAAGGGAATGCCAGCCCTTTGCACACTTCCTTTCAGCCATCTGCTCACTGACACTCCGATTGGGTCGGTCCTGAGCGAGTTGGCACGGGCGTTATCTCCAATGCCAGCATCACATATCTGGCTGTCACATGCCCTCCTCTCATGCAATAGCTGCAGACAGAGGCATCTTGCAGATACCCTCGCTTTAAATCAGATTAATCACAAGCTACTTAACGGAAACCACTGTGTTTCCCATGGTAATTCCCATAAAGACAATACCAGCGCTGCTGCATTACGTTATCGTGAGCTCAGCCGCCTACAGAAGGGGAGCCCCAAACTTCACGAAAATACTGGGGGACCCCAAACCAGACAGCATGCACCAAATTACCAACCATACCACAGCCCAGCTGGCAAGCAGCACTGCAACCAGGAGTTGGTAGTTACAGCTGAACAATAAAGAGAAGCGAGAAGAACAGGCAGGAGCAATAAATGAGCCGCACGTAACTAGAAAGGGGGATCCAGTCATCGGCCACACGCTGCTTATTGTACGCTCAGACTCTGCTGTGAAATGTCAGCACACACTGGGTCCCTTATAATGCACAACAAAGCGGTGCTGATGCCAAGGGATCGCATGGGACATGCTGGGAAGAGCCCATCGCTGTCACCATCACCATCACCATCACCCACGCAGCCCCCAGCTCTGGGAGCCGATTGTCTGGGCTCAGTTTGTTTGGGGCAGGGAACAAACCAACCCCAACCAACCGAGCAAGAGCAAAACTAATGCAAGTCAGCCTCAGAGTCAGCGACATAAGTGCCATCTCCTGGCTGTCAGGGCTGTGTTTGAATTGGGATGAAAGCACACGGGATGATGCAATAACAACTTCCAGGCCACTGGAAGTAGGACAATGTGACAGTGCTGGCTGCTTGCACCCTCAGTGCCACGAAGCATGCAGCAGCTTGCAAAATAATGTGTCCTCAGGATGCCCGGACACCTCACACGTCTGCCTTAGAGGCTGCAGGACTTCACAGCCCTGAGCTAAAGCACGCCTGGAGGAAGTGGCTTTTGTGCAGCATCCCAGCCCCAGAGATGGCTGCTGTGCTGGCGGCACCTCACCAAGAAGTGGCCGCATGGGATCAGCCCAAGGACAGGGCCTTGGCACAGGATGTTCTTGAGAGCAGGACAGCACGGGGCCGGGGGTGACGTTAACTGAGGCACAAGGGCACGCAGTGCTCCTGGCGGTGTGATGGGGACATCTTGGGGAGACTGTCGGATCCGCTGCTGTGCCGTGGCACGGGGTGCACGACCACGTGCAGGGATGGCACAGGGGACGGCACAGGGTGGGGGGACACGAGCATGACGTCTTCGGATGTGGCACGTGAGGGTGGCCCGGGGGGACAGCACGGGACACCCCTGACCGTACAAATGGGGACAGCTCGATGAGGAGCTGGCGCGGGGGCTGCGGGGCAGCACGACCCCTCTGACGTACCGGGGGGGCCAACCCCGCTGCCAGGCACCGACCCGCAGGGCCGTGCCCCCCCGCCACCCACCTGCCGAGGACGCGTCCTCCGCTCCGGAGCTGCCGTCGCTGCCTCCCTCCGGGGAACTGCCGCGGGGGGCGGCGGGGG
>JACDJE010000270.1:641971-799461 GCA_016647715.1 Pavo muticus | reverse complement strand
GGCGGCGCGGCAGGGCCGGGGGGCGCGGGGGGGCGCGGGCCAGGGCCGCCTCCAGGTACAGCACCTTGAAGCGCTCCTCGGCCAGAGCCCGCTGCAGGCGCCGCAGGTGCCGGCGGCATCGCTCCAGCTCCCGCTCCATGGCCCGCACCGAGCCCAGCTCCATGCGGGGCGCCGGTTCCCCCGGGAATTCCTCCTGCCAATGTCGGGCAAAGTCCGCCCGAGCCGCCGCCGCCGCCTCCTCGCCCGCTGCCATCCCCGGGCTTCCCCGCCGCCTTCCTCCTCCTCCTCCTCCTCCTCCTCCTCCTCCTTCCGCCCCCTACCACCGCCGCGGGCCCTGACGTCGGCTCCCGCCCGGCCTCTCCGGCCCGCCCCCGGCCGCTCCTCCTCGGCACGGCCCCGACGGGGCGGGAGCAGCGCTACCACCGCCCTCCGGCACCGCCCGGCCCGGCCCGGCCCGGTCCAGTGCGGCTCTCTGCGGCCGGAGCGTGGCGTCCACTCCTGGAACACCGGAGGAAGCCACCCCTAGGCTAGAGGAGCCCCACTGCGGTAGCCGTGCTGGCATTGCACTCCTGTACCGGCTGCCCTTCCTGCTCAGGGTGCAACCTGGGGTCTCCCCAGGAGCTCCTGACGTGTGTTAGGAGAATGCTGAGGATGCTGGGAGGGTCGTGTACCCGCAGCTGGTCCGAGCCCTTCCTGGTAAGGGTCCATCTTGGAGCTCCTGATACGTGCCAGGAGGATGCTGAATGCTGAGATGAGGCAGTGCCTGCTGCCAGCAGCATCAGAGCAACGAACCAAGTGGCACAAACCATCCCACGCGCTGCAAGGAGCTGCTTCTCAGCCAGCAAGAAGTGAGCCTCACTGGCGCTTAGTAGTGCCCGTGCCGTGGAGGTGCCCTGCCCCAGCCCATGGACTGGGCTTATGGCCATCAGCATCCCCAGGCTGGTGGTGCTCTGGCGATAACACCCGGCACGATGACACTCTGATGGTGACACCTGGGTTGTTATCTCTGACAATGACACCTGGCTCGGTGCACAGTGCTTTGCTCCCCACGCCCCACACAGGAATGGCGTTTCCCTTTCGCCACGGGAGGGAGGTGTGGGTGACTCAGGGTGGTGATTCACAGCCCGTGTCCCTTGTTGCCACCTGGCTGTAGCCCAGCAGGAAGAAAGCACCCTATTCGTTTACGCACGATCCCAGGAAGTGTCGCAACAGCCGCCTCCTCCATCCCCAGGGTGGCTGCTCCTGTCCCCATGGTGGCTGCCTCCCTCTCACCCAGCTGGGCTTTGGGACTCCTCCTGGCACAGCCTCCCCTTGGGGACAGAGAGGCAGAGACTCCCAGAACACCCCTCTGGGCTGTGGGGCCAGTGACAGAAGTGACCCTGGAGCCCAGGTGAGGACAGTGCCCAGCAATGCCCTGTCCCATGCTGGAGAGACAGCCCATCCCCAGCGCTGAGACCCTTTACAGGAGGTGGAGGAGGAGGGGGTGCCGTGAGCGACTGATTTATGTGTGGCGACAGATAATTACAGCCCTTCCATCACCTGTCATGCAGACGGCCCAGCAGAGCTTTACACCGCATTTCTGGCTGCCCATCCCAACCCATAAATCTCCCCAGTGCAAAGCGATAAATCAGGGGGGGCTGGGGGAGCAGCCCCAGGCAGGTGTCCCTCCCCACCTGCCCACCCAGTAATGGGCACGTAGATAGGAAATGTCCAGGACGAGGTGGGGACACCCGGCGGGCTGTGCTAATTACAGGCGGCAGGTGGCATCCGATGAGCTGTGATTTATGGTCCAGTCCTTCCGAGAGCTGGGGCTGAGTTCCTGCAGGGCTGGGGCCAGCAAAGCTTCATGGCTGTTCCTGGGGCTCTGGGTGGGATGAGGGTACCACGGGGGCCCTGGGCACATCTATGTGCTCAGCCCTGTGTCAGCTCTATGTGCGTGGCCCAACCTCCTGCACCAACAGAGCATCCCCATGGCATCACAGAGCGGCATTTCCCTAAGTCTCTGGCATCAAATCACCCCCCAGAAAATTAAATTGCTTTTTGTTTCTGAGCTGGGCTTGCAGCTTGCAGGGACTGGGGGACCAGAAGGCCACTGGGAGAACAAGAGGGTCATGGTGAGCACAGGTGGGTGCTCAGAGCTATTTGCAAGCTTCATTTCCCTTTGAAGTCCCATTGCCTCATCCTCCCCGCTCCCCGAGGCCCTGGCTCCTGATTTACGGGGTTCCTGAAGCAGAGTCACCTAAATTAGCTCCCACTTCAAAGAGCCAAGAGAGGAGAAGGGCAATAGACAAATAGCCCCACTAATTGTGGCCATTGATCAACCCCACTGCGGGATGATCAGATAAGAAGGGATGGATAAAGGGGACCATGTTCTCCCAGGGCTCGGCTTCTGCACCAGTAGCCCCAACAATTTGTCACAATGACTTTCCAGGGCCATTTTTCAAAACATCTTTACCCCGTGTGCAGGAGGGCATTTAGCAGCTGCTCTCTAATGAAAAGGTGGGCAAAGGGGCAGGGAGCGCAACTGCAAGTGGCCCGGCCCTCCTGGTGACCTCCATCCCATGGCTGGGAGACATGGGGAACAAGGAGATTTAGGAAACAAGCTGTGGGGAACAAGGAGATTTGGGGCACAAGGAGCATCGCCATCTCCACCAACAAGGGCAAATATGGGGCAGGCTCAGCAGTGCTCCCAGCAGCAGGAAGGCGGGAGGCAGGCAGTGCTTCAGCTCCTTTGCCACCTGCACAGTGATGTGGCTCTGAGGGATGAGGTTAGTGGGCATGGTGGGGGTGGTCTGGGGCTGGACTTGGGGATCTGAGAGGTCTCTAAATGGGAGCATCCCCTGGGCAGGGCCAGCACCTGGGGGCTGGGATGGAGCCACGTGACGGCGGTGGGGTTTTTAGGGCCGGCTGCCTGACCCCAGAGCAGTGTGTGGCAGCCCTGGGGGAGGCAGGACCACAACAGCACCTCGTCCCGTCCTGCTCACCACAGCCATGTCCCGAGCAGCTGCAGCAAGGCTGGGAGAGCCCGATGGCTCAGAAGAGGAGCTAGAGGTGGGGGCTGCACCACGAGCATGCTGCAGGCAGGAGATGTGGATTCCTAAGGGGAGGAATGCTACTGCCTGCCTGGGGGACACCGAGGAGATGAAGGTGAGGAAGAGGAGCAGGCCGGCGCGCTCCAAGGCCAGGAGGATGGCAGCCAATGTGCGGGAGCGCAAGAGGATCCTGGACTACAACCAAGCCTTCAACGCCCTGCGGCTGGCCCTCAAGCACGACCTCGGCGGCAAGAGGCTCTCCAAAATCGCCACCCTCCGGAGAGCCATCCACCGCATCGCCGCTCTGTCCCTGTCCTTGCACTTCTGGCCCTGCACCCACTCGGAGTGCCGCCGGCAGGGTGTGCGGGACAGCCACCTCGTGCCCCCCAGCGCTATGGGTTATGGCTGCTATCCCCCCGAGAGCCAACTCCAGTGCTATGAGAGCCCGCAGGAGGATCGCCCAGCAGCCAGCCCTGTGTTTTACCCCGTGGGGAGCCAGCAGAAGCACACAAGCAGCCCTCAAGCCCTCCCGCTTGCACCACTCCCCTGGCAGCTGGGGGGGTTGCAGAGCTCTGGCTTCCAATGCCTCCCCATCCACTGAGCCACAGAGCTGGGAGGGCGAGGCGGTGCCGGGAAGGTAACAAAGCGGGGAGTGGGATGGGACTCTGCGTGGGAGCGGCGGGACGTGGAGCTCAGCTGCGGTGCCGTGAGCACAGCAAAGCCTGGAAACTCAGAGCTGGGAAGCATGGAGGAGGTTGCTTTCTGCTCAAGGAAGGGCCAGCTCTGCGGTTTCTTTTCTTGTGAGGTTTCTCTGCTGCAAATTGTGACAATTATTTATTCTCTTTTGCTTGCTTTGTGAGAAAACATGACTTTAAAACCCAGCATCGGGGCACTGGCTGTTACTGTGTGTGAGGTGGACAGATGGTGCATGTGGATCACACTAAAGCCCCTGGCTCTGGTTCCAGTTGATGAATTAGGGGAGCAGGAGCTGGGAAAGGTTAACTCGGTTGTACTTTTAATGCTAAGCCCATTCAGATTTGTAAGCCTGGACCAGGAGGGAAGAGAGACAGATGTCTGCCTTTGGAAAGCCCGTACTTCCTCCTGGTGACTGCAAAGTGGCTCTCTGGGATGGTCTGGTACCGAGCTCCTGGCTGGGGGCAGGGGGGGCTCAGCCCTCGGCTCCTCGTCTGCCAGCCCTCCTCCTCCCTTAGTCCCAGGGTGGGGTGGGGGAGCTGAGAGATGAGCCTGGCAGAGGAAAGCCCGTAGCAGCCAGGAGAGAGAGCTCTCTGCTCAGCAAAGGATCCTCCTCCATGCGCTGCCGGTGTGAGACATCTTGGCTTTCATCTCCAGCAGATGTTCCCCTTTCCAGGAGGGCTGCAGCTATGGCTGCTGGAGGAATCCTATGTCTCCCATCAGCATCCCCTGCTACGGGGCGAGGCTCTGCCTGCGTCCAGCACTCATACGCCAGGGTGTGAGCTCAGGAACACCGGGACCCAGAGATGTGAAAACCAAACCAAACCCACGCCCACCCTAGCACTAATCCCTCTCCTTCACAATTCTATTTTCAGTTTTTACCCCACATTTTGGTGTTAAAGCAAAACGGATGGAAACAGATGCTAGGAGAGATGAAAGCAGGGGAAAGGCAAAACCCTTGAGACCATCGAGGCTCTCAGCTTTACGGTTACAAAATGCAGATCTCTTTTCTGTCCGGAGGCTGCGGGGTGGGGGGGTGCTGGGGAGGGGCCGGGGGACAGCGGCTCTTTGTGTCCCCGCGGAGTGACAGCGGGAGCGGGGCGGGCCCGCAGGTGGCACTCCGCGCCCGGGAATCCCCCGGCAAAGCGGGGAGGGAGAATTCGGAGCCGGTGGCGAAGAGCCGCCGTTGGAAGGCGGCTCGGTGGGCTGCCACCATCCTCCCTCCCGCCCCTCGCACCCGCTGCTGCGCCCGGGGATCCGAGCGCGGGGGGCTCCGCGGGGCGGGACGGAACCGCGCGGGGGGGTGGGAGGGAGGATCCCACGGGGGATTCCCCTCCCGCCTCAGCCCTCCGCATCCCGGCGAGCATCCCCTCCTCGGGAGGAACCGGGCCAACCCGGGGGCGGTGCGCTGCCCCGCTCCTGCCCCGCGGGCAGAGCCCCGTTGGCCCCTCCTCCGGCACGGCCTCCCGCGGGGCGCCGAGCCCCGAGCGCAGAGCGGCAGCGGCGGGGCGAGCTCCGAGCCCGCTCCGCCGGGCCATGGCGAGCGGCGACGCCGCGCCCGCGGGCTCGGGCTCCGGCTCGGGCTCGGGCACGGTGCTGCCCAGCCGCCTCCAGGAGACCGAGAAGCTGCTGGCGGCCACCGAGGGCCGGGAGGGCCTCCGGGGCTCCAAGTCCTTCACGGCCGCGTTGGCCGGCGAGGCGGAGCGCAACGGGCACGGGCTCTCCTACAAGTCGGTGTCGGTCGGGCACCTGGAGGCGGCCCCGCTGTCGCCGTCCCGGCTCAGCCTGGGCAGAGCCTCCTCCACCGCCACCAGCACGGCGGCTCCCGACCAGGGCCGCCCGCGGGACTACCTGGTGCTCGCCATCTTCTCCTGCTTCTGCCCCGTTTGGCCCATCAACGTGGTGGCTCTCGTCTTCTCCATCATGGTGAGTGCGGCCCCGACGGGCGGCACCGGGCTGCGGCGCTGTCCGCGGTGCTGCGGCGGCTCGGGGCGGGGAGCGGCCGGGCGGGGCTCGGAGCTCGGGGCTCAGAGATCGGCTCTTGGGGCTCAGGGCTCGGCTCTTGGGGCTCAGAGCTCGAATCTCGGGACTCAGAGCTCGCTTCTTGGGGCTCAGAGCTCGGAAGGGTTGTGCTACTGCTCCCATACCTCGACTGGGGCTCTCTGGGGCTGCTCACGGAGGAATGGAGTGGGGCAGCCTGGGCTGTGGGATTCGGGAGTTAGGATGTGCGATGTGGGATTTGGGATGCACAGTGTGGGATTTTGGCAATATGGGATTTGGAATTCGGAATGTGTGCTCTGGAATTTGCGATGTGGGTTCATTCAGGATGCGGGATTTGGGATGCGGTTTGAGGCACGCCCTGCCCTGACTCCATGCCCTCTCCTCTCCTGGTGTCCATGGACAGCCCAGTTCCCAGCTGGGATGGAGCAGCGAGGCATGGACGAGGGCTCTTCTTCTCTCCACCCTTTAGCAGCCCAACCCAATCCTGCAGCACCAGAGGGACCCGGGCAGGGGGCTCACTCTTGCCCTCAGTCACTTCAAAGGGAGGAAGGCTGCACCTGCAGCTCCCACATTTGTCCTGAAAAAGCAATTTTCTCCATTAAATATCCCTCACACCTCAGCAAACACACCGACATCAGAGCATGGGAGAAGAAAGGCAGCCGCCTCCCACTTGTCTCAGCAGAGCCTCGCGGCCACCCCCTTCCCTTGCTGCTGCACAGCCCCCGGCCACCCTCCCCATCATGCATTTGCAATGGAGGCAAATCTCATCTTTGAAAATGCTCAGGGAAAGCCATCCCCTGCTCTCCACCCAAAATACAGAGGCGTCATTCCCCCACAGCACAGAACCAGGGATGTGCAGCTGCCTGCAAACCTGCGTGGCACCCGGGTACCCCCCATGCTGGGGGGCGGGCGGCCTCCCCGCAGTGTGCTGACTTCCCTCTAGCTCTGCAATTTTGTTTTTTCCTTTCCTAAATCAATGCTTTTTTGCACATGAAAGCTTTGCTGGGCAATAAGCGGCAAGCAGAGAGGGAAGCAAATGAATGCTTTGTGGAGTTAGTGTCTCATAAATCATTCTTTTTTTCCAAACGCTGCTCTCAGATCCCCATAGGGCCCAGGGCCAGGGGTGGGGAAACAAATAAGCTCCAGCCCCCAGGCCTTTCCTGCTCCTGGTGGTCTTGGGGAAATGAGCAACCTGGGGGCTCCTCCACTGCTCCTGGGGTGCATCTGCTTGGAGAAGAGCGAGAGTCCCATGGGAGTGCAGGGCTCACCCAACAGCGCCCAACACCAGGAGCAGATCAGGGGGTGCGAAACACGAAGTGAGAACCCACACCGAGTAAAACAGAGTGCCCCAAATCCATACTGCTGCTACAGAGTGGTGTGGGAGAAGTCAAACTGTGTGTTATTCATGTAAATGGTGCATTCATCTATCTCAGTCTGGCAGTGATTTATATCTCCCTTGGAATGTTTTCTTCAACCAAATGCAAGTGTGGAGGATTAATGACTGATTCTGAGTAACGGGTGGCACTCAGCAGAGCACGTCCAAAGCCAGTTCATAAATGGAGAGAGGCTGCGACCATTCGTCTTTCTGTCCCTGGGACTGGCACAGGATGGCTCTCCTGATGCCACTCACCTGGCTCCATGCATTTTGCTGTGGGTCCTTTCCAGCCCCAGCTCTGCGCTGGGCCATGTTCCCTAAAAGCTTCCCCGTGACACCGAGTCCCTTAGCACCATGCTGGCACATTGCCCTTTGGGGCTCCTCTGTGTCTCGATTAATAAAGAAAATGGTCATGGCTTTATGGAGAAAGAAAATCATAGGGTGGCTGATAGGAAGCAGCTATAATCAAACCGTTCCAACGAGTAAATATACGTGCAGGACCAAATGCTTGCTGAGCACGCCACGCTGATGCTGATGTATTTTTCAGAATTGTTCAGGATAAACGATCCCTAAACACTTCCAGAAGCTGTAGTGATAAACATGTCGAATCTGTTAGCCCATATATTTTCCTTGGAAGACAGCTAGAGCTGCAAATATGTTTCACCGCAATCTAACCCACACCCTGCAAAAACATTACGCTTGGTTACAAACATCTGAGCCTATAAAAATCCCAAACGCTGGGAGCTGTCAGCGAGCAGCTCAGGGACCCCATCAGTCCCTGCATGGCTGTGTTCTCCCCTGTCCCTCTGCACCATCCCGTGGGGCTTCGTTTCCTCCCCTCCTGCTCTACAATGCAAACAAGCTCTTGGTTGCGTACCGCTGATTTCTGGGGTTGTCTGCCAGGTGTGCTGTAGGGAACCAAAGGGAGTGAGGTCTTGAGCTCAACACCAGTGCAATGGTTTGCCTGTGTGGTGCCAGATCACTGTTTATGGGGTGATGCAAGCTGAGGGCAGTGTAGGTAATGGAGTCGCATGGAGTTGGAGCTGTGCTGGCTCTCCCAGCCGCCCGTTTTCTTTTGTTTTCAATACATGAAAGCTCACACATGGCGCAGTGCATCTGAGATGCACATTTTTGGAAAGAAAAGTGCAATTGTTTGATACTTTTCCATCCTTAATTCTTGATTCTTCTGTGCCCACTTTGCTTCTCTCCCCTATGCCTTTTCCACATGCCAAGCTCCCCAAACAGCAGAGAACACTACCAATGGGCCTTTCAGCTCCTTATCCTATTTCCCTCCCTCCTGAACCCTTCTCAGTTGGTTCCACTGAAGGCTCTCAGGGCTCCCTCCATCCCCTACGGACCCCAGGCCACCAGTGACTGCCTTCCCCATCTCAGCCCCCAATTAATGAATTACTTTGGGGACCGAAGTCCCAAATTCCAGTTGTTTTTCTTTCCATAAAACCTCCAGAGAGGGCTGGTTGTTGCTGGTCAACGCCTCCCATCCCAGCCCGGGGACCTCTCACCCAAATGCAGACCTGAATCCATTCATTGCCACCCTACCCATGGAGAGCAGGGGACAACCAATTGGCCAAGATCCAATCCATGTCCCTTGGTGGCACAGCTGCTGAATTCTGGGGCTGCAGTCTCTCTCAGGAGCCTCTCTCTCTGCTTCCCCCCAGTCGCGGAACAGCGGGCAGCAGGGGGATGCGGATGGAGCCCGGCGCCTGGGCCGCATGGCCCGCCTGCTCAGCATCGTCTCCATCGTGCTGGGGACCATCATCATCGTGCTCTACATCTCGCTCAGCGTCCGAGGTAACAACTCCTTCTCATTTCCCTGACTCAGAGACCTCTCCTTTTTTTCCCCTGTCCACGGGGCTCATTGGGCAGTTTATGGGACACCCCTGCCCATAGGACACATCATTCCCACCCAGCACGAGGCACTGAGCACCACTATGCGAGGCTGATACGTCCACCACCAACAGCACACATGAAATATGCCCCAGAGAAGGGGTTGCTTGCAGCAGAAATTGGACCAGAATTTGAGGTCCTCCTCTACTGTCCCATATAAGATCCCCCAGGCAAAAAATATTTTGGCTATAACCCAAGGACTTACCTTAGTGAGGCTGATGTTGGTTTCTGTAATGGGATAAAAGCAAAGGGACTGAGGCCATGAGTCAGCTTGCCCAGTGGTGCCGTCCCCAGGTGTGTGGATACCTTCCCAACCACAAAGCCACCTTCTCAGAGCACCTGGGGACATGGGAATGTCACATCTCACCCACTCCATGGCCCATATCCCAAATACATCAGGAGCGCCTCTGCTGGAAGCTGCCCTAAGACCCTCTTTCTGTTTTACAGTTTCCTAGAAGATGTGGCATGCAAATACCTCGAAGGGGAGGAAGACAGCGCTCCTTTGGGGGTTTTTTTACTTTCAGCCTTGCAACAAAAACTGGTGACAGGAGCCCGTCTGGAGGAATGTGCGTGGCTGCTCCACCGCCTTCTGGGGACGAGCGGGGATGGGCACACGGCGAGGGGACGAGGGACAAGAACTGGATGTGAGCAGAGAGGAGAAGGGGAAATCCACTACCTCATTCCCCTCCAACGGGGCGGGGAGACCACGCTGGGGGATGGACAGGAGGAGGAGGAGGGAGATTCCAGACCGAAGCTTGTTTGAAGGAAAACCTAAGGACGGACCGCGGCGTTTTGAGGAATCCTCCTAAGGACTTCGGCACTGTCGTTTTGGGGGGTTTGTTGTTTTTAAATCATCGAATTCTCTGTCTCTGCAAAAACAAACAAACAAAGAAAAAACACCCAAAAGCTCAAACTGCCACCGGGAGCGGAGCGGTGTTCCATGCATGAGGAGGGTGAGCTGCAGAGCGCGGCGATGCTCGGAGACGTGGTGGGTGCTTTTGTATTTTTGATGAGAAAAAAAAAAAGACAAACAAAAAAGAGACAATGACCATTTGCATGCCTTTGGGAATGTTCTCCTTGTCTGCTCATCCATCCACGCCCCTCCATCGCTCGCAGATGTCAGGGCTGGCAGAGCAGGGCGCTGCTGCATGGGAGCGCAGCGCTAATGGAAGGGATCACGCTTTCTCTGTGCAACCACACGTTTCCTTCTCCATGCACCCAAAGTGAGGTTAATGCCACCGGCGCTGAGCACAGGTCCTGGTTAACCCGCAGCGGCGGCACTGAGGAGCTGAGTCCTCCTACCTGCTTGGTTGTGTTCGTCACACAAGAGCTGCTGCAAGATCCGGCCCTACGGCCGTGCTCATCTCCCCTCACCCCTTTGGGCTCCAACTGAGGGCTCCAGGGACCTTCAGAGGGATGGAGGAGTTCAGAGTCGTGCTCTCCTCATTACCGCTCTTCTGCACCTCAGACACCTCCAGCACCACTGGAGTGTGCTGGGCTCGGGTCCATGAGTATTATTATTTTTTAATGTTTTGTATTTAACAACATGTAAAGAATGCTGACTTTTTCTCCCCATGATCCTCCCAAGCCCCGCTGCTCCCAGCTAAGTCTTCCACGCCATGCAGCCCCATCTGACATCCCTGTTCCCACTGTGGGCTGATGCTGGCATTGGCATTCCATTTGGCCGTGCAGACTGTGCAAGGTTCCCTTTGCTGTACGTTTGCAGATGGCTCCTGGCTGTGCCCACTGGCTTTGCATTGGCCAAGTCTTCCTTTTAGCAAAACTTCGCTGGCACAATTCCAAATTACAGACGTGGGAGCTGCACCCACAGCCTGCCCTGGGATGTGGGGTGTTTTTGGGGCACCCTACCTGGAAGACCCCCAAACTAAACCCAACATGTCCAAGGGCTTTGTCCACGTGGGAGCTGCTGTACTTTGTGGTGCACTGGGAGGAGCCCCCAAGCATGCTGGTGAGCATGGGGCACGTAGGGAGGCAGCAGGGAGAGCTGCTGTGCCATAAATCCTCGTACCGTAGGGATGTAGACAGGACCATTCTCTTGTCACTTGTTTAGTTGCTCCTTGTTACAGGGTTTCCTTTGGGTAGAGGCAATCTGAACCCAGGGGATAGGAGAGCCAAATCCCTGCCCCCTCCATTATGTTTTTCTTTACATTCAAAGGGGCTGCAGGGACTCAGAGCAATAGCACGGTACTACAGCACTTTCCTGGGCTGCCTCCCCACCCGCCCCTTTGCCTGTGCTTTATTGCAAACTGTGAGCTTCTGAAAACGGACCAAATTCTCCTCCTGCCTTTTGCAACTCATTTCTTACACTCTCAGGGCTGGAGAAGCTCTGTGCTTGGCTGCGTGCAGAGCCCACTGGCACCTGATCCCCTGTCTCTCTTGGAGGAGGGATCCCCGAGGAAGAGATGGGTCAGCACATGGTGGAAACTGCAGCACTTGAGAGCACCAAATGGAGGATGGAATGCTGCCCTGGCATTACACAAAGCCTTCCAGCTCACGGCCCGAAGTGCTTCGCCACGGCTGCAGCCCCGCGGTGAGGGCTGCGCTATTCTCATCGCACAGATGGCAAAGTTGCTCCAAGTCACGTGTGCCAGCAGCTCAGAAAAGAAAACAGTCCTTCTTTCTCCTCCTCAACATAAATAGGAAGGAATGCATCCTTCCTTTGAATCTGATGCTTCCAGAGGGCTCTGTGCAAGCCGGGACCACCTCGAGGATGTACAGAGCAGGGCTGGAGGGGCAGCTGAGGTTTCAGAACCCATCCGAGAGCAGGAGAGAGCAACAACTTTCCAAAAAAACCCCATAAAACACAAAGACCCCTCAACTCCTTCCCTTTTCTCATCTCCTTTCTGGCTAGATACAACTGCACCGCCCTGCACTCTTCAATACATCTCTGTGGTCCTCATCCCACACTTAAGACACAGTCAAACGTCTCTACAGCCACACAAAATGTTTTCCTTCCTTGCAACGCACCTCCTGTGCTGTGCCAGAATGCCCCCGGCACCAACTGGACCCTTTCCCCACTCTCCATTTTGTTCCCCATGCGCTCTGCAGCCCGATCCTGTGCGCAGCTTTTGCTGCGGGACTCTCTCTAGCACTGTGGTTTCAGCCAGGCTCTTTGTGGGAAGCAGTGACCGTGGGGCAGAAGGGATGCACGGCACTCACTGTCCAACTGATGACTGCTGGTGGAGGGGACCAGGAGGGTTTTAGCACAAAGGGAGGAAAATGACAGAAGAGCTTTCCCAGTTTGCTGTACTGGTGATGATTTCCCTTTTCCTAATCATTATTTCCCTCCTTTCCAGTTGCTGCCAATTAAACACCAACCCCACTCCTGTTCAGTCTGAGCCCAGGATGGGGCTGAGCCACCCCTACGAGCTCCCCTCACCTCATCCCCAGTGCCCCCAGCCCCATCCCAGCACTTGGCTGCTCACTGCCGCCCAACATGAACTGATTGCAAATTGAAGGCCGATTATTTTCTTTCCACATGCACTCTTTCATTTTGGCAAAGCTAAAATTTCCCATGCTTGGGGACAAGCCAAGGGGGTTGGGGTGGGAAGGGGGGTGGGGGGAGCCTTTTCAAAGCAGGGGGTGTCTCAGGGCACAGCCCCAGTCCTCAGAGCCCAACTGGAGGAGCGCTCACCGATGGCATGGACACTCCGGGAATCGCCTTGCTGGCCGATGTTTCTTTTTCTGCGGGATGATATGGTGTACCTTGTATACTTCCTTTGTATTTCTTGGCATGAGAAAAGAATTAAAATGTAACATGCATGGTCAAAGCCAGACTTGCTTCTTCTGTCTAAATGAGAACAATATATCGAATTCAAACTGTTCGTTTAATTATTGCTCCCCATTCTGAGCAGTGCAGCGTTTTGGCTGTGGTGGCACCGCCACCAGACCTCACCCCTGCAGCTCTGCATTCTGCACAGCCAACGAGGAGAGAGCGCAGACACATTCCAAACCCAAATCCTCAAATTATTGATCAAAACCACAGATCTCCTGAATGGGCAGCCTCCTCCACCCCCTCATTCCTATCCCAAATGGTGGCTGCAGGAAGGAGCCCAGCAAAGCTTTGTTGGTAGGCAGCGGTAGGACCAATAGCTCCTTTTCTTTCTTAAAGACAAAAGCTACAGCTGTGGTTTGGGGATCCATCACCTGCATTTCACACCACAAGGCAATGCCTGAACAGTCCTGCAGCACGTAGACCAGCCCAGCCTTCCCCTTTATCACAGCACCACCTCCCGCTGGGCCCTGCACCATGCTAAGACATTTTGAACGCATTGATCCTATTTCTTCACCGTGTCCAGAATTTTCCCAGTGTGAATCCCATCACCCACAGCACAGAGTGCTCCCTCAGCCACAGCACCAACCACCGCCCCGGAGCATGGGCAGACGGAGCTCCAGACCTCAGAGGTGGGAGCTGACGGCCTCTGCTCCGCTGTTTTGCTAAGGAGAGGGCAGTGCCAAGTGCTTTTGCTCCTGTTTTATTAATACGCCTCTCTGATGGCTCATGTATAATAGATAGGAGAAGGAACAGCGAGAGGTTTACATCCCATTTCCGTGTGGACATGGTTCTCACTGAGCACTATAGGCTCTCCATTCACCTCTAATGAGTTTGTGTGAGGGCTGGGGGTCCGGGTGAAGGACACAAAGTCGGTCACCACTTCCCCAGCTGCTTTCCATGGGAGCTCCCAATGGAACATGGGGAGATGTCTGGATTTGCTCTGGCACCCATAACTCCGTACTCAGTCCTTTCCTTCTGCTGGCTGCTGCCAGATCTCCAGGTTTCCTAAAATAGAGCTGTGGGGATTCTCCCTGAGCTGATCGCAGAGATGTGACGACTGATGGCCCTCACTGCCTCCACTCTGCAGGGCAGTTGGAGATGCTGAAGGACTCCTCACCTTACGAAGCTGTAACAGAGGAGGGAATGGAGCCCACCCAGCAAAACGCCTCCTCCTGCCGAGCTCACGGGGATGCCTGACTATGGGCTGCAGGTCCTAAAGAATTTCTCCCTTTATTTGGTCTCAGGTGCCATTCCTTCAAGCCCGTTTGTTATACCCTTCCCAGCTCTGAACACCCAAACTCACACAGCAGCATCCCTGCTCCCCACTCCTTCCTCCTCCTCCCACAGCAGCGCAGAGCTGAAGTATTCCTGGATGAAAACAGATGAACTCATTCATCTCCCAAATGTGAGCTTTGTTTCTCCTTTATATGTTTCTAAGCCAGAATAGATGTTGGAAAGTCTTCAAATTCCCCCATACACCTGGAAACCCAGGAATAGCATCCCGCTGTCCCCTTGCCCCGCTCTGGGTGCGCCATGGGCTGAACACCGGTTTGGGACGGGCATCGCTGGGGGTTGGCAGCCCCCTCCACCCCTTGACATAAGGCTGTCACAGACTGACTCATCGCCCCACCTCGGTGATGGCTGTGGGTAAATTTAGCACTGGTGACACACGCCTGACCCAGAGGGAACTCCGCTTATAGCACAGCAGGGAAACCGCCCGCAGCCCAGCGCTGTGCCACCGGAGCACGGGGACGCACCGCCCCATCTCACCCCTGCACTGACGACACGTCCTTCTGCTGCACAGTTACCCTGGAATGGAACTCATTTTCTTGCTGTCGCTGCTCAGCACTTTTTTGGGGCTCCTCGCCGTTCCTTTTTTTCCACCTGCATTGTTCCTGCAGAGCTCCGAGCGAAGGCGGCCGTGCGAATGTGATGGCTCAGCAGCACGGCACCAACACAGCCAGCTCAGCACGGGGCCGGGGAGCAGCCCGTGTGCCTGGGCAGTGCTGGAAGGAAGTTTCCACTGCACAAACAGCAGCAAAATGGGACCTGTGGGGTCTGCAACGTGCAGCAAGAGGCCACCAGCTCCTCCCAGCGCATCTTCAGCAAGACACACGCTGAAGGATTCTGATTCCTCTTCCAAGAGCACCGCGTGGGACGGGGGTGGGCAAGGAGGGTGAGAAACAGCATCCGAAGAGGCTGCAATCTGCCTTCCAGCACTGCTGAGCGGACGCTGCACCGTGCATCAGGGGGTGAGGATTCAGACAGACCTCAGTGGCGGTTCTGAAGAAGAAAACACAGTGAGAGGACCACAAATGCTGCTTCAAATGGTGGAGGGACTCCGCTCGCAGCCAGACCTCTCCTCCTTTATGAGCAGCGCTACCAAAAGTGGGTTAGCAAAGCCTCAGGGTCCCATTAGGAGCAAGGAATGGTGACAGGAAATGGAGGAGCTGAGCACACACACCAAGCAGTGTGCTGGGAGGTGGATGGTTAAAAATGTATTTCTGGCACTTGTGCCACTATAAATTATTGACTGTACAGGGAGCTGGAAAAAAGGATTCAACCCCATTAATAATTTACTTCCTAATCCAAATGAAGATGGAATTTTATGCACCACTTATTACCAGTGCAGCAACTGGGAAAACGAATGGCGCTTCCCGTCTGCAGGCAGAACAGCCTCTGTGCATCCAGAACGATCCCAGAGTCGGCTCTCCAGGCAGGAACACCCAGAGCTGCCCTGAAGGAAGAACTGCTCACCCCCAGCAGTCTGCAGGCACACGAGGGATGCGGGGATTCATCATTACTGCACGGCCCCTCCATGCTGAGGCTCATGCAGGGACAGCTCCCAGCCAACAGCCACATCGCCTGTGGGTGCCGTTGTGAGACGCAGCGGTCCATGGCTGTGGGTTTCCACACTGCTTGCACTGAGCTCCAAGTCAGGTTCACGCCTGGTGTTGTGCTGCGAGGAGGGAGCAAAGGAACCAAACCACAGAGAAGTGGATTAAAAAAGGGGAAGAGCAACACCTCCTGTAGCCCGTCAGCTCCACGTCGGCCCCAGTTTGGGCGCGCATTTGGGAATCCATGTTTTAAATTACGGATATATCAAAACCTTCATAGAGCTCACCTTGAGAGAAACCCATTGCGGCACAAAAGCAGAGAGCAAACCCGTGTGTACACCCAGGGTCGACCCCAAACTGCAGAGATGAGCTCTGCAACGTCTGCATCCTCACTGGAGCCGGGGAGGGAGAAGTTGCCCTAGGGAAAGAACCAAGCACCCTGCTTAGAGTTCTCATTTATTATTAAATTACATATCAAAGCTTTGTAATTACATCCAGAGAACGCACAATAGGTGAAAAGTAATTACAGATACAGTAAGTTTCAAGCAGCTCTGTGGAAAGCCAAAAGAACCAGAAAGTGCAATCAGAAATTAACTTACAGAAGTCCGGACTGGGCCGTTCTGTCAGAAAGGTGCTGTTGGTGATGGCTGCTTTGGTGATGGTGGTTTCGTTCTGAGGGGGCGTTGATTTAAACCACTTTCCTCACTCCGCAGCACACAGAGAACAACCACTGCTGTGTTCAGAGCTGAGAGCACGGCGCTGGGTTGGTGCATCCAGCCCACAGATCCCAGGAGGATTTCTGATGTCACCCAGAAAAGGGCTCAGTTCTGCCCCATTGAGTTCTCCTTGGCTGCGTGTTGCCAAATAGGACTGCGGTTCTGAGAGCTGCCGTAATCCAGCACTGTTAGGAGGAGTTTCGGAATTATTTCTTCCCGTCACCCCTCCTGTCTGCTTCATATGAAAGGTTTTGGACAAAAAAATACGTAAGAGAAAGTTATGCATGGACTGATCTTGGCAAACAAGCCGCTGGGTTTGGGGAGGCCCAACGAACCCAACCATTGGAACCACTGGAGCTCCCCAGTGGGAATGGCGGAGCAGCTTTGGGGACGTGGCTCCTGGAGGACGAGGGGTCAGCACAGAGCTGGAACTTTTACAGCACTACCAACACGTACTTCTGCTCTTTCATTTTCAGCACCCAGTGAGGAATTGGTTCTTCTCACAGCAACCTTAAGACCTTCAAAAGAGAGGACTTTTAGAACTACGTAAGGTTCTGCTTGATTAGCGTAATGAAACCAGCAGGAGCTTACAGCCTGCTGCTACCCAAAGCTCATGAGCTCAGAATTGACCACAAACACCCACTGTGCCTTCCCACGGCAGCAGAAACCCCCCACGTTCTTGGTTCTGCCACAGCAATGCTCAGTGCTGCCCAAACACTCACCCAGTGCTGCCCATGGGCTCCAGCAAACGGAGCAGGAGCATCAGACAGGCAGGAACAGCACGGCCACAAGCACTCAGGTCTGTCTGAGGGATGAGAGTCACCAGCAGGACCTGGCTGAGTTACTCCATTGAAACTCTGCTGGGAACTCCAGAAATGAAAACCGTTTAACAACACGTTTTCCTAAAGATTAGGAAGAACTGCATGGAAGGACCACAGCTAGCATTTCCAGTCAAGCTTTATCAGAGATAATTCAGCATATTCGTCTTGTACTAAAATAAATCAGTTCCTCCAAAACATCTTCGTAACATGAAAAAAATCAATCCTGTTTACATATTTATTATAATTTCATACTTTCCATAGCAGCTTTTTCACACAATAAGATTAAATATATGCACCAAATCATCAATTAAGTCCAGTAAAAAGACGGGTTACCAGATTAAGGAGATGAATTTATTTGTGATACTGCAGATCTCGGAGTGCCCTCTGCAGAGCAGCCAAACCCTACAGATCCTAAGCATGACTGCCAGCCGGGGTCCTGCATGGGGTGGGATGGGGGAGATAAGGGCTGATCTCCCAGCACACAGCTTCACTAAGAAACTCCCTTTATCCATCAAGGTTTTTCATAAACCCCTTTAATAAACGCTTCATATCAAACCAGGAATGTTCCCAGATCAACCAAATAATCACCCTTTATTTACATGTATTAATTCCAAATGCTTTCTAATCCCGATGCCGACCGATTAAAGCCTTTGTAGACCTTTAGCACAAAGTCATTATTCTGCAAATAAGCCTTCCAACCCACACAGACGTTCCAGGGGCAGCAGTGTGGGCTGCACACCACACAGGCACAAACCCCCACCCTCCCCAGACACAAGAAAAGCAGTGCAACACTGCGACCGTCCCACCAGGCTCTGTGCCAGAAGGTAACCTGGAGGCTACCTGACATCCGTGGCAATGGCACACGTGGAATCTCTTAGGAGCGCTGTAAAAGAGCTGATCAAGCTCTTAAGACATTCCAGTGCTTCGGCTGGGATTCGCTGGGTTATCGTATGACAGATGGAGAAAAAGCAGTTGAAAGAGCAGAAAGAAAAATCCATCGTTTGTGGTTCTGCACTATCAAAGCCATTCTGCAGTATCAAAGCCCCTCCTGCCATCAGCTATCAGTGCAAACACACCAGGGTTTGCGCGCCCGGACAAGAAGAGCTTCCCCAGATAACAGTACATAAAACTTGGTTTGCTATTTTACATTCAGCTCTTCACTAGGAGGAGCCGTCCGGAACCTTTGCACTCAGATGCATTTGCCTCATGTAGAACCATCATAATTTTCACTTCCAATTGACAGTGTAGATTATATCTTACTTACAGTGTAAAAATATTAATGCTATTAGAATAACTTTATGTAAATTACAATACAGACTTTCCAGCCGTTGTCTTTATAAAGACCTCTATGATGTCAGCCCAAATCCAAGTGCTGACACCCCAGGACTGCTCTTAGGTGAACTCACGTTTGGTCACTTTTCAGATGACTGAACACTATGGTAAGCAGCTGCTAGGGCCCTGTGCTCCCTTTTTACAGAAGGGGACCTGTCAGCCCCTTTAAAGCCACAAGAAACCTCATCACTGCTCCTCAGAGGGCTGTTTATTCATCTTCTGTGCAAAAAGCGAGTGGAGCAATCCTTTTCTTCTCTGAGGAATTAGTGTGAAGCACAGTTTTCACAGCACAAACGATGTAGAAATAACTATTACCTCAACCATGAGTTAAAAAGAATTACAGAACATGTATGTAGTAGTAAAGCAACCCGATGGCTTAAAGCTGCAATATTCTTCTCGTAGGACAACATTGCCCAGAAGTGCCTGCAGGCAAAGCGGGGTTCCTGCAGCGCCCACCTGCTGGCCAGCAATGCACCTCCCCAGCACCACTGAGCACAGGAGCTGTTCTACTGGTGTTCAGTGGCCCTATTTACTTACCTTGCAGTGAGAAAGGGACTAAAGGTGGAAAAAACAAAAAAACCCACCAAATGTAGCCAAAGGAAGATGTATGGCAGGGAAGGAGAAACACTGCAGCTTCAACCCCAAACCAGTGTTGCAGTCTATCATCATCAACTCTAGACATCATGCTGACAGTCCCAGCCAGGGGGAGCAGGCTGCTGGAAGTCCGTCTCTTCCCCGCTCACTTCTCCTTGGCTGGGGGAGGGATGGTGGTGATGAGTTTAGCAGAGTCCACGGGGGAACATCCATCAATGGAAGGCAAAGAGCAGCAGGAGGATGGTGCAGATGCCAATGATGCTGCCCAAGATGAACGAATCCCGTCGTTTCCGAAGGTTGATCCTCTGGATCAGGCTGTTCACTGCTGGGAACCGATCTTTAAGCAGGCTGAGTCAAGGTCATACCGAAAAGCAGTGCCTGATTTAACCAGCCCCACGTCCTGTGTGTGCAGGTCAGCAATGCCACCAAGTACAGAGCTACTCCCATGTCGGAGAAAGACGCACTCAGAAAACTAACAAGGTAAGCAGGATTACAACTGCACTTTGCTAATAAGGCAGAGAAATTATGATCTAATAATCAGAGGAAAGAGTTAATGGAACAGCTCAGAGTCCACTTTTACATAGAACTCAGTATCTGATCACCTAAATTACCAGTGCTTGGTGTCATCTCCAACGTGAGACCTCGTTACTCTTAATAATTAAGTTTAAATGAAGAAAAGGGGGCAACTATATACAATTTTGGTGACATCTATTTAATGGAATAGTTATTGGTTAAGGGAACAAGCAAAGGCATCTGACTGAGAGAAGCATGCACGTTGTATGAACGTGCACTATGCCCTGCATGGCACACAAAGAACTCCTATCATCATATCATACCAATGTAAATCTATCCTAAGAAACCAAAATCTGAACATCTGCAAGCCTGTGACAGACAAAAGAATCCTCAGGTGATGAACACTGAGCTGTAAATAACACCGAACAGCAGCAGTCGCTCTGGCCTTGAAAGCCAAAACCAACAGGCAGAGTTGGAAAGGCACTAAATGCTGTTAGAGATCTCGACATGAAAAATATAGACGTGGGTCTACACGCAGGATTCAGAGTTGAACAAAACCAACCTGTTCATCACATTTGTCATTAAGATACTTCAGTCAGATTAAACAAAACAGCCACAACCCAACAAGACCATTGCAGGCTATACAGCTGTTGGCATCCCAAAGCATTTTGAGCCCTGAATCAATGAAGTACTGAAAAACGTTACTGTACCTCCTTCTTAAGCACTGGCAGCACAGTTTCTCTTAAGGAAGGATACTAGCCAAGGTATTCATCTTGCTCTGTATTGACTTCAACATCCCTCTCTGCGAAGTCATATTTTCTTTTGTTGCCATGGCAATGCTGGAAAAAGAAGAGTGGATCGAGTTGCTGGGGCTAAGAATAATCTACAGCTCAAACAACAGGAGAGCGAGCAGGCAACACCTCTCTGCAGAACAATGAATGAGGGGAAGCAAGATGAATGGAACTGCACCTGTTTCCATTAATCTCTCTTCTACCCTCACATGGTTTCTCCTCTCGCAGAAGCCATTAACAACTGAAGACACTGAACAAGGCTTTGGTGCACCTCCATCCCCAGTGGGAAATGAGTGCTTCATTACCAGCAAGCCTAAAGGTGCCCTGCCAGTCCACGTTGTGCATTGGGAAGTTTGCTGAATCCAGCAGCCCCAGCTCCAGCTGAGCACACAAAGCTTGGCTTCTTCTGATCCATGTCCCACAAAGCCCAACTTTGCTCTAGAAGCTGGTGTGTCATTGAATTGCACCAAATGGTACTTCCATCATAGCATTAAAAACACACATTTTTGACACTCAGCCCTAATTAAGAATGTCACACAAGGAAATACTGGAGAAGCAGAGCATGAAAAACTGTAAGGCTTGGTCAACCCAGAGGTACTCGGTTGAAATACCAGAACACAATACAAGTGAATATAAAACCAATCCCCATTTCAAGTGGAAAACACCCTGGAAGTTGGAGAAAAGCAACTGCTCCCTTCAAGAATAAAACACGTAGAAGATCGTGGAGGAATACCCAGCTGACAATTTTCTTTGAAGCTGAAGCACCTCCTCAGCCCATAATACCAGGAGCTGTACCACGGACAACGAAAGGCAGGTTACTACTTGCAGCCCCAGCTGATGCTCCATGTATGTGAATGCAAGAGCTCTGTCTTGACATGCACGCTCATTTACACGTAGAGAAACAACACACACAGGTTCAGGCTCAGGAGCTGCAGCGCTTCAGGAGGAGGAGTTTGAGGAATGCTGCCCTCCTTGGCTGGTGTGAATTGCAAAAAGAAAGAGCAGAACATCCATACAGTGCTGTGGGATAACAGCTCAGAAGATGACACTTACATTGCTACTGACTGCACCTACAGTAATAATAACAATTAAAAGAAGTTCCTGGATAAGTTTCTAAGCCTTAAATACTGAGGGAAACTTCCGGGAGAATGAAAGTCAGCTGGAACATCAGGATGCAACAGAGAGAACCAGGAGGGAACCAAGGCTGCAATTTGATAGGAAAATGAACAGACAGGAGAACGCATCCTTTACCAAATACAGACACCCAAACTTACACGAGCATTGCATGCCTGCTCACACTCAGTGCCTGAATCATCTCATGCACCACTGGCTTCTCCACCAGGGCACTGCAGCCAACCACGACATCTGGCAAAACCCAGCACAGCCAAGCCGAGCAGCGGCCCTTCCAAACCCACAGCACGAGGCCACAGCTCAGAGACCTCTCAAGGAAAGAGCTGGACCAACGAGCCCTACGTACTTCTGGAGCACTGTGTTCATTCAGGCTCCCTTCCATTGTACCTGCCCACTCCATCTCGAGGAGACCTCCATGCAGTATCTCCTGCCTTCCCACTGCGTGCCAGTCAAAATAGGGAAAAGCAAACAAACAAACCAAAAACATACAAGAAAGAACAGGGAAAAAACCTGCACCCCTCTCTTGAGGTGATCTCCTGAGGATGCTTTTTCCAGCTCCAGTCCTGCACTTTGAGATGTACTCCAAAACAAAACAGAACCCCAGCACAGTGGGTGCTTCTGGGCACGCTAAGATCAACCTTCATGCACTTTATGGCTTTGAGTTTTTGTTTTGTGCAGTGTCAAATCAGCACAAGGTGGAACTGGAGCCGTGTGGAAGCAGCAGGGCTTGCTGGGGCCCCTTGGTGTTCAGGAAGTGCCCCCATCCATTGACCCGTGCTGCTCCTCCGTGCAAGAAGAACTGACCACAGCTGCTCCTCTTGGTCCGTGCAGGCACTGGCACAAAGCAAAGTATGTGCTTGTTGCTGTGGATCCACCAACCCACCTGCTCTGCTGACACAACTCATGTAGCTCACTACATGAAGAGTCATTTTAGGACGAACATTAGAATTCAGACAGAAAGCTCCCATTGCCCAAATACTGCCTGGTTCACCTGAGCCTTTGTAGGTGTGAACCCCAGACCGCTGCATTTGAGCACCACCACAACGGCAATGCTCAGCCCCTGGACTGCTCCCTGACTGCTCCTGCAGCCCCAAGCATTGAGGCTTCCTCACATTCTTCATTAAACAGCTCTGCTCCCCTTCCCGCCCCCAGCATACGCTCGTTAACTCACTGATATCATTCGTTTACTGACAAATGGCTTTTTTTAATTAAAAAAAATGAATCTTCTTCCTGTTCGCAGC
The DNA here is from genome assembly GCA_016647715.1 of Pavo muticus. NCBI lineage: Eukaryota > Metazoa > Chordata > Aves > Galliformes > Phasianidae > Pavo > Pavo muticus. The sequence goes on along the minus strand of JACDJE010000270.1, from coordinate 776,683 downwards.
ACTGGTCCCATTTAGTCACTCGACACAGCAATCTCTCCAGATGAAGAATCACTTTTTCTTACATTTTGAACTTGTACTCCATGTTTATGGCACAAGACTGAATCCTCCCCTCAGGGATCCACCTGCTCCCTGTGGCAGACCCAATTCTCTCACTCACTCAGCAGAACAACACAGAATTAAGGCTTAGAAGTGCACTTTTCCTCCCAACAAACAACGATCACTTCTCAAGGCATTCCTGGAGATGATGAACGCTGATCCTCCAGCTTTCCCAAGCCCCCCAGTCCACAGGAACGGTTTGGTTCCTCATTTGCTCCTGACTGCTGATTATCAGTGATAAGACATCTCTGCTAAGTCCACGTTACAAGAGTGGCAGCGTTAATGCAAACAGAATTCCTACCAGGACTGAACTACTTCAAACAGATCCCCGTGCCACAGCGCTCACTGCTGCGCGGCCTTCTCTCAGTGCTGCTCTGGACTGAAGCAGCAGGGATGGTTGGGTGCCTTCACCCCACGGAGCAGCCTTTCAGATGCAGTCTATCAGCCAACCAGCTCTACCAGCAGTCAGCTCCTCTCTTCACTTATTCACACAGCCCGGCCCCATCTGTGTCAGTGCAGGACTAAAACAAAGCTCTAAAGGAACAAGGCACGCTTTTAAAAATAAAATAACTCATGTGTTACGGGAAGTTCTGCCTCACTTTGTGCTTCGTGAATCATACTTGCTTATTTAAATGCATGACAGCATCTGTGACTGAGGGAATGGACTCAGTGACGACGCATAGAAATGCAAGCCCTGCTTCTAAATTGATAACAATTACGACTACATTGCCTGCTCTTTGTGTATACATATACACACACACATACATATATAGGCATATCCGCACACACGTAACCTTTCCAAGTTCATTACAGATTATTGTGTCTTCTGATGAAGGCTCAGATGAAAACCAAGGAAATGCTCCCCAGCAATGAGTGTGATCTGCCCAGATCCTGCAGGCTCTCCTGAGCAGAGCTAGGATCAAAATCCAACCCATACCTCCCCGTTCTGTGAAGTCAGGATTTAACACCAGTGAAGTTTTCCCTTTTATTAAACCCTAATTATCACCCAAAGGAATACCCCCTGCACATACAGATATTTGTTATTTATTTATTCAATCTACGGGTTTGCTCAAAGCAAAAATGCTCTGAGTCCATCCTGCTAACAGACAAAGAGTGCCAAGTGAGCCTGCATCAGGCAGCAGGAGGAAGGTTACGATGGGCTCCTAGGAGCTGGCCACACTGTGCACACCAAACTGCAGCAAACTGTCACAGTGAACCAACCTAAAAATACAAGCTGTTGGAAAACAAGAAATAAATCATTTGCTATTCTGAGAAAGTGATAATGTTTGAAAATGAAAACCTGAGAACACCAAACATATTAAGCAGAATCTATGCTTATATTTAAATATATCCAAGACGAGTGAACACAGTTCCAAAAGAACTGCAGTACAAACTATCACTTCCCACTCCTTTCTGGAAAGAAATATGCTGCAGTTAGCAGCCATGTCACACAATTCATTTAAAAATCTCATTATAAGGTTCATGCTAACAACATCTGGAATGACAGCTTCAGCACTTCTGCATCCTCTTGCAGGTCTGCTCGCTCCATGGAAGAACCACGCTCAGGACAAGTCAGGCCCTGCACTTCTTCAGAGTACTGCAAGTCAGAGCAGGAGTACCACACCTGGACACCTCCAACTGCTGGGGTGACAAAAATCACCCTGGCTTCACCAGAGGCAGAATTGAATGACGGGGATCTAAACTAAACAGCATGTCCTGTGTGATGTGTGTAGTCACCCACCTCTTTTTCTACATAAAGAAATGTAGCACATTTTTGGCAGTGGCTACAAGAAGTTCATTATACTATAGGTAATAAATGGTGCTACAAGGAGTGCTGAGATCCAGCCTCCTAAAATCACAGCTCACCTGCTGACAGAAGGAAGGCTTTCTGCACCCTGCAACAAGGAGCTCTGAGCTGAGCTGGACGGCTGGGTCTATTGCACAGGAAGCCATCCCTGGTTGATCCATAGTCAACCACAGGTCTGCAGCTCACCCAAATGGAACTCAAAGGCATTTTAAAGCATGCAGGTCTCCTTCTGATGGCACTGTGGCTGAGACACCATGGGGCTGGCTCACAGCTCGTCAGGGAACCCAGGCAACACACAGGTAGGTGCCCTGTTTGAGCCTGCAAGCCAATCCGCTCAGGACTTCACTTATCACATACTCTCATGCTCCTCAGTGACACGTAATCAGGAGGCCAGGTGAAGAGTTCAAATAACACCAGTCATTTTGCAGGATATCAAGCTTAATAAGTCATCACGGGCTGTATAATGCTTTAGTTATGAGAGTGTTTGAGCAAGGAGAGCAAGGAAGAGATTTGACAAACACTGAGTGTTTTTATGAGGTGGAAAGTAGGGCTACAAATCTGGCAATAAAGGAGAGGATGTTTAATCAGGAGAAGATGAGAACCAAAGCAAAGTGAAGACTCACAATATCCGTGCTCAGATTGGCAAATATCTTTATGAGCCTGAGGAGACACTGCAGCCACGTCTTCAGACATTATGGCAGTGACCACTTCTGGTTTGTCACAGCACATTAACGTGGTGGTTTAACACATTCTTCCACCATGTTAATTATACTGAGCCCACTGAATGTATTTAAGCTAGCCAGCCCTTAATGGACACAGAGCCTCTAATTACTCCTCTTCATCACTTATGCCAGTACATGCATTATCTGAAACCATATCTTGCTTGCTTTCTTCCTTCTTTTTTTTTTTAAAGCAATAATCTAAGACTTAAAACCATTAAGTCAGGCACTCTGAATTATTGGTTTTCAAAATCTCGGAGTTCAATGAAAGATTGGGAAGGGCACAGATGATGAAAGTAATTTCTAATGTTATGATTCTAAAATCTCTAGATCAGTTAGAGAAGGCAGCACTTCAATATTCAAACCACATGAAAACCAAGGGATAAGTAACTATGCAGCAGCAACAGTCACTCAAGCCCATAAGGTCCGAGTCCCTACCAATATCAGCTGCATACTGGGATGCTGAACACGTCAAAGGACTACAGGAAATCATGTTGCAGGAGAGTAACTCTGAGAAGAAACAGCCCCGCCATTGGAATGGCCCTCAACAGCTCAATCTGAGATTCCTTTGCTCAGCCATCCCCACTGTTGTCATAGAGGGCATTCATCTTTAAAAAGAAACCCAAATCTTCCAAATTAGGCTGCATAAAATATTTCAGTAACACCATTATGTCAATGTTGAATAGTAAAAATAAAACCCCACTTCACTGCAATACTGTGTACAAGTTGTGAACAATACAGTCATTGTACAGAGAAAGTGACTGAGACTTTTGGACACAGTTCAGTGCAAAAAGTGATTGTACAGAAAATAATGAAAATTAGTAAATTCATTCCTACCTTATTGTTTCTTCTATCAGTCGATCTGAGCTGAAAGCCAAGAAGAAAAAAACGAAGTTAAAAAAAGGAACAAGCCCTCAGTACCTCTGATCATTAGTCAGTGATTTCCATGACATAACCCCTCACAAATTTACCCTTGCTAAGTCTTGTTTCAGGACACAGTTACTGTTCACTGCAACACAGATCTGGCACACACATAACGAGAGTTCTGGAGAAGAGGAGGCACGCAGCATCCCCTAGAGCAGCACCTCCCAGCTGTGAGCAAGGCAAGACCTCTCAGACCCCCAGGTCCCACCCAAACTCTCCCCACCATACCCACTGCCATGATCCCAGCACCACGTCTCCGTGGCTCCTCAACACCTCCAGCGATGGGGACTCCACCAGAGCTGCTACTTCTGGCAAGTCCACAGCTTGAAACATGGAGACTGCACACAGAGCACTACAAATATTCCGCCCGAGCTGGAGCTGAGAGGGACCCAAGAGGGGTCAAACACTGAGAACGTTGGAACTGGAGCACTTCATTCTGCCCCCAGAACAAAGCCACGCTCCAAGGAGCCAGATCAGCTGTGGGCTGATTGGTTTAATGAAGTAAAGCTGTTTTCACCCACTGTGGGGTATTTATTACCATGGGCACAGGGAACTCAAAGGACAACCCAAAGCATTTAATTGGCACTGGAAGTCACAAGATTAATGGCTCTCAACTTACAAGGCAGTCAGCCTGACTACTGAAAAGGATGAGCTGCATATGAATTGTGTTCAGAATGACTGATGTGCAGGAAGGGCAGACTGAGCTACCTCATACATTCTCATTAAACAAACAGCTGCAAAACACACAGGTTTGCTGAACACATCTTCCAGTATGTCCTTCCTATATCCTCTTCTGAAGGCTCTGAGAGCACCTCTAGCAGCTGTACAGCCTCCAGCAAAGCACCATTTCACAGCTCACCGTTACAGAGCATAACAGCCAGGTTTAGGGAAGACCAAAAGCATGGTGGGGAGCAGAGAACCAAAGCCTGACCGAGGTAGGGTGAGTGGAGGGGGTATCTGACTATTAATATTCTGTTTCACACACCAATCTCACAATTATAAGGTCAAATTTTAACTATCTGACAGAATCAAAAGGCAAAACACTGAAAAAGGCAATCTTGTGTATCTCACACGTCCAAAACGTTACGGAGTTCCTTGGAAAACCTCCATTTTATTCCTTGCTTTCCAAGCAAAGACGACAATTCCAGTGGACATTGCCTTATGAGCATCCAAGCAAGCAAGAGATCACTCTGGGCAATATTAATCTGACCTGCCATATGTTTCAGTAAGCTGGGCACTTTCACCTGTCGAGACAGATGGCACTTTGACCAAGCCATTTAAAAATACTGTGTGAAAGGAATGCTAAAAGATGCTGAGGTCATCACCTGCCGCAATAAGTGGCGCAGGGCCAGCAGCAGCAGTCATGCCCGTGAAATAATCAGGCCTCTGTGCAAACGTTATCTTCTGAAAGGATTGGGCACGCAGTTCATCATCCAAATGTGCAGACAGGTAGTTCTTCCTCTGGGTTAACTTAAGTGAAATAGGCTTCTAGGATAGAAAAGCTGTGTGCCCATTACATCTGGCTTTTACAATCCATTTTCCTTTCCTTTTTCTTCCTTCACAGAAGTACTCACTTCACTTTGCTGACTGCAACATTCATCGATAGCCTTCGCTCCCCCAGGCTGCTCGCACCAGATCTTTTCTATTTTCACAGTCCTGAATCACCAGGCAACGTGGAGCTTCAAGGAATGCAAATGTTGCAGAGCACACTTGATACTCTAATACAACTATGCAGTTTATGATGAAGCAAATCATACTTACGCAGTTATTCCCATCATAGCCTTTCCTATCTCACAAGTGAAACACCACGAGCACCCAAAAAACCCAGCAGTGCTTCAGTGCCATCAAGATTCCAAAGCATCAAGGAAGTTCTAAATATCATTAAGCTCTGTAAGAACTTAACTAGAAAAACGTGAAGTGGAATTCAGTCTCCCCTGTGATAATAAATCAGATATTCCAGATTTTATCAGACTTGTATCAAGCTTGATTCACTTCAACGTCAAAGAAAGAAAGAGATCTGCTGGAGGTGCACAGCCAGTACAGACACAGCTGCTAAGGAAGACAAAAACTGCTGCAGAAGCCTCACTGACTGAGGCCAACACAAAAGCATGGAGTCAAATACACTGAGGGGATGTGAGACCCAAGGAGAGAAAAAGAGAAGCATTCAAGGCCAGGCTGGTGAGCAACCTGGGCTAGAGGGAGGTATCCCTGCCTATAGCGCTGCGGTTGGAACTAGATGATTTAAAGGTCCTTTCCAACCCAAACCATTCTGTGACTCTATGAAAACATACAGCAGAGGACCCTGCAAACAACAACAAACTGATTCCTGTGTTGCCAGTGAAGAGCAGAAGTAGCACCTGCTATGAATGCACAGCAGAGAGGAAAAAGAGTCCATTTGCCTACTAATGAGCATCTTACATTTCCATTGTGAGAAAAGCAGGTTGGCCAAAACCAAGATGAATGGGCATTGCTAGGGACCAACATTCAGGAACACAGAGAGAAAGGCTCCAACACCCACACAGCCTGGGCTCCCTTGGTTCCTTAACAGCAGCACCAAGCCGGGCGCTAAGGAGATGCAAGGCTTTCACACTTTCAGTTGCAGTAGCCAAAATGAAATAACAGCCTACAACAACACAACAAAAACCAGCACAAGTACGAGCATTATGTTCATGTATAGATTTGCCCCAAAGGAACAAACTGTTAACAATGTAAATGTCACCACGCTTTCAAACTCTACATGTATTAACAAGCTTATTTCTGTGTATCACTGTGCTGTGGAGTGTGACACCCAGCAGTCATGTTCAAGAAGAATGAGAAGAGCTGCAACACTGGAAAAGAGAAGAAAAATCATGATAGCACATCATCATGTTGCTCTTAAGTCAATGCAAGCAGTTTGTTAGTCTACAATGAACAGAAACCATTGCTCTAGGCAGCAGGTACCAACGTGATGGTGCTGGATTCCCTTCCAGGTGCTTCACATCTACCTTGTGCATGTGCAAACAGCATGTGAGAGGTTACAGACAAGAAGACAACAATCATTCTGCAGTCCTGTGATGAAGAACTCATTAAAATCAGACTCCTAATGACATCATTAAGTAAATATCTCAACAGCGCGTCGGTTACAGCGAGAAGAGCCTTATGGATGTGAACTCGAGGTAAGCTAACATAGCTCTGCAGCTATCTAACATCTCTAATCCTGCCTACATAAGGACTGCAAATAATAGAAAGATTGTCTCTAAGGCTGTTCAGAGAATGATGCAAGGGATGCCACTTTTGGGGTGGAGCTCCATTCAGAAGCCGGAGGACACCAGCACGCTGTTTCTCCGGGATCTCCAAAGGGCACAGCCCACACCTCCACTGCACTCCATGTATTTGTCTGGGAACCATCAGCAGAGCAAAACAAATGTTTCTGCAAAAAGAGGAGTTAGCCAAGAAAGCTCTTTGGCACACAGAAAGACTACTGTGAGTGCCTGATGTCTGAGAGTCCCAGGAGGGTGAGTAACAGCAATACTTCTTCCTTTAAAGCAGATCTATAAGGAAATAAGAGGCTTCTCAATAATCTGCACTATCCAGTTTACCCAAAGAATGCAGCTAAAAACTTAAAATGAAAACAGCTCCTATCATCTAAACTAAGTGCAGCAGCTGGTTGCCTATTAGTAAGCATAAAACCAAAGCCAGGATGGCACCAGGAGCCACATAACGAAGTTTCTAGAGGCTCTCTGTCCATGGTTGGGAAAGTTCCTGGATAGATTGACCCTCCCGTGTAATTGCTCCCTATTACCCATAGGAACAAAGTTAAATGAACGGAGAGGGCAGGTCTTACTGTAAGTCATTATCAGTAACCACAGCTGTCAGAACAATTCCAGTAAGTTACTAATGGGCTCTATCGGCATCTCCTTGGATTTTATGTGCTGGATGCAGAACCAGCATTCAGTAGTAGAGCTGACAGCAAAGAAGATCGTGCCACTTCTCCACCTCAGCCTTTTCCTAAGGCTGGAAAAACTGTCCTACTGCTCACACACCCGTAAGTAATGGCAACAAGGGAATGCCAAGGAGAACGCCTTCCAGGAGAGCCTGGCCACACAAACAACTTGGTATGTAATACCTCAAGTGCCTTCTTAATTTCCAGTGAAGCTAGCACAGAAACAAAGTGAGAGCTATCCCTGAGATGGCAACCCAGTTTTATTTTAGCACAAAGCCTAAAATACGCATCGGGTTTGTGCCTCCCAACTCTGCTGTTGTTTTTGAGTTGTTTTTGGTAGGTGTAGGAAGCTACACAGCCTCCATCTAGGACCTGAGCAGAGCACCTGAAGTTAGAACTACTCACCTGCTTCTTATGCTTCAGGAAAGGATTCCTGCAACTGTATAGTGAACCAGATAATGCATTTTAAACCCCAGCAGGTGGGAGGCAATGCTTTATGTCAGACCACCAGTAACCCAGGCTGCTAGGGCATCTGCAGTGCCTTCCACACAGCAGTGAAGAGGATGAGCACTTCGTTCTGAGGCGGTGGTATAGAGGCTCAAATTAAACAAAGTCAACAATGACATTTATACAGTAACATGATTTTTCAAGAGATGTAACTTATATTCCTGAAAAACAGAAATAATCACAGCTTAATGTATCCACACACACACATATCCAAACCAACATATCTTCTGGTGATCACGACAGCAGGAGAGTCCACTTCTCCTGAAGATGTTTGCTCCATAAAACATTTCTATAGGGAGTATCTGCATTAGAATGCTTTCTATAATGCTGTAAGCATCAGGAGTAAACTTGTCTTAGTTTTAAAACCGTTTCCTTCTGATAAATGGGGATATTAACATGTTCTGTAGCTGGAAAGTCGTACTATATGCATCACTGCTGTGATGATATGTGAACACAGAGCTCTCACTGAGGACAAACAGAGCTCTGCAATCACTGGTGGCAGCTCCTCTGAAATAAGGGCTAATTTGCTCACGTTAAATAAGCTACACAAAGGAAACTCTATAAAGCTCCACACCTGTTAGATCCGTTCAAACAACACACCCACGTGTCAGAACCAACCCATGGCAGTCGTGTTTCGGTACCTGTCAAAGTCCCAACTTCAATACAGCCCTCGTGGAAGGAAAGCTGTCCTAGATAAGAAGTGGTGTTTGAAGGAAAACTAAAAGCAGCTCAGCACACGTGGCTGCCTTGTTTATTTCTGAAACGAGCCACTCGCCTCAGAAGTGCGCAGGGAGCTGAGAAGTCTGAAGGGTGGCTTTATGTCCCTGCCTCCCCACATCGAGGGCAGTTGTTGCCGTGAAGGTACAGCCCAGAACCACAAACCAGAGCAGAGCTTCGATCTTTAGTTTCCTTTGTCCAGGATGTACTCAGGTCATCCTTCCCAACTGCGTTGTGAGGGTTTGCCCTTGAGTTTCTGCAGATGTCTATAAAGACCTGGGATGGATTTCATGGGCTTTTTCTGGGGGGCACATGGAAATGAACACATAAGGTTCCACGCTTTGTACCAACCACGAGTTCTGAGGTTCTCAATGCTGCCACCCAGTTGTGTCCTTTGTCACCTGCACAACTTGGTGTAGCTCTGTGCTGGAATCTCCAAAGGAAGCCCCCAGAGCTGCAGGTACCTCCCCTCCTTGCTGGAACAGACACTGAGGTGTAACCATCTCACCACAGCCACAGGCACCGGGGAATTTATCCCCACTGCCTCTAAATGAAATCTAACTGTAAGGAAGCTTGCAAATAAACCTTGTGAGGCTAACAGAATCTTTAGTTCAGTGGCTGTTCAGTTCGTTTTAAGCCTTAAATACAGCACAGGAGGATGAAAAGCACCACTTGATTTTACCCTAACGAAGCTCAAACTATTTTTAAAGGGAAAACCTCTTTCAAATCCTGGAGTGCTAAAGGCTGATTTTCACATTCTTTTAGAAAATTATTTATAAACACTAACAACACCCAGGAGAGCATCTTCCTGCACTGCCTGCAGCCTTTGAACCTCCCCAAATTCTCATTAAACTACTTCAATAACTCGCTCATGCAGTCACATTACACTCCTAATGAGTGGTGAAATGCCTTTTTTCCAGTCTTTTTTTCCCCAGTTTTTTTTCCAGAGCTGCCTCCCCTTATTGAGAACCATTTACCACTCAGATATAAAACAGATGCGCTGTGCTCAGTCCGGCTCTGTGGATAAGCATGGTGATAGATGCATGAATCCTGCATTCAGCCCAGGAATGCTACAGAGGAAGGTGTTGCAGCTGCTGTCACACAGCCTTGTGCCATTCTGCCATGAGGTTCTGCCAGCAGGCTCACAAATAAAGCCCACTCAGCCCCACGCAGGGACCAGGCTGAAGGAAGAGTCAATGACGTGCAACTGCCATTGAGAAAACACTGCTGCAACAGGAGAAAGAGCAGAACGAGAGCATAGAGTTGGGTTTGGGAACAGGAGTAGAAGCTGTCGTGCTGCTCCAGGATAGCAAAAAGCTCCTTTGTTCAAATCTCTTCCTTAAAATCCATTTCATTTGTGCTGCCTCTAGGATGGCACGTACAGCCCTACCCAAAAGCTCAGCTTTAGGGAGGTTCAAAGCTGCACCAGACAAGCCAGTCTGCAGGGTAATTACAGTGAGCATCCCAATTGGCTTTCACTAGCACTTCTAATGCAATCGTTGCCCAACTTTCCCTGTTCCAGAAACAAAGAAGCCAATGATATTTAACTGCATTTGGGAAACTGGTGACACAACGCTGCTCGAACTCTTTCAGTTCATCACAGCTTGGAAACGTTTTAACCTAGATTCCTCACTCCTGCCTTGCATTATATCTTCCAGTTCAATAGACAAAGCACTGCAGCCTTCTATTACTATTGCACAGCAAGTATGCAGCCAAATTGCACCTTTCTCAGTGCTTCTTGCCAAGCAGTCCAAACCAAGCTGACGGTGAGCGTGGATTTGCCTTTCATAGCAGATCTATTTGGCTTTTTCCAGAACTGCTACAAAGCAAAGAAAGTTATTCATTACCAAGCTCTGCTTCAGCTAAAATCTGTATTAAAATTAAGAAAACAAAGCGACAAGAACAGCGCATTCTGCTTTGACATGAAGACAAAATAAGTCCAATTTGGAGGCGAGTGGAGCAATTAAGAAAGCCCTTACTGGGCCCAACTACAGCAGAGCTCAGCAGTTCTGAGGCACTGGGCACGGAGGATGAGCACGGCTCCCTCCTGCTGCGCCCAGCCACCCTGGGAAGGAGGAAGGAATTGGTGAATTAGCTGTTTCTGTGCGATGGAGATGCAGGGGAGAACAGCAGGAGCAGCTGCTCCCAGGAATCCGCGCATCCCCTGCAATGGGAGGTGAGGGTGGGGTGGAAGGGGTGGCCATGGCAGCACTCTGGGGCTGAGCCAACGCTGGATGTGCTCTGAAACCCCCCAGTGACACGAGCAGCACAATATAGAGTGGAGATGGACCACGGGGCAGGGCAGGGAGTAACAAAGAAAGGGAAATCACAGCCAGGTAGGACGCTGGGAGCTTCTCCCACAGAGCACTTTAAGGAAGATCCCTGCAACGTGCCTCAGCATCTCATTAAGCCGACTTCCCTGTGCACAGCAGTGCTGAGCACCTGTGAGCAATGTCAGTAGGAAGAGGGAGACATGGTGCAGAAGTCACTCCCTCTGCTAAGAGCTCCTCTGTGTTACCAACAAAGTTTGAAGGCGGTTTCCTGGTGATTATTCTCTACAGAACATGGCCATTTCTGCCCCAAAAACCCAGGAAATCTGATATAGTTCTGTAGAAAAATGAAATGCAATAGTAGCAATAGAGTCATTTAATGCCTCAGAGTGCTTCATGTGGATGAAGTCCTCTGGATGCATTCAAGGCCAGGCTGGATGTGGCTCTGGGCAGCCTGGTCTGGTGGCTGGCATCCCTGCACACAGCAGGGGGTTTGGAATGGGATGATCACTGTGGTCCTTTCCAACCCAGGCCATTCTGTGATTCTATGAAAGTCCCACACGAACACTGATTTATCCCCAACATCTCCACGAGCCAGGTATGTATTATTTATAGCACAATTATGCAACTGCTGCACATTCCCCTATTCCTACAGCTCGCTTCTCCCTTTCCTCTTCTGCATGCAGAATGCAAACACTCTTCTGTGATTTGCTCTCTCTCCTCCCACTGTGCCACCCGCCCACCTGGGCTCCCCCCCCTCTGTGCTCACACAGTGCTGCTCCGTGCCCGTGGCACAGCCCCTCACCTCACCCCGTACCCCAGGAAGCTGCACACCTCCTTCCTGGCCGGGCTGGGGGCCTGCAGGGCAGCACTCACCACAAACAGAGCCAGCTGGCGATTCAATCAGCCCGTGCCATCTGCACCAGCACAGCCACCAGCAGCGCTCCTCTTGGAAATGGGCAAATGATTTCTGAGCTAGGCAGCAAGGCAGTCATCACAGCAACCCAACAACGGACACAGCTCCAGCAAGAGCTGATGAGTGCAATTTCATTCCCTATTCCCCAGCAACTCAGCCTAACACAGGCAAACATTCTCACTTGCACACACACAGCACTGCAAATTTAATCTAACGCATTACTGCCTTCTTTGCTGACTTTGGGCACAGCTCATCAATAACTGCACGACTTCTCAGGGCGCACATCGAGCCCACAGGACTGCATCCACTGAGGCAGCACTTTTCAGAGCAGTTGATGAACTGCTCAGCTACATCTATTCATCAAAATTCTTGTTTCCTTTAGATGGGAAACATTACAAGACAAAGAACGACTTGTTTACTTCCTTGCCAAAAGCACACAGACATTTACTGCACTGCACAGTCCCAAGGAAACAAACACTGGAATATCAACTAGAGATGCTGCTATGTGAGATGTGATGTTTCTTTAAGCAGCTGCCTTGCCAAAAGACCTGAGGTATTACGGGAAAACATTAGCAGGACCTCAGTACACAACAAGAGCTGCCTTCCTGCCTCTTTTTCATTAACAGGTGTTAAAATCTTTATTACAATTTTTATTAAGGTTTTCAGCACTGTTGGTTCTATCTTCAAAGGTAGGAAAACCAATCCACAAGCCATTGGTACAGAAATAAAGCTGCAAAGTGAAACACTCTTTATGCCTCTCAGCCCCAGGAAGTAACACTGAGACAAACCCACCTCCCTGCTAAACCCAGAGCTATGGAAGGAACCAGCAGCACAGCGCCTGTGCCAGCAGCACTGACACAGCAGCAGCACCAGCCTGGGGAAGGGAATCCAAATGGATGCCTGGTGCCCACAGCTTAATGGAGAGCAGTGTGTGTGTGCTACACCTAGGGCTCAGATCGCTCCTGCTGCTCTCATTCCCTTGCTGCTTAATGTACATTGGATCCTTTTACTCATCACACTTTTGTACTCACAGATTATTATTGTTTTTTACTTCCCCTCTTATTATCTACATATGGAGAAGGCAGACTTCTCTGTTCTCAGTCTTTCCAGAAAGGATGAGGTTTGAGACAGGGCAGAAAAGTCAAAAGGCAGATGTAGGCACGAAGCAGAGATCCAACACCTGTCCAAGGCCCACCCAAAGAAGAGCTTTCTGCCACTTCTCCTTACCCCCAGAGTACTTGAGATCATACACTAAGCAGGGTCACAACCAAGTGTGTACTCCGCTGCTCAGCAGGGACACACCATCCTGTGGCACTGTCACCACTCAGCAGCTCACAGTAATACCCTGCACAGTGTGTGTCCCCATCTCCATTTTCAAGCTCTTCTCACAAGTTTCACACCTTCACTAAAAATACACCTGAACTCCCCCTGTTGCCCCTTCATGACAACCTACACACAGTGCCTATTTCTATCAATTAGCCAAGCACCATCATCCACTGCACTGCAAACACCTCAAAACACACACAGCCTCCAGTCACCTCCTGTGCCAGCACGTATATCTAAGCTCACAGAGTCTCAATTCAGGAGTTCTGTGCATCTCGCAGGCTTTGATTTCCTGCCAAAGCTGCCTTCTCCTTCTACTCCAGACTTCTTCACACACCTTCCAGTTATCTCTGCTGTGCAGTACTGCTCCACGATTGGTTTTAGTTCTGTTTCCTAAACATCCCCAACTCGTATTAAATTCTTGTTTTCCTTCTGTTTTTCTTTTAGTCTTGACTGATATCTTCAAATTATCACCTTGAAGATGGTTTAACTGCTTCTGAATGGCTCATTTCTCACGTATTTTTATCCTTGAAGCACACAGAGAGCTTGGTACGTTTGAAGAGATCAAAGCAATGGATGCCTCGCAGAGCTCTGGTTTCAGTGGCTGCAAACATCTCTCAGGTAATGTTTGCACAACTTCAAGCTCTCCTCTTTTCAAAACAGAGCCCTCAGAGGATCCTCAGCTTCTCAGAAGGGTATTTACAACTGCAGGAATATTTCATTTGTAGCTTGGCCTAAAATACTTAATAAAGTATTCACTACCCCTCCAAAAAATGATTCAAAACAGAAATCCCAACATCTGGAAGGAACCCAGTTTACTTTGATGCTCACCTCCAAAATATTAAGCCTCCTTCCTCTGTGGAAACTTTACATTCCCTGGTCGTTCATGTCTGGCAACAAATTCAACCTAAAGAAAGACTGAGGTCGTTCCTTCTTTTAAATGAAAGCCTGCCCTCTGGTGTGAGCCTGCATGACTACAGCCAGGCACAGACTGAAGGTCGGTACTACTTCTTGACTATGCATCCCAGGGGTCCACAGAACACCAACAGCGCTGTTCTGCCAGTGCTCTGCTTCTGCTGTGTGGGGGATGCACAAATAAAACCTCCCCTAACCTCACGTCCTCTGCAGCAAGAATAATAAGGCAGCACCTCCTGTTTTCCTTGTCCAATAAGGTAGAGACAACTCTCAAATACTGTGGAATTAATCTCTTCCATTGCCTTCCGTGCACATTTGTAAGAGAGAAGGAAAAACCACAGACAAAGCTCTCATCCACACCTGGAATTAGGAATGTTTTACCTCCCAGAAAAATCTGCAACCTCCACCATAAGGAACCGTGCAAGTTACCCAGCAGTGACAAGTAACACCTACTTCCGAAGGTGCTCGTGTTCCTTCAGGAAGAGTTCTGTTCTTCTGTTATTCACACCAGACCCACTTTTATACGATCTAAATGCAAAAAAGAAACATTGAAAACATTTCCTCCAGAGGCTTTTCAGTAGGCATTACTGATTCACGTACACATCATGCTGTGCTGCTCTGAAATGACCAACCAGAAAAGCTTCGGTCACCTTCAAACATCTTTTAAGTGATTCGTGCTGAACAATTTTACTTTTAGAAGCACGATTTCATTTTCACAGTTAAAACGAGCAAACAAAACCACCAAATACTTCTATCAGAAGCTCAGTGAGAGTTGTGAACTCAAGCAACTGCTCCCGTTTTGCTCAGAGCACAGAGGAGTCATCCGAGCCAAGCACACTCCTACAGGAGGTGCTGCCTTCCCCCTCCTGGCACACTCCCACACCACTGCTGCAATACACACTACAACTTACTCAATATCTTTCCGTACTGATCCCAACAGATTCTCCCTTTCTCTTATTGCCAAGAAGTTCGCTTTGGTTTTGTGGAATTCGTGAGTATAATCCTGGAAGAAAACAATCACTCCACAGTTACAGTCCTGAGATCAAGTGAGCAAAGCAAGACATTCCAATCTTGCCATCTTTGTATAATGTTTGCAGTTCTGTAGCAAAAATACCAACTTATGACATTAACATCACATTCAAAGTGCACGTGAAGTTGTTGAAGCCCTGACCTCATTTGCAGACGTTTGTTTGTAAGAATGCTTTCAGACCCTGTGCTTGCAGCACATTTGAGGAAACTTTCTTTTCACTAAGTCAGATTTATTGCTTCCTTCATACTGGGCACTCACGGAGCCTCCTCCCAGCCAACAGGCATCTGAGCGGGTCTGAGCAAGCTGCTCATGATACTAATAATTACCCCAAAGAAATAAACCACAACAAGAGGAACAAGTGCTTGTTACCTGCAGGATGTCTCTGTGACGCTGCAGTGTGTGCATCAGTGCAGCATTCAGGGATGGCACTCCTGCACTGTTCGTATATTCTGCCATTTTGTCGTTTATTCCAGTAAGCTGTAGGGGGAGAAAAAGCCAACACAAAAACGATACCAACCTGAAATGGTTTGTTCTTGTTGGAAACTTACAATGTAAAAGGTGAAGGAGCTCTCCCTCATATCAGATGCATGCCTTCAGAAACACTTCTTTACCACCCATGCTATTACTTTCTAAACACTCATCACAGAAACCTGTACTGTAATACTTCAAATTGTTGATGTAAAAATACAGCAATTTGGGTATTACCTTTCCCAGAAGCTGTTCAATCTCCACAGCCATGGTCTCAAACATCCTGTCCTGGCTGGACCCATTTAGGAGAGGAGTGGTGTCAGAGCTAAGGAGAAAGAAGGCGAGTTACCAAAACATACAACTTGCATCACGTGGGGAGAATAGCACCTCCCCTTGGAAGATACACCAAAGAAATGATTATCTCCACAACCAGAGCAAGATGAGAACATTTTGTGCAGGATGGCAAAACTAAGCAAGACAATTAGATCAAATAGCAAGTCGTATATCCCAGAGCTAAGAGAGAGAGGATCTGACTGGAGATTAACACAGTTATTCCTGAGTTGCTCCCAGGCTTCCAGAACAGAAATTCAGTGAAAGATTCAGAAAATCATTTCACCCTCCAGTAACTTTATACCCAGCCCACCGTGGTAGAAGAACAAGAAACACTCCTAAACTTCAAAGGAATGGGCAATAAAATTGGTTATGAAAGCAGCTTTTAGTCAAAAAGACAGAAAGCACACAAGGTTGTAGGATACACAGGTTTGTACGCATCAAGACATAACCTGCAGTACTGAGAAGGATAAAAAGTAAATACTGATTTGAAAAAGAACTGAAATCAACACACATACAGCAGTAATCACTCTCACAACTGATATGCAATGTGGGGATCCAGGATCAGTAGGCAAAGAATGGCATTTTTTAAAGATTGCACACCGGGACAAAGAAGCTGATAGGCAGGTGCTGTGGGACTGCAGAAAGGCCTCAGCTCCAGCCCTTAAGCTAGAAAGAGTTGGTAAGTTTTATCATATTAACCCTCCAGTTAAAACACAAATCTGCCTAAATAAACAATTTCTTCAAACAAATTCTGTTATGTATACGTACAAACATATAGAGAGAGAGCTCTCCCTGTTACTACTTACCTTAAAGGAAACAAGAAATAACAGCCACCCCTTGGGAAGGGACTCCCACACACTGTCTGCTTCGCTTCCCCACTTTGTTGGTGTCCTCCTTCGGCTGGTCACCAGCCCTCCTCCCTGCACAGGGCCACCAGCACCACAGCCATCCACTGGGGAGGTGTGAGGCTGAGCTGCCCAACCACGAAGCATTTACTGAATTCCCTGAGAACCATAATGCAGGGAGAGCTGGGAAACGATGCAGGCAGCTGTACTGTGCACTGAGGAAGCCGTATCCTTCCCTCACACACTTTCCCCACAATTGAGTGGGAACCTTGTTCACAGCAGGAGGGCCGGAACTTGATTTTTAAGGACCCTTCTAACCTAAGCTATGCTGATCCCATGAATTACAAACTGAAGTTTAAATACAGCTTCCCCCAGTGCTCTATGTGCTCTCACAGGTGGAACACACACCTGTCCATCGATGCTGGAGAGACATTTCTCTGAGCCCAACACCAGCACCACAAAGTAAGCTTCTTAAGCAACTGTGCATCAATGCCACAGGTGGTAGTGAGGACCAGCATTAAGCAAACCATAGAAATGAAGCAAATGCTGCAAAGAGCAAGTAAAACGTAAAGAAACGGGTTAGTACCTATACCTGTCGCGCCGCCCGTCCCGGCTACTGGTGCAGAGCTTGCTGAAGGAGACCAGCTTCAGGTCCAGCTCATTCTCCAGCTGCCTCGCCTGCTTCCTGAGATCTGCACGGAAGGGGGTGCGGGGGGAGTCACACACAGCCCCAGGCCGCCGGGGGAGCCCCGCGGGACCCTCACAGAGAGGCGGCCCCCCGCGGCGGATGAGGAGGACGGGGGCTGAGGGCCCACAGGCCGCGCCCCGCACGGCCCGGGGCCTCTCCGCCGCGGGGCTCAGCCGGGCACCGGCGCCTCACGGCTGAACGGCCGACGAGAACACCGCACCCTCCGGCAGCGAGCGGGCAGAGGGGACCCGGCGGAGGCCTCGCCCTGCCCGTCTCGTGCCCCAGGAGCGCCCCGCGCCGCCCCGGCCCCACTCGCCTTCCCAGTAGTTGCTGCTCCCCGCCGCCATCTTTGTTGTCCAACGTCAGCCACCGCCTGCCGAGAACTCCTGCCTAGAGCGTCTCCCTGAAAGCGCGGTGCCCGACGGGACGGGCGGATCTCCCAACGTAGCGCCCCCGCCCGGACGGGAGGCGCAGCGCACCGCGTGCCCCCACCCCCGCGACCTCGGGAGCGCGAAGAACGAGAGGAGGCGGGCGGACATCAAAATAGTTTTATGCAGGTTATTGGTATACAGGTAAAAAACGACCCGAGGGCCCCGCGGGGGCAGCGCCGGCCCTTGCCTCCTAGGGAAGGGCGCTTTGAAGCCCTCGTGTAAACGTACAGCGAAGGCACAGTGCGCGTGGGGCAGACGCTTCCACGGACGGACGGACAGAAGGACGGATGGGCTCCTCGGCACGCTGAGCACCACTGCAGCACAGAGAAGTCTCACACGGCTACAGAACCATCGGCCCTATCAGCCCCACCCACCTCCCGTGTGTTGATTCCCAAGGACTTATTGCTGGGGACGGCTCTGCCCACGCGGCGCTCCAGGAGCTGCTTAAGTCACAGTCCAGCACCAAACCCAACAGGGAGCTGGGAACCCGCATGGGCTCTGCAGAGCAGAGGCACTGAGGGGCTCATTCACACCACACCGATGCATGATAGAAGTATGGACAATCATCTCCCTGTTCCCACAGCACGGCTCCAGCCAGACCTTACCGCATGCTTCTTGCCCTATACCAACACCACAGAAGAGTGAAGAAGGTCTCCACTGCCACCCAGGGGTCATCTTCACCCTTCCAGGCAGCTGCCAAGACCCTCAGCACAGCCACAGCCCCGTGGCTCTGGAGAGGCATCTACCACCCATGGGGTTCCTTGCAAGATAGGGACCAGCAGCCTGGGAATCTACTGCGCTGTTCCTCCAGAGCCCTCATCACACATTTGGGTGCAAACACGCCAGCGATGCCCCGTGCAGATCTCAGGAGCAGACTTTCCTGGCCTGCTGGAGGCAGATCAGCTCAGGGCACACTGGATATCCAAGGCAGTGAGTGCTCCTGGCACCACAGAGTTCGGTCCATTGGGAAAAAGAAATAAACAAAAAAGAAGGAGCAGCAAGGAGATAAGTGCCTACATTCTAACCCCAGACTTCTGCCCAGAAAGCACAAGAACTTCAGAAATATATATAAAGGCTTTGGAAATCAAATGTCTTGGGCATCCTGCCCTTTTGGTCTCCCCTTCACTGCCCCACAAACTCAGTGCAGCTTGAGGATGCACGCTGCAGCTCCTCTTTCCAATTACTTAAGTGCTCCAGAAGAGAATTTGGCTGCTTTTCTCTCCAGCACAACCACTCAGCCCTTCCTCACGCCTTGCACTCAGGCTCCCACAGCACACTGCAGACATACAAGCAGGTGGAGCTCTTGCTACACACTTCAGGGACACTGTAGTAGCAGAACTGAGCTAGGCCAGCAGGCTAATTTGGTGCCTAGCATCACCAAAGATTGATGAGAGGCTGTTTTCCAAGTGCTCTGATCACTAAACGGTATTAAATGGACAACAGCAAAGGGTGCAGCTGCTCTTCAAAAGTCCAGACCGAAGTCAGGCCATGGATACCCTCTCTCTCTGCAACTCCAGTAATGCTCAGAACAACCTCCAGTTGTGCTTTCAGACACTGCGCTGCTGCAACGCTAACATGAGACTCCAAAAGCCAAAGTCCACATAAATGAGATGCAACCAGGGATGACAGGGACAGAAATTTTCTTCCCCAGAAGCAGGAACAGCAGTTCTGCAGAGCTGACACGCTGCTGAACTTGGTCAGAGTTCGCTGAAGCTCTGACATTCCCTCCTTTCTCCAGTTCACACCAAGACTTGACGTCATCTCCCCCAGCTTTCAGGATGCCAGATCACTGCTTGGAACTAGCAACACATTAGAGGTGCTCCACAACCACTGCAGAGTGTGGCTGACCACAGCATCTCAAGGTAGGGAAAAGCTCCAAGGGAGCAGCTGAGAAGCAAGTACAGGCTGTTTCCAAGGGCTGCTCTGCAGAACGTGGAGTTGGTGACGGATCAAGGCTTCCACCACGTACAGTAAGAAAAATGAATTCAAAACAGACAGATATCACTTCAGAATGTTGTGACTATGACCCCACACAGGTCTTATGGCACTTCCCCACCATCTGCTCGCTGTGTTGAGATGCTGGGGAAGTGTAAGGAACTCTGCTGGCCACCCTGCTAAGTCACCTTTCAGTCAGCTTCATGTGAACCTCCAGACCTTGCCCTAAAAACTTAAGCCATGCCCTTAACCCAAACACAGCCTCTAACACCCACTGATTTGCATGTACATAGGAACAGAGCAAACAGCAGAAGGAAGTCAGGAGCTGCCACCCAAACCTCTGGAGGACACAGTCCTGCAAGTTAATGTTTCAAAACTGAGCCAGAGGGATCACCCCTTCCTCCCACTGGGGCTAGTCCATGGGAACTTCCTTTCCTGTCAGGGAGGTGTCAGTGTTTGCTGGAGTATAATGTTTCTTCTTCAGTGTCTGTTTCATCCTGGAATTCGTGGCTCAAGAGGGACTTCTTCGAGCCAGTGGACATCATGCGGATTTCGTCTTCATAATCGTCGTGGTGCTGCCGCAGGCGGTGGAAGCCATCCTTGTGTCTGTTGGACTTAATGGAGCAGACACACCAGATGATACAGGCAGTGAGGACCAGAGCAGACATACTTGCACCTGCCAGAGAGAAGACACTGAATTTAATTCCATGTTCCCCACCTCAGAGGCTTCTGCATTTCCCAGTATCTATCTTCCCTTACACAGTCACAGCCACTTTCCTCACTTCTGTGCCCTAGGAGGAAGGAGCTCAGTCACAGTACAGAAGCACTAGATTTTCTGGGCTAGAAATTTAAGATAGCATCACTGAGCTCCTCTGCAGACCACTGGGAATAAACCCTAGCCTCCCCAGCAGCAGCCACACTGACAAAAATATACAAATTCCTTAGTGCTTGCCCAGTGCCAGACCACACATAGAGACCTTGGGGAAGGTGTAAGATCTGCTAGGTCCCAGCTCTATGCACATACGGGCTCTCCCCTCTTCTAGCCACCTCAAGATCCATTCAGGACCCCTCAGATCCCTGCAACATTCTCCACTTCCTCTCTCCCTCTTATCTGCTAGCCCAGCATCACTAGAGCCAAGGGCTGTTGGACCAGTCTGCAGGGCAAAGCATGCGTTCAGAAGGGAAAGCAGGAGGAGATGACTCAATGCTGCAAGCTGCTTTTCCAGTTCAGCAAAAAGAAAAGGGTTACTGTCAGGATGAACCAGCCCAGAAATTAAGGCTCAAAGCTTTGAATGAAGCTATCACTTTACCTGCAACCGTTACAACCAGCTCCCGTGGCAGACCAAATATCTTGTTTTCCATGTCAAATACAATGAACACAGAGCTGGGTGCATCATGGCGTACCAAGACCTACGGAGAGATGGAAGAACTCAGTCTGTCTCAACGTTTACCTGTCTTGTAGGTGTCCAAACAAAAAAAGACATCTGCTGCCCAGGGCAGAACCAGGCAGATACCAAAGATAAATTCAATGTAGGGAAAAACTGTTGCCCAGAAAAACTCCGCCGTGTTCAGAAATTCTTCTCCATTATAACAAGGCAGAAGACAACTAATGTAGCCAGAAGCTAAACACAGCCAACAAGGTACAGCCCAGGTTAGAGCAGTTAAGGATGGATGCCTTCATATGAAAGCAAGGGAGGAGAACTCCAATAGATATTCACATACCTGCATATGCTTCTGTTGGTACCCGTCAGCTATAGCATTGATGTTATGCAAACCAGGAGCCAACAGCACATGGAAATAGCCACCTTCTTTAGTACAAATCCTCAAATCTTCATTAAGAACAATGATAGCTTTAGAAATTGCCTTGCCACTCTTGTCTTGGACAAATCCATGGACTCCCTTGTGAACCTGAAACAAAACAAAGCGTTTCAAATGCCTCATGTTCAAGTCCAAGTGCAAGGCATATTTTTAACTAAAACAGGACCCAGGCCTCCCCTTAAAATACAGCTTGTTCTTCAGCAACCTTAACCATCACCCCACCATGACACTCCCCTTCTCCCTTAAGAAATAAGATTATATAACACTGCAAGGGCTGCTCAGCCCACTAGAAAGTAACCCACCCATCCCAGCACCTTCACTCCCAGCAAGGATTTCTCCCCCCAGACCATCTCTCACCTCCACCAGCATGCTAAGGAGAGACCTCCTGTGTTCTGCCCACAGGCCAGGGAGCTGCCCTGCGCTGGGGAAGTAACAGCAGCTGGTATAAACAGTGATCTCAGGACAGTGACCAAATGTAACGCTGAAATCCTGAAACAAAACCACCACGGTTACAAGAGGCAGCATTTAAAAGGTTTCCCAGAGTGCAGCTGAAGATGGCTGAGGTTTTGCCCAAATTTAAAGACAAATCTGCAAGGAAGGAAAGCATTGTGATGAGATGAAGTACCTTCATACTTCCCAGGTGGCTGTGCCATTCAGAGCCACGGATCACACCCCCAGGAATATTCTCATCTGTGAGAGTAAGAACACAGCAATCAGACTGAACTGCTCCTAGCAGAACCCAGCACAAGTGGTCAGGGGGTTAAAGGATTGAACCAAACCTACCGGACTTATTTGGACAGCCTGGCTGGCCTAAATGCATCGACGGTTGGTTGTTTGCATACACTGATGCCAAATGCTTCAGTGTTTCTTTGTTCTCCACTACAAACAGAAAGGTGAGACACTGGGAGTGCAGTTCTTATCGAGTGGGGGAAGAGATTCCTATTCTAACCCCATGATGCTATATAAAACAGTCAGACACGTTGCTTCAGGGGGATTTCAGATTTCCTCTTACATCGAGGGGTGGTATCACACGCAGAGGAAAAACTGACATATTGTTCTGAAAACAGAAACAATAAATGTTCTGACTCCAAGCTGAATCCTGTGAGGGTGCTGAGCTTTGCTTTACAGACTGCCAGCAGTTCTTCAGAACCAAAGGGTTAAACCCAAAAGGCGGCTACGGCACACCATCAGCACAAGAACACCAAGAAAAGAATAAGCTCTTACGCCATGCAGCCATGTGGCTAGCCAGAGTCTAACTGCATGGAAGACCCTGGAGGAGCCAGTCATACCTGTCTGCACTGGTTTGTCATAGGGATAAGTGACAAGCAAAGATCCACCATCTAGAGCAACAGAGAGGCTGAAGTCCCGCTTCGATATCAAGTTCTCCATGGCTCTGGTCTCAGGCTCTCGTGTTCCTGAATACCTGGAGTAATTGCCTGTAAATGAGAACAACAAACAGAAAAAGGGACTGATGACAGTTTCCTCTGCTATTTGAGAAGCTTGCAGAAGTATACTTCTTCTCTATGGCTGAAATTATCTGCCTGAAAATATACTTGCTAGATCTCAGCAAATTGCTCCTGAAAGATTAAGTAAAGCACCTCAACCATGCTGCTCATGAGTGGAACTCATCTGCAAAGCTTAACAAAAGTGACACATCACTGTTTTCCCTATCTATTTACTTCTGTGATGCAGAGGGGTGTTTCGTGTGTATTTGCTTTCTTCATTGTCCCTGAACTGACTCCTAAGAAAGCACTTGGGATGATTCCAGCCAAAGGTGGCCAGAGAGAATACTTTCTCTCCAGGAAAGGTGGGCATAGCACTGGCACAGAGCTCTGGATATACCATGCAGTTAAAAGCATGAAGAAAGGAAACTGTTTCCAAGGAGCAAGAATAGAGAATGCTTTTCAGAAATGTAGCATTGAAAGAAATCAACTAACAGGAAAAAATACTGTCTGATCTCTGGACTGTTCCTAAAGAGCTCTGCTTTGCCTTCTCCTTTCCATACAAAGGTCTGCAAATTGTGGCCTCTAAGGGGAATTCAAGCTCTGGACGTTTCCCAGCAGCTGTGCTACCTCAGCTCTGAGGCAGGAGTGCTGCCCTCTTTACAGGAAGACCCCACAATCAGAAGAGTACATCCAACCCTAGAGAGGCCAGCAGGAGACTTCTACTGCAACCTGCATTTCTATGGGACACAACACGTCAGTCTGCATCAATTAGCTTTACCTGTGAAGTCTGTGTCCAGGTCTCTGCCGTGGGCGTTAGTCTGGCCTATCTTGGAGGTGCAGCCCCTCTCCTGCGCTACCTCCCGCCCGTCTGGGTTCAGGGATGGCACAATCACAATCCGTGTTCGGTCAACCAGCTGAATAAAGCAGGAAGGAAACAACACATCAGTACAATTAACAGGGTTTGTTCTCTGTACATCTCCTTTGCCTCACTCTTTTCCTAGGAATAGCTGCTTCCATTGATTTCATGAGTCACAGGTTCCCACCAGCCCCACAAATCTCCTAACATCCCCCCTGCGTGCGTGGGACCCACAGAACAAGACAAGTCTCTCCTGATGAGTGCTGTCAACTGGAGGGCTCTAAGACGGTCCCTTGCAGCAGAGCTCCCCACCTTTGTAACAGCAGCATTCTTCTTGTAGTTCATGCAAAGAAATTCTGCCAGTGTCAGTAGCAGCTCGGTACCAACGGGAGCGTTCCCGTGAATGCCAGCAACAAAGCGGATCTTGGGCTCCTCGGGCTCAGACTGGTTGGGCTTGTTGGAGATTTCAAGGGACCAAATCTGACGGAACTCAACGCTCTGACCCAGGCTGCCGAGAGAGAAGAAGGCAGAGTGTCAGCTCAGGAACAGAGCTTGGCCTTATGGAGAAATCCCAGCGTGGAAGGGAACGCTGCCTCTTTCCACAAGCAGGCTACTGAGACAAGTGGCACAGAACACTCAGCCACATCACAAACATCCAGGTAGAGATGCACAGAACACCCAATGCTCCATGCATCTCTATATAGCCTATAACATCACGGTAAGTGTGGAAGGAATGGCTAAATGCCTCTGTGCTTCCAAAGTCAGTTTGTTTGCTTTGGGCTTTTTTCTCCTCTCTAGTCAGTGCAGGATACATCCAGAGATTAGACTAATCCATAAAGCACCCAGTTCAGAGGACAAAAGCAGGCCTATTTCCAGCAGTGCAGAACTTGCTGCTACAGTCGTGCCATTAAGTTAGCAAACTGAATGCAAGCAAAGCAGGGAACACAATCAGGGCTGATGCAACTGGAAGGACAATAGAGGCTACAGATCAGAACGGCAGCCTTGGCACCAGCACGGACAGCACATGAGCACGTTGTGCCTGGTGACAACAAGCAACCAGGGCCCTGGGACAAAGAGGCCGGATTTGTGCCTTCTGAAGCTGACAGAGGGTAATAGCTACAGGTCACAAGGGAGAGCAGGGACTACAAGGCAGCTTCTGCAGGAGGGCAGAGACCTTGGCTCAGGGCATTACCTCAAACACATCTCACAATATTAAATTAAAATCTGAAAGCAGGTAATTGGAAAAATGCCTTCAGATTTCTGATCCTCATGGGTCCCTTCCAGCCCACACTCTACAACTCTAAGATTCGTAAGCCGTATTTGTCCACTTCTACAGCTTAGGTTTCAGACAGGACTTGGAAAATAGAGGGAATAGTGTGTGAAATAAACATCTGCAGAAACCTGGCATCTCAATGCTGGGAATATCAGTGCAAGGCGCCCCGGGCAGCTGACTGCACCCCAGGTTTCAGTCAGTAAAATGAGGTCTCAGGAAAAAGCACATGGATGTGTCTGTGGGTCCCTGCAGCCAATGCTCTGCCACCACGCCCTTACATTTGGGGCTCCTCTGAACTCAGGCACCATAGGGAAGGACAGGAACAAGCTCCCCCCATCTCTGTATCGCATTCGCAGCTCATCATTGCACTACTTCTCTGCCACAGGTTGCTGCTCATGGAGGAGCTGAGCATTGCTGCTTCGAGTTTTCACCTGGAGAGATTTGTGATGTGGGGGTAGTTCAGGTAGAGGCCTCGGAGGAACTCGGAGAGGTCCTTGTAGGGGCGGTATCGATAAGGAGAGACTTTCCCTGAGGAGGAAAGCAGGAGGCGTTCCACGCCATTCTCAGCAGAGAGATCCTTGATCAGAGTCTCAAACTCCTTCTCATTGGGGTCGCTGGTGTCTGGGGTATTCAGGACCGGCACCTTCCCCTCCTCCACTTTGGCATCTGTCCGTTTAAGAGTGAAGTTGACCTGCACTGCACCTTCGCTGTCAACTGCCACCGTCTTAGTGACAGGATTGTACCTGCCCAGGGAAGAGAAGGGACAAGGAAACGTCAGGGGTTGAGGCCTCGCACACCGAGCCACCCCCCCCTCCTGCCCAGACCCTCAGCACAGGACTGCTGCTGCTCTCCAGCCAAAGGAAGCAAGAGGCACAAATGCAAACAGCAAAAACTCTTCAAAAGGGACATGGGAAAGGCAGGGCAGGGAGCAACTCAGGACCCAGCACAGCCCTGAGCTGCTTCTGGTGCAGGTGTTACAGGGTTACGTGGCAGGCAGGCAGGATGACAGGTCAGGCAGCTTTAACCCAAAGAACAACACGGTTTTGGCAGCCATTGAAGTCACTTCTGCAGGCAGTTGCCTGCGTGAGAATTTCCCCTAAAAACACCCGGTTATCAACTGCTTCCCCACACCACCTCCAAACAAGGGAAGACTTGGGCTCTACACTGTCACCAAAGGAACAGTCCCGACATCAGGGTAGCACAGCTTTGTCAGCTCTTGACTAAGAAGCCAGGAGAGCACTATAGCGGTTGTGCAGCGCCCATCCTGTGTGCCATGGCTCACTCACCCTCGTGCAGATGCTGTGATTTTATAGTTCCCCTGCACCAAGAGGCGCCAGTAGTCTCCATCCTTGTAGGTGGTCACTGGGTGGTTGATCTCAGCGACGCTGATGGTGGCATTGAGAATGCCCCTTCCATCCATGGCATCCAGCACGAAGCCCCAGACCCCGCGGTGAACCTGGCACAGACCCGGAGAGCCCCACTCAGCGCCGGCCCTCCAACACGCAGCACTGTGGGAGTGCTGACATGCAGAGCCTGCCAGCTCCCAGTGCTCCTGGAGGAGCAGCACGTCCCAAAAGGGTTCAGGTGGAGCTGGTGTGGACAAAGATCACACGAGTACAACGAATGGGCAATTGTTTGGCTCACGATGCCATGACGGTACGCTCTGCCCCACACCTTTGTTTGCATGCCCCAGCTGCACTGCACTGCCAGCAGCCACGAGCCAGATGGAAACAGCACAGAAAGGACACTCTAGCCAAGGGAAAACTGAGCTATTGGGAAATGAAATGTCCCCACCTGCACCACCTGGCTGCTGTTTCCATACAGATTTCTGGCATGTTAACAAGAAAGGGAGAAGGGGAAATCAGCGCATGTTCGGATGGGAAGGATTGCTATGCAGCAGGGACCTGGACTGGCCAGGAAGCAGCACTCACTGCAGTGTGCGGATCAGCACCTTTAATCCAGGCCTAAGAGGCAGCTCTCACCATCTTTTGGGGTCAAAGTGTCTCACCTGCTTCATGAACTGCAGGAGGGACCTGCGGTTCTGCTCCCAGTACTTGGGCAGCTCTTCTGCGTTTGGGTATTTCACACAGCCCAACTCAATGGTCACTTCAAAGCAGTTTGTGTTTAAATAATTCCAGTCTTGCATCCCACCTACAACAGGAATGTAAAAGTAGTTTGATGTGACCTCCTGAAGGAAGCTGTAACATAGCTCAAAGAAAAAAGATTCAAAAAAAATCAGATACTAGAGAAGGATTAAATACTACTACATGCAATTAATACCAAAGTGAAAACTTTTAACATGTGGCAAGATTCAAGCTTCAGGGGGATGTCAACACTACAGACAAATAACCACCCTCCTTGTAAATGCCTTTCATGTCCATTATACTGCTGGTAACCAGAAACACCACACCATAAATTCCTCCCTCCCCTCCGGAATGACTTAACCTGGGTACATTACTGAAGAGGTTACAAAGGAAACCCAAGTCCCAGGAGTCTGAGTTGACAGATGCAAAGTCTGTGACTGATCAGACCAAATTCTTTAAGCTGCACACACATTAACTTGGAAAGAAACACCGCAAGACACTTCAGGATGACTTCACCTGGAACATTGTACCACTGGGCCCCGTTAGTGATGCCATGTGGGAAGTACTCGTTGGGGTACATATCCTTACATGGGCTTCCCTGATACATCTTTTTATTTTCCTGAAAAACAAGATGCAACACGTGAAGCTGAGCCTGCTCTCTATAGCCACTGGCACTTCTGTTCTAACAGACTGGCTCCTCTACCACACACTCAGAGAGCTCATGACAGCATCAGGAACTATCCTGGCAGATGGGATTTCCCATTTTAGAGCTTTACCTTGGAGTAGGAAAGCGCCAGCTGCTGAAACACAGCATCATCGGGGGATTTGCTGTATATGGCCATTCCTTGTTCATCGTCATCATAGGGATAATTAACCACCAGAGAACCTGCAGGGGAAATGAGATTTGACTCAGACTTGCACACTTTTCAGTGAAGCCCTCAGCCTAACAGAAGAGGCTTTTCTTTTTCTTTGAGAGTGTCAGGACCAAGCTCTCAAGACTTGGCCTTAAACACAGCATTAGGCACAGCGAACAGAGGAGACAACGAAAGCACAGGAAAAGATGACACAGCATCCAACAAGGAAGGCAAACCCCAACCACGACACGTCAGAGCTGTGCCCTTACATTCAGGAGGGACGGGCACAGCCTGCTAATAATTGCTTTCCCACAGGAGTGAACACAAAGGAAATTTCCTAAAACACCCCTGGTGCCCCTGGCCCAATTGCTGCAGCTTGTCAGCCTTCTGGAGCTTACTGCAAGGACAGGCAGACTATGACAGCTCTGGCTGGCTGAAAGATTCCCTAAGCAAGCTGTGCTAATGGCACTGTGGGACCCAGACAGCGCTGCTGCTGCTGGAGAACAGCCAGCTCCCTCTCACCCACACACTGTACTTCTGCACTACAGAATTAAACATGCTAGCACAGAGCAACACCTGCAAGTCACCACAACTCCAAGCCAGCAGACAAAGCGTCTAGGGAATAAGCTGTAATGCAAAGACTTAATTTAGATCACTCTAAAAAGATAATTAAATTACAGCAAATTTCATCGTTCTGCTGTGCAATTTGAGGCAAGGAACCCTCAGGATTACATCGTTTTTCCCTCAATTTATAAATACTGTGAAGCCTCTGACAGCCACGGCACTGCCACATTCACAGAACCAGCTACTGAGCAGCTGCTGACAGGGGAGTCCACCCCAGCTGCCCCATCACTTCACAGGCAACATGCCAGCTGCTGTCCTGTGCACGTGCTCCCTCTAGAAAAGTGGCTGTGCTCCTCCCAGCAGCCTCTTAACTGCCTACAGGTGTGCTTAGGGACATGGTTTTCAGCTTCTGATCCACCTTCCAGCAGCACAAACTCCTACCAAGTAACCGTAGATTTGGTTTCTTCTTTTTCTACAGGTGCTATCCCCAGTACAGGAACCTGGCTGCTTTTGCTCCTGCTGTTTCACAGCAGTGCTCCTCAGTCCATGCCATAAACACAGCAGAGATATTCCTGCATTCTTCATCCTCAAACCTGGGTGGTGAGGAAGGAGCCTGGTGTAGCTGACATACCTCCATGCAGGTTTGCTGACAGCACGAACGGGTAAGTCTTCAGCCAGCTCATGACAGCCAGAGTTTCAGGCTGTGGAGGGTCTGCCACCTGGAAGAACTGATCTGGGAAGTTCCGGTTCAGGTCGTAGTTGTTGCTGTTGTTTCTGCCAACGGTTCCTCCTCTGTCGCCTGCAAAATAAACACAGGCTCAGGTTTGAACCTTATGCAACTTCCCATTTTGCTGTGGAGGCCGTGTCCTCTTGCTGAAGAGCTTCACACTATTGCTTAGTGGAAAACAGCAGGGAACACAACAGTGCTGGCTCCCTGCACCCCAGAGTGACGGGACACCCACCCTCTTCCAGCAGGAGTGCATGAAGGTGTCCGGGGGCCATCAGTGCCAGTCAGGCCTCAGCTAGCAGAAAGACACTGAACCACGAACAATCCCAGCAGCTGCTATCATGACCACAGAACCTCAGACCTTCTCAAACCAGCTGGACAAGTTCTGTGTTAAACACAAACAGAGCTCTACTTCCAGAAAACTGTTCTGGACAAGCTTTGTCGGGCCTATCTGCAAAAGCCACGCAGTTTGAAGGACTTCCCTGAACGTTTTTGCCAATTTCAACACCACAACAAAAGCCTATATTACCCTTGGACTAGTGCTCTGCAGACTGCCTGGCTCCCACATCACATGTTACTAAGAGCACGGACCAAAGCATAGCGAGTATGAGCTGTGTAAAAGGAATGTCTTTTTTTTGGTTTTAAATAAGCCTTGGGATGGCCACAAACCACAAGAGGACCCAAACAGGGGCAGCATATATAGCACTGCCGAGGCATAAGAGCTCTTTCCAACCACTTCAGGCATCAGCCAGCCGCCCACTTCCTGCAGCGGTGGGTCCACCCACTCATTCCACTGCACACACCAAGTCCCTTCCCAGCCACCCTGTGCAGACAGCACCTCAGCTCCAGCAGAATGCTTCCAGACTTCCCAGAGGTGCGACAAACCCCAGGTCTCGTTCTCAGAGCTAGAAATCCCACAGGGGTTTCAGCATAGGCAGGATTACCTTCCTGGGACTTCTCATAGCCATCTGGGTTCATGGATGGCATGATGTGGATCCGTGTGCTCCGGACCAAGTCAGTCACTTCAGGATCTGTACCGAAGTTCTTGCAGAGGTACTCGATGAGGTTCAGCAGCAGCTCTCGCCCCACAACTTCATTCCCGTGCATGTTACCAATATACTTGAACTCTGGCTCACCTGCAGACACACAGCCATGCCAAGGAGATAATTACGACTGCTATATTAAGCTTGGAGACATCTCACTACCACAAGCACTGCACTCAGGCCTTTCTCCAGGCCAGAGGGCATTTACCTAACATGTATCCTTTTGCTCTCACAAGAGGATGAATACTAGTGCAAGGAGGGTGCTTGGTCTTTCTGTCCCCAGAGTCCCACCCACCCAGGTAAGTGTCCCTAGGAATGCTCTTTAACTCACCCAAGCGCCATCCACTGCACCTGGCCTTTCTAAAGAGCAGGAGCTCAGTCTCTCTTCAGATGCCAGCTCTACATTTCCTTTTTGCTCTGCCCATTGCCTACCAAAGCTAAGGACCTACCACTCGCATTTGTGTTTTGCTAGAAAGAATCTCCCACATCACCTGCTTCGTGGACGCCAGGGTTGTCTGAGATCTCCATCACGTAGAGCTCCCGCAGCTCCACGGACTTGCCTGCGGAGTACAGCCGGGTGATGTTGGGGTACTCGTTGGCGTACCGCCGCAGGAAGATCTCCATATCTGAGAAGTGGTGGTGGCGGAAGTCCACGGGTTGGACGGGCTGATGGAGAGGGGTTGGGCTCGGGGCTTCAGCCTGCACCACAGTGGAGGCAATGGTAGAAGCAGGAGCGGGTGTTGCTGTGAGCTGTGTGAGGTTGGGAGCTGGTGCCACCACAGTTGGTTGCAAGAAGAAATCCACTTCTGTTGCATCTCCCTCCTTCACCTCAATGTTTTCTCTGGTCAGTGGTGCGTAACTGTAAGGAAAAAAAACAACGAGCAGGCTTCAGCAAGGAGGCTCTGCAGAACAGAGGCCAAAACCTCTGCAGGTTTTCCCATCCTCCTTCTCCCAGTCTGAGCACACTCGGATATTAACAGCTATGTGAGATATTCACCAGCAAAACAAGCTGATGGGGCTCATCCCCCTGCCTCCAAATCCAACCGTGCTGCTGCCCTTTGCTGTGTCAGAGGCACGAGTTCCTGTTTATGGACCCTCCGGGGAAGAAGCCACAGGTGCAGCACAGGGCTAGCCAGCAGCAAGCAACACATTTACCCCCAGATGTGAGGCAAACTCTTACTGGGATGACCTACTGCACTTTCCCCTTTTGCCCATAAGTAAGATGCAGGTTGATAGAAGCAAATGAAGGGGGCAGAAGTGCTGTGCATCCAGCAGCTCCCCACCGCAGCAGGGCAGGGGTGAACAAACACAGCTGCAGCTCTAATCCATTGCAGGAGACCTTTCCTGCTGCAGGTCCCAGCCAAGCCCCTTAAATACACAAGATGCTCAGGGGGAAGAAATCAAGTAAAGTAACACAAGCAGTGGGCAGCACCACGCAGACATCACCCCATCACAACGGCGGTCACGTTGTAGGTCCCAGGCACCAGCAGCCGGTGGTAGTCGCCGTATTTGCCCGCCGTGATGTTATGAGCAATACCAGCAACAACAATGGTCGCGTTCTCCAAGCCAGCCTTGGTGACTGCATCCCTGACAAAACCTTTCACTCCAATGTGGACCTGAGGAAAACAACAAAGGGCTCTGGTTAGATAGGTAACAGCAGGGCAACAGTGTCCTCACCAGCGATACCATCCCCTGCTGTCCCCACATGCACAGAGCAGGACAGCTGCCAGGCAAAGACAAACAAGGGCCCATGATTCAGACAGTGCTCGGCCTGGGAGCAAGGACAGGAAATTCAGCATGCACCGGGAAGGCAGCAGCTTCTCAAAACTGATCCTCCCTAGCTAATCCTCCCATTTGTCAACGTGGGCACGCAACATAATGAACACAGCAGGGTCACAGGCCACATCGAGGGACAGAACACAGCTGCCTCCCTCCTCAAGCTAAACTGTCCCCTACTCAGCCCACATGTGGGTAGTGAGATCTGCAACTCACAGTCTTTCTGCGTAACACCCTACCGCACGAGGCCTGTCGGAGGAGCTCACTATCACTGAGGATGTGGGAACTGTGGCAGAACCACAGAGATGCACAGCAGCTTTGTAGTCCCGAACCTCTGCACAGCATCTGCAGCAGCTGTGTTACCACATGCAGCCCGTGAGAGCAGCTGATGCAGTGCTCCCAGCCCACCAGGGCCACGGGGGTTTCTCAGGTGCCGTCCCCATGGCCCACATCAGCTCACACTACCTTCTCAATGAAAGAAAGGAGGGATTCGCGGTTGTTCTCCCACTCCTGCTCGAGCTCAGAGGTCAGTGGGTATTTGCAGCAGGACAGCTCCAGCGTGATCTCAAAGCAGTCGGCCCACACGTAGTTGTAATCCTGCATCCCACCTGAGGAAACAAGGCAGAGATGTGTCACAAGAGCAATATACAGACAGCCCTCCGCAGGACGCACGCTCCTCTCCATCCTTCAGCCCCCTGTGGCATCTCACCAGGACGCTGCCACAGCCCCAGGGAGAGAACCTCAGCAGAAAAGCCAGATGGGATCACTGTGAAAGCCTGTGCTGGGGGAGACAGAGCTCTCTTCTCCCAGTAACGAGCATACCGGGCGCTCAGCTGCAGGCAGTCCCTTTGGCCTTGCTGCTGTCAGCTGAACTTACAGCACTTGGCAATACCTCTGGGTTCATGTTACTGGGAAGCTGTCTGCCATCTGCTACAGAGCCCAGACAGCACGGCAGGCACACAGAGCTGGAACGCCGCTGCTGCAGTCCTTCACTGCGTGCTGCAAGCTAGCCTCAGACTTGTAAGGCCTGCCTGCAGGAGAAGTTGTTTCATCCAAAACAAGCTTCAGGCTTGACACAAAAAAACGCACCAGAGCGCCAACCTGGGGAAGTTCAACAGCTTGGTGTGAAACCAACCAGCCCATGAGCACCGGAAAACAGGAGCGCGTGAGGGCTGTTTCCCAGCATTAAGCTTATCTGTTCATTCTTTCCTTTCAGAGAAACCACAGGCAGTGCTACGAGTGAAAAAAGGTCACCTTGTTCTAGCAAGCACCCCGATCCCATTTGCTGAAGTTAAGATCAACCTTCAACATGCAAATCTGTTTCTAGAACAGGAACAAATGATGTACCAGTGGGACGTGAGGCTGCTGGGTACCAGCGCGTGGTCCAGAGCTCAGGGCTGCAAACACAATGTTCTGCTTTCAATAGTAAGCAGCATGACCCCCAAACACCACAAGCCTGTCAAACAGCAGGATCCCAGCAGGTAAGTCTAAGAAATACGTGCTGGACAACTAACTACCTGGAAAGGATGGATAGCCACGGTGCAAACACACATCCTGGCATTGGCAGAGGCTGTGACAAGGAATGGCCTGGAAAGGTATCAGCACTGCTCCCACAAGCACAGCAGTCCTCCAGTGAGCATGGCAGCTGTGAGCACTCACTGTCTAAAATAGGGACTGCTGTCCTGAATCAAAGAGCCCCGTGGCAGCCTGGTGAAACAGACAGACTGACAGCACAGACCTCTGGGAAGACAGGAGGGATGGGGCTGGATCAGAGATGTCCCAGTTCTTCCTGGTTCTTCTGGGAGCCTGCTACCAAGGGAACAGCAAACCAAATGGCACTTCCCACTAGACAGAGAGTGCTGCAGCTTGCGCACAGGCTGAGATTAAAACAGGCAAGAGGCTTTTCTGGCCCAAAAAACTGTTTGAGGACCTAAAAAATAACACGTGGAAAGCTCAGCTCAGGAGGTTGGAGGTGCCAGGCCTGTGACTCTGGTTTTACACAGCTCCTGTTACCAGGCTCAGAAAAGCAGCCTGCAGCAGGCTGCTCTCTCGCCAGTGAACTCCATGCAGAGCGGAACGATTTGCCAGCCTGGAACCATCTGTTCATAGCGGGATGCTAATGCATTTGAAAACATCCATACGTAAACCAGAGCCATTATGAAGCATGGTTAGTGCTTCATCTGCCATTCAAGTAAATTTACGACAGATGCTCACCCATAATAGAGCAGTAACGGACTAAGTTGGAGCATGGCACATCGATTTTGGTGAGAGTCTCTTCGAGAAATAGTCCACTGCATGCTTGGAAATTTGGACTGTATGTGCTGCACATATTTGGCTTTCTCACAGACCCACTGCAGAGCAGGACAGCTATTTTTACAGCATGTGGAATCCCACATTTTTCCATATACCATCTGCACAGCCTCTCGGGGGTAGGCAGGAGATCTGCAGGCGTACAGACAGACCTGCACCAGAAGGGCTGGAGCTGACCCCTTGCTTTCCAAGGCAGAAGCAGCCCTGCCCAGC
Source organism: Pavo muticus (assembly GCA_016647715.1). NCBI lineage: Eukaryota > Metazoa > Chordata > Aves > Galliformes > Phasianidae > Pavo > Pavo muticus. The sequence continues at coordinate 741,874 of JACDJE010000270.1, read as the reverse complement.
AGAATCCTCCCCCTGCTCTGTCCCACCCTCTGAGCATCAGGGCTGCCCTTCAGGCAGCAGGCTCAGACCTCTCGCAGCACAGGAGCCCTACAGCATGCTTCTGCTCCCTGCCAAGCTCCACACCAGGCTGGCAGGCAGCAGAACGCAGCACTCGAGTCATGCCCGGAGCTCCCAACATCATAAATACACCAGATGCCAGAGAAGCCTTTCGGGCCAGCCTGGAAAGACTCAATTTTCAAACTGCACGATGAAGAAAGCTCTCTAATTCCAGCTCTTGATGGAGCAGACGTTAGGATATGGAGACCTGCAGCTCAGTCACAGCAGAGAAAGGCTCCTGTCTGCTCTGCAGGGAGAGCAGATGGCACAAGGCGAGCTAGAGACATGATTAAATACATTGCACAAGTTGCTTCCTCTACGGACAGGGCTGACTGCCTCACAGCGTGAGACCAGCAGCAGCCCCAAAAAGGCAGAGGAATGTTTTGGTCCATTAGTCTGCAGTCATTAAAACTCAGAGGAGGTGAGGTTTCAGCCTGCCGCTCCAGCAGCTCACGATCCAGCCCAGAGCAGCGCACCCTGCAGCCTTCCAGGGCCCTGAGGAGCAGAGCAGCATCTTCCCACGCACTGCACTGCCCAGTGGCTCACATTAGCTGTGAAAAGAGGCATCAGAGCCTCGAACAACCAAGCCAACAGTTTTCTCAAGGAAAAATAAATAAATAACAATTTACATTAAAGACTTGCATGTAAACACAACGGCACCTAATTAATGGCAGCATAACCCAGGAAGCCATGGGTGAAACCTTCTATCAGAGCTCACACTGTGGTTGCCTTTGGACATGCCCGTGAAGCAGAGGCCACAGCAGGGATCTCACAAGTAGCTGCTGTTCTCAGGGCTCCTTTCAACTGCTCTGAGTTCGATGTCACCACAAGCTGCTCACAAGCTGGCAAATACACACCTAACCCCCACCAAACCTCCCCCTGCCCCAGCACCTGGTAGGCACCTCCAGCACCCGCACAGCACAGACTGAAAGCAGCGAGGAAAGCATCTTTTACAGAGGGCTACAAGTAAAGAAAAAGCCTCCCAAGGCAGCCCATAAAACACACCACTCAATGACAGAATTAATTCCACTTCTGAGTCAGGGCCTTTACCACCTGCGCTACCTTCCTTACGTTCATGTGCTCTCCAGGACAGCTGCCCTTCTAGTCCCATACTGCACTAAGCTGCATCATAAAACAGCCCACATTTCCAATTATTTTCTTGATCTGAACTGGCCATTCAGTAGTTAAAAGCCCTAGAGGTTACAAAGGAAGGAAGACTAAGTGCATGTACAGCACAGATAGCCCGAGCAGTGCCAGCCACGCTTATCTATAGCAGCTGGAACGCAGCAGCCACATTGAGCTGCGTGGCAGGGAGCCATGCTCTGCTCACGCTTGACCTTAAGAATTACTCGCATGGTTTGCACTTGCCACCTTAGCTTGATACACATAAGAGGTTCCTGAAAACAAAGTTAATGGGGTCTGGCACCAGCCTAAGCCCAAACTGGGAGCTCCGGGACAAAGAATCCCGCAGCAATTGGCTTTCCAGCATGTTTGATTTCACACAATAAAACGCGGTAGGAAAATTTCCACCTGCTGAAACATTTTGTTCTCAATTCTTTGTTTTTCCTGGCTTTAGTTCACTTGGAGGCTGCAGCCTTTCCCAGCACAACCTGCTCTGCAGGCCACGAGCACTTGCCCTGCACCTCAGGCACGTCACATGCTTCTCCCCAGAGCTCAGCCCAGCCAGGGAGCTCCCAGAGTGTACCAGGATTTCCCCGTCCTCCTTCTCCCATGCATTCCAGTTCTGCAGTCACTGGGAAAAGCCTCCTGGTCTGAGTACAGCAGCGTACCACTGACTCTCCATCCGCTACTGAAAATCAGCGTTAACACCCAAAACCACAAAGCAATACCGAAACTTGACACAACTTCAAAATCTGCAGGCTGCCCCCCACCTTATCTGTTAGCTCATCTGCACGCTTCCCTCAATCGTGGGCTGTTCATCAGCGTGGGATGTGCTCCAAGGGCTGCCATCACCCCCCTGATCAGCAGCCGGACAGAAGTTACGGTGTGGCTGAGATGGCACAGGTGCCAGCCTAGCAGCACTTCACTCTGAGCTGGTGTTACCACACTGCCTATAATCACTGCCTGCAGCCATCAGCACAGAGCCCGAGGCTGTGGCTTGTCACAGCTCAAGGGTTTGTTTCCGCAGAGGCTGAAAGTTGGAGGCTATTAGGTTATAAACCACAGTGCTGCGGTCTAGCTCACACCTTGCCATTTCCTGCATGAGGGAAGCAGGCAAACCCCAGCTTCAGTAGCTTCCAAGACAAAGGCAGCCTGAAATGTTCACACCTGTGCAACAGCTGCTAGCAAACCTTCTACAGGCTGGCTGGCACTGGTGGGGCATTCCCTATCCCAGCAGGAGGATGAAGTTAACGCTGTGGTGAGAAGCACTGCTTGCTCCAGGAGCAGGGCAACTCGAGCCAAAAGCTCAAAGCAGCCTCCCTGCAGAGCACACCCATCCCAGTTCAGGAAGAAGCCAAAAGCCCTGGAGCTGCAGCGATGAAACCTATTGATCTCGACGGTTGCCGACAACAACGCCACCAGAACAAGGCAGCACAGATCATCCAGGATATCCTGTTCCGTCACGAGCAGATGCACGAGATTACACAAACCTTCCTTGTGCTGAACTTTCCGCTTTCCAGAGTGAACCTTGAGCCAGTAAATACCAGCGCTGTGCTCGGCAGGGTGGAGGAGAGCAGACGGCTGTTAGCAAACATGGCAGGGCCACATCTTGTTTGAACACTGCAGCTTATCAGAACAGTGAAATCTTCAGGAATGATCCATCCACCGCTGAAATAAGGGCCTCCTCCTCCGGCACGGCGCTGATGTAATCAGGTCTAATAATGGATCACCCTCCTTGCTTCCCCAGAAACGTGGACGTCGGGTTAGCATACGATTCAACTCTGAAATCCATGTTTTGGAAAGACACCATATGTTCAGAATTTGTTAAGCTGGAAGCTATTTGGGATCTGCTACGCCTGATTTCACTGCACTCCTGCCTTCTCCCTCAGCCGTAGCGCGAGGGAAAGCGCAGCAGTCCAGACACAGCAAAGCAGTGCAACTTCTTCAGATCAGTTATGCCAGATTGGTGCTCTGTCCTCACCACAGAAGTCACGGTGCTGCCTGGTGAGCCCGCGGTTGTACAACTTCCGCAGAGGGGGTGTGGAAATGGTGTAATTCTTTCTAAGGGCACAGCCAAGATTTCTCTTCCCGCTACTCACAGAGTCCTTTCCACAAGAGCACCTCATCACAAACTGACATTTAAGTCTCAGCAGCAGCAGAAGTGACGCACACAGTGCAGCCCACTGCGTGGCCAAACCACCCCACTCAGGGAGAGCAGCCAGGTTAGCTCACACCGTGCACTTACATCATTCTACACCTTTACATCCGGCCACCTTATAACCATTTACAAACTTACAAGCTTAGAGGTTTAAAAACCCTCGCAGAACACTGGCACTGGTTTCAGTTCAGTGCTGCTTGGGTTTTCAGTACATTAACACAAGTCCACCTTCCTGTACCATCATAAAACTTGGTAACCGTCTCAAGATCTTACGATAGTCCCTTTGGCAAGTGAAGCCACCTGTGTGCAGGATAACCCTCTGGCAACTAATGAGGGCAGAAGAGCCCTCCAGTGTGCTGTGATCTGTTCCTTACAAGCATCTCCCAAGCTGAGATTCACCAAGCACTTGCTGGTGTGACCGTGAAGCCATTTCAAGCTGCTAGAACACATCCCAGGCTAAAAACATCTCCTCTCCTATCATCCTTCCCTTGGTGGTCATCGCTCCTGGTCATTGCTCAGTAGGAGCAAGAAATCATTTCTATACACCATCATGTGACCCAAAGTAGCAGCGAGAGTGGCTCAGCAGCACAGCTTACCTTCCACATCATACCACTGGGCACCATTGGTGATGCCCTCTGGGAAGGTCTCTCCCTCCTCACCAGGGCAGTTTGGCTTGCCAGTCCTCATTATGGGGTGATGCGATGCATAAGCTTTTGCCAAATATTTGAACACTTCGTCATCAGCCGATTTACTGTAGACTCCTGTGGGCTTATGTGTGGGCGAGTCATCGTAGGGATAGCTTGCAACAACTGAACCACCGTGCAGGTTGCCAGAGAGCAGAAACCTGGGTTGGGAAGGAGAAGGAAAGAATTCAGAGTCATGCCGGAACGCTGTGAATAAGAAGCCAGCAACAGCCGCCTCCACCAGAAAGAGAATTGAAGCTCAGCATGATTTTGTTTCCGAGCAGAGGTAACACGACCAATACCTCTGTCCTTGCTTCAGACAGCACACGTGGATTGGGTTACACCCACTATCTATTTCTTTTTGTTTGTTTTATTATTTAAGTCAAGCAGTTCTGTTTACCCATTCCCTCCTGTACCAGCACTACATTGGTGCAGAGAGTGCAGCAGCCCCAGCTGGTGCACAAAGGACTGCATTCTTTCTATTCCAGCCTGCTTTAAATGAAAATCTCACTTCAGCTTTACAAAACCATTAAATTAACAAACAGAAAGCAAAAAGTAATTTCCAAAATGATAGTAAGAACATGCAAGGGTTTCTCTTGCAGCTAACTCTGAACTGTACCAAACCAAGAGGGCTCCTTGGACAACCGAGCCATCTGACCAGACACACACGTCACGGCACAGCCTGCAGGGCCTCCCCAAGCACGGCTCCCGACGGGCAGCCACACACCGAGCGTTAACAAGGAGAGCTCCTCAAACTAAACCTTGCTCCCCATAGCTGAACGGGAGAACGCAGAGAGCGGCCCACCTCGGCACAGGGCCGCCCCCCACTCACTTGTTGCGCCGCATCCAGGCGATGAGGGCTCGCACCTCGGGCACGGGCCCCAGGTCGGGCTCGGAGGCCTCGAACTGGTCGGGGAAGCTGCGGTTGAGGTCCCGGCCGCGGCTGTTCTCTCGGCCGCCCGCCCCGCCGCCGCCGCAGTCTCCCTCCTGGGCGTGCTCGAAGCCGTCGGGGTTGAGGCTGGGCAGCAGGTAGAGGTCGGTGGTGTTGAGCAGGCGGCCGATCCGCGCGTCGCCGCCGGCCCAGCCCCGCACCAGCTCCCGGGCCAGCTGCAGCAGCAGCGGCCGCGCCAGGGGCTCGTCGCCGTGCATGTTGCCCACCAGCTTCACCTGCGGCCGCCCGGGCAGGGGCGGCCCGCCGGGCTCCTCGCCGGCCCGGGGCGCCTCCAGCCCCGCCGTCAGGCGCAGCACCCACAGCGGCCGCCCCTCCACCGATTCGCCGATGCTGAAGAGCCGCGCCAGGCCCGGGGGGGCCGAGGCCGCCAGCTCCCGCAGCGCCTCGCCCAGCTCGGCTGAGTGCAGGTACCGCAGCGCCTCGCCGGGCTCCGCCGCCTCCGCCTTCTTGATGTGTACGCCGCGCGCCGGGCCCAACAGCGCCAGCAGCGCGCAGAACGGCAGCAACCCACGGGGCCCCCGCGCCGCGCTCGCCATGACCCCGCCGCACGCCCCGGCCCCGCCGCGCCGCGGAGCCGCCGGGCACCGGGAGGGGGCGGGCGCGCTGCTCGGACCGCCAGCCAGTGAGCGGCGGCCCAAGGGTGAAGCGGCCAGGGTGAGACGGAGCGCTGCCAATGGGAAGCGGAGGGCGGCGCTGCGTCACGGGGGGCGGGGCGACGCGGAGCGCTGTGGCGCCCCCTGTTGGCCGCGCCGCTCCCGGAGTCGCGCGGAGCGCGTCTCGCCGCGGGACGGCACGGCGGTGTCACCGCGCGGGGCTGCAGCGCAGTCCGACCCGAAAGGTAAAGGCGAGGCAGGGCAGCAGCAAACAGGCGTGGCCTAAGGGGCGAGGCGCAGGGCGGCCCGCTGCCTGGCACCCCGCTGCCTGGGCACGGACAGGCGGCTGCCGTGCACGGGGGGCTGAGTATCGCCCCGGGGCCCGGTTTCCTGCAGGGATGTACGGCTGCAGCTTGCCCGGCGGCGTTACCGCCCGGCCCCGGAGCACTAAGGGCATCTCAGTGCAGTTAGATGTGAATCACAGCCGTTCTGTGTGCCACTGCAGGACAGAGTGGCTGAAGAGACAGATAAATAATATATGGGGGGTTCCTCTGATCAGATCTTTGCTGCTCCCTTTTTTTTTCAGGCAGGTGGAATGATGAGGAATAACAAGAAGAACTCTGCAAAAAACACATTGCAGCCCATATTAAAAAAGGGGTCACCTCCAACACCAGGTCTCAGCAATTCCTGTTTAAATCCTCAGTGGTATCTCCCATACACATCTGCTTCCCAGCTCCTGCATTTCCTGTTGGAGACACGAGCTGAGCGTGGCCCGTAAACCTGCAGCCTTTGGGGAACCATCCCTTGTGCAGATCTTTGCTACCCGCTGCACCACAGATCAGAGCGTGCACAGCATCCAAAGGGCCCCGAGGAAAAGGATAGCAAATCGGCTCCTCCTTCTTGGGGTTGATCCACGCTGTGTGGTTGCTGGGAGGGAGATGAGCAGGGAAGGGGGATTATTCATCAAAGAGGTTCCTGGGAAAGCTGAAAGACCTGGGTCATCAGGGTATTTTTAAACTGAAAGGGAGAAGGAACATCAATGGGGAACTTGGCAGTCTGAGAAGCGGTCCCAGTTACATAGGTTACGTCCTCAGTCTACAAATAAATTGCTTTGGATTTACACAGAATAACTGAGCTCATTTCCCTTTTTAGCCGATAAAGGCCCAGTTGTCTGGAATCTCAACAAACCAATTGTAAAAGCAGCATGTGGCGGAGGCCTGACTCATCCCGTCATTTTCCCAGCAGCCAGCACAAATAAAGCCTCCTCGCTCCCTCGAGCCAGCCCGAGAGCTCTGCCTGCAGGCAGGGTGAGACTGCAGGTTGGGGACTGACCTGCACGAGGCCTCCTGCTCCTCCATGGGGGCTGTGGCTGTTGCCCTGCAGCGCCGCCGTGGTTGCAGCCCTGAGAGTGCGGTTTCCTCTCGGGCGGTTCCCCATCAGGCAGGATGGGGCAGCTTGGTCTTTGCAGATTGCTCACAGAGGGAACGAGGGGCGGCTCCGCAGTGGGGAAGTTCAAACTGCGGATGTTGTTTGGGAGGTCTCCACAGGATCAAATCAGCACTTGGTTTTCCAGCAGCGCACTTCCAAGAAGTCCCATTGGCGATGATAGATCCTAGGCAGACAAAAAGAGCTCAGGTCCAGGCTGAAAGGTACCACAGCACAGCAGCGTCTTGAAAAAGCAGCAGATCAGGGAATTACACCAGGGAACTTCCTGTGCTGGCCATGAGGGAGCATCTAAAACCAGCAAGAAACAGGCACCCAACTTGGCATCATCCCCAGTCAGTCTGGTTTCCCATAGGAAGCAAAAACCCCTTGAATTTCTCAGCCCATCATGGCAGCTTGTTTCTGTCCAGAAAAACAACAAAGTCATGGGGACCTTGCGGATAATCTGCTACCACAGTCTGCTGGGCAGGAGGCTGCCTTGGAATTGCTCCCATTGGGTTGAAAATGGAGTTTCATGAGTGGAGGATGCAAACGCAGGATTGGTGTTATTCATCTGCCTGAGTGCTACTATGGCATGAAAGTGGAAAGTCATTGAACAGGACTTCCTTGCTGGGAAGCTACAAGGACCAACATTCGGAATCACAGAACCATTTGGGTTGGAAAAGAGCTCTCAGATCCCCAAGTCCAACCCCAGCCTGCCCCACCATGCCCACTGACCACAGCCCTCAGTGCCACATCCCACGGGTCCTGAACACCTCCAGGGATGGGGACTCCCCCACCTCCCTGGGCAGCCGTGCCACTGCAGCACTGCTCTGAGAATATATTTTTCCTAACTGAAGTGTAATTTAATACAGAAACCTCTGTATTTATCTGCATCTATCTCCTGCAGATACCTGTACCGTTCATTTAGCACCAAGTTCTTTTCCCATGTGCTTTTATTTGGGACCATATTTCTCAGAGCAGGACAGGAACAACCACACCAGCGTTCTGCCCTTAGTTTTCCCAGTCGGGTTGGTGGCTGTGGGCACACCTGCAGCACTGACTGTGACCCGCAGCATCGGGATGGCGCTGGTGACAGACAGCAGCCAGCACAGCAGCGATCTGGCAGAACCTTTGTGCACAGCCCTGACAGTCTCTGCAGTCTCCGGGTGCTCTCATCACAGCACAGCTTAGACTCGCACTCCTGAAGCACGGCTCCGTTTCTTGCACTCACTTCAAGGAGAGAGAGCTGAAACGATCCTGAAAAAAAGGATTGAAAGGAACTGCTTCAAGTGACGACAGAGGCACACCACGATGGCACCGGCCCGCAGCCAGTAGGTGGCCCCCGCCGCCCTCCAACCTTCACGCAGGCGCCGGTTCTTTCCCTTGTTCTTTTTCCCCCAGGGCTAAAACTCGGCAATCTTTGCTCTGCATTCAGTGCCAGAGCGTGTGACCTTTTTATTGAAGGATGATCGGGAAATACGATGATGAGCAAAATTATATATTAAAAAAAAATACTTGAGATTCGTCTGTGCCAATAGCGGAAAGTATGTGGGGTATGGGTTGAGTCTGATCGCGAAAGCAGGGCACTTCTCCAGTCATCACAGCTGGGGAAAATGGGATTTGTGGGAGGCAGCACAGAGCGCAGGGTGCCCAAGCAGCACTGCCTGGCAGCCCTGCTCTCCTGCCCCGAGCTGTGTTTGGGTGTTCCTAAACAATGGAAGTTGCAAAACGTGTGGCACCGCGTATTAGAAAGGGATTAGGAGAGGAGAACCGCAACGAGCAGCCTGGGGCAGAGCCTCGGGGCCCAGCACAGGCGTTTTCTGGAGCAGGACTGCAGCCAGTTACAGGCACCACCAGCCAGCAGAGTGGCAATCCCAGCTCACACACATCTGTGCACATCCTGGGATGCCCCGGACTGCAAGAGCAACCCTCTGCCAGTGACAGCCCGGGGGGTTCTGAGCAGTGCTCTGCCTCTGGAGGCACTGAGGACAGACTGGGACACGCACCGCCCTGGCTGAGCTGGAGGGTAACACAGCCAACAGTCTCTTTCACCTTCTAAATCATTTCTTCTCAGGTTTCTAAGGGGTTACACCCGAAGAGACTGGCGTTTATTAATTTACTCCCTTTGGGGCTGTTCGGAGTCATATGTAACAACAGCCTTATTTGGGGTTTGTTGGTGTGCTGTTGCCATAAGGATGCGAGGAGGAGCTGGTGGATAATTCCAGCCCATGCCCATGCTGTGGAAGCCTCCCCTGACACAAACAGCTCAAAGCAGAGCTGGCTCCTTGCAGGACAGTCACCGAGCTGCTGCCTCTCTGGAGGGGACCCTCCCGGTCTGACTCACTGGTGGCTGCTTTGCATTCTGGAACGAAGTTTATGTCCCTCCTAAGCATAATGAGAAGGTGGATAATGCAACCCACGAAACTCTAGACCTTGGTGGTAATTAAGACACCCACAAGATAATTAACCCCCATATAAAAATATATATGTAAATAGTCATTGCGAAAGTAATTCTTTATCAGTTTTAAACTGTTGCCTTCCCGTATCTTGGCCAAGTTAACACCTTGCTTTTCTAATCTCCCTTCTTTCAGCAAGTCTCAAATCCCATTGCAAAACAGCACCGCCACTGCCGTCATTTAACGGCCACAAACCCAACGAACCCGAGCTCATCCTCCTGCCTGTCACACACCTGGGCAAACCCGGCACAGAATTCTCCCCAGGTCCATTCAATACTGTCCCGTGTCACGACAAACCTCCCTGCTACCTGACCATCTTTCTCCCTTACTCTTGTTTCTAGACTGAAAACAAGCCCCCAAACTCCACTCTTTCATTCCTCAGTTCACTCTAAACTTCCTTCTTCTTGTGAAGTATCATTGCAGAGCAGTGACCTGAGCTGAGCACAGTGCGCCCTGAGGGTACTCAGCATTACAGGGCATGTCTCTGCTCCCTGCTCTGCCAGCATGCAGTCCAAAGTCTGAAGCGGAGCGCTTTCCCCTTCCGCAGCCAAAGGAGGACCCAGCAGCAGGGCACGGGGCAGGAAGGGGTGGCTGGAGTCCTCTTGGAGGATAATTAGGATAAGCTTCACAGAATCACAATTCCTACGGCTGGAAGCAGTGTCGTGAACAGCCAGAAAGCTGAAAGGGAAGCGGTGTTATTTTTGGCAGGAGGTCTTTATGGCCGATGCAGGAACTTTCTCCTTGGTTATTCATTGTCTTGTCAAGACTCATAAAACAGCCAGCAGAGCCCAGCAAGTACTTTTCTTCAGTGTTCTGAGAGCTCAGAAATGCAGGAATTAAATGTGGCCTTGAACCCATTTTATGGACTCACTTCTTACAGAGCTACCATAAAACATTAAAAATCAGAGCTTATAAATAAGGAGGGGAAGCGCTGCACATTTCTTTTCAGAAGCCACCTCTCTGAGACTCTTCCCAAGGTAAGTCAGGGATGGACAGCGAGTGAGAGACAATGACCTCAGGCAGCAAAAATTAAAGGCAAAAAAAAAATCCCCTTGAGAAAAGCAAGACACTGGTTCAGTTTATGCCCTGGTGACCCCAACCCAACGCCACCGAGGGCTCCCAACAGCTGCAGTCAGTGCAGTGACCCTGCCTCTCTTTGGCAGGCACCAGCTGGGCTCCCCATGATGGCACAGAGAAGCAGACTCACAGCCTCCTGCCGAGTGCACATCCTCGTGCTTTGCTTTTTGGTACAGGTAGCCACAGGTAAGCAATGGAAAAACGCAGCATTGTGTGTCCAAACTCCATCGTGCTGACAGGTGGAACTGGCTGGTGTTGGGTTCTGCCTGGGCTGATAGGTGACGGCAGTTCTGTTTTCATATGCTCTGGAGTTCACTCCCAGAGGACTGTCTAAAAACCGGCCTCTGATTCTGAGAGCAGCCGAGCAGGGAATGCGGAAGCTTCAGCATTTCAGCTGCACAGGAACGACGAGGCCACCGTGTTCACAGCTGCTCCATGGAGCGAGCACTGCGATACGCCCGGCCTGGGAATACCAAGGGAGAGGCAGGGCGCTTTGGGCTGCTGTACTCACAGGATCACACTGCCTTTTATTCTCAGATGTATTTCTCAGCTCATTCATTCATGACATTCGCTAAATTAGAGAGTTTCAGCTTGACAGAAAAATTTATTTCCCATATTGTTTTCCCATTTAATCCGTCCTGAGGCTTGTATGTTAGATTAACTGACTCACCACCCTCCTGGCCGCAGCAGAGGAGCTGATGAACAGTTTAATACTATCAGCCACGTTCAGCCCCGGCCAAAAAAAGCAGAACGCCAAACTGGGGGCACAGAAACTCTTGGCACAGATACGCTGCAACAGTGATTTGCAGCAGGAGGGTGGGCACTGCTGGCAGGCTGTTCTCTCACTGTGTGTTACATTATCACTGCCACCACACGGTTTTCAGATGCTTTGTTGTCATAGGTCAGGCTTTGGAGTTCATGCAGTCAGCTGCAAAACTTTCACTTTGATTTTAAGTAACCATGAAGGGAAGTTTGTGATGAAGACGCTTCCTATCTTAGAAACTAAAGTCCCACCTGAAAGAGGAGTGTTCTGTTGAAGCCTAATGCTCTTTCTTCCTAATGCCTAGAGAAACCACAGGCATTTGTGGGAAGGGTGCAGGTTAGGATGCCTAAATGCCCTTGTTCTCCTTCTTTTGCAGGTGTGGAACTGTCTGTCAATAACCACAACGATGACTTCACCCTGACCATATCATCCGGGTCCCTCGCCTCCCTGTCCTGCCTCGCTCAGGACAGCAGCCAAGCCGAGGAGCTGCTCTGGTACCGAGGAGATGGCCGTGTGGACCTGAAAGATGAGAATAAAGTGAACATCAGCAACATCTGCATCTCTCCAGTCTCTGAGTCTGACAACGGCGTTGCCTTCACATGCAGGCTGGTACGGAACCAGTCCGTGCAGGTCTCGGTGGTCCTGGACGTCCGCTGTGAGTGCTGCTATCAGTCAGGGATGGCTGGGCGGGCTGTGTCCCACCCCATGTGCTCTGCTGAGGGCAGGATGTTTTTGCACCCCCGTGCATTGTGTTCACTGGGAAAAAATGTGCTGAGGAGGAGATAGCTCACGTGATAAGTCACACCCTTTCTACAGTGGTGCTTATAGCCTGTTCTAATGCCTCTTTTACAGGCAGTGGGTGGGCCCTTTAAGTAAGATTTTCTGGCTACGTCCCTGCCTCCACCTAGACTCTTTCTCAAGGATGCAAGTCAGGGCAGGAAAGTCAAGGGAGTAACTGTCGTGACTGCCCTGATCCCTGGGGATCACAATGGGCACAGGACAGCACGTGTTCTCAGATCACAGGACTGCAGGGGCTTGAAGGAACATCAGGGGATCATCGAAGTCTAACTCCCCTACTAAAGCAGGTTCCCTACAAGTGGTGTTGCACCATTTGAACAAGGCGTACAATTGATGTGAAAAGGGAACCTACTTACTTACATGGTGAGCGTCATCATGAATGACCTCTTTAACTGCTTTGACTCTGCAGTTCCTCCCTCCGTGGGTGAAGATGAGTCCATCTATACTGAAGAAGGCAAAGACGTCACTCTGACCTGCAATGCCAAGTCCAACCCTCAAGGCCAAACAACATGGTACAAGAACAACGCCATCCTGACCCTACAAGAGCACTACCAGGTGTACCAGACCAGTGAGATCTTCCAGCTCACTATCAAGAAAGTACAGAAGTCTGACAATGGGACCTACACCTGTGAGGTGAAATCTTCTTGTGGAGACAGCAGTAAGGATTTCTACCTGACAGTTGAAGGTAACAAAGCTACTACTAAGCATTAAGTTGTACAGCCAGCTCTGCATTCGCTTTTACAATGATAGCAACCCACTGTAAGTGGGTTAACATCGTGGAAAAGTATAAAGAAGTCCAAATTGAAAGTCATAAATTCCCCAAATGAACTTCTGAGAGCAGCAAGGAGCTCTCCATGCACCTGTGCCTGCCTGCACAGCACCAGAGAAGGCCTTTCCTGCTTAACCTGTTATTCAAAAGCGTTTGGCAAGCGTGACCTGCAGTGGACTCTTCCCACTTTCTCACTTCCCATGATGATAGGGCACATCCAAATGTGCTTTAAAGCACCTTAGGTCTCACTTGAAGCCTCTTATTCCAACCACATTGTTCTGTCATGCTAAAAAAAGCTGCTCAAGGCAAGGGTGCTGAGCTGTCCTCCAGAAATGACAGTGCCTCTGTGGGCTACAGGGAGCTGGGCTGGGTGCCCATGTCTCAGTGAGCCATCAGACTCAGGCACCCACTGCCCAGCACTCCTATGAGTGTCCTGAAAGCAGAGCTATGGGTGGCTCAGCACCTTGGGGATCTGCTTCAGGAACCAGCGTTTCAATTCCTCCTTCCACTCACCAGAACAAAAACGCGCCTCTCTCCAGCTCTGTGAAACGACTTGACTATGTGACTGCACCAATCTATCAGGCACTCAGCCTCCTTCCTCTCCCTCTTCACAGATAAAAAACCTGTTTTCCCCAAGGAGGCTGTTATTGCTGCTGTTGTGGTGTTTGCACTCACTGTGCTTTTTGGAATCCTGGCTCAGAAAGAAAAAGTATTTAAGGTATGGAAAGATTCCGTTTCTTAGGAAAAACGTAACGGTTCAATGTCTTTTTGTTTTCCACCTTTTCTATGCTGCTTTGTAGTGCTGTTGTCCAGTGTTAGAGAGCCATTGTGTACTATCACCTCCTTGAGAATTATTAGCAGATAAATCAAATATCAGGTATTTTAAGGGGAGTGAATTACATGCGTGCAAGACCTCGGTAATAATACCTGTATGTGCAGAAAATGCAAAAGGTAACAGGACTCTCCCTTTCTTTTCAGTGCTTCAAAAAAACAAGTGAAACAGCCCTGTAAGTATCTGACTGCACAATCACACAGCTTCCCAGAATAAGGGTCTGAATGAAACCTCTTCTTTCATTCTGCTCTGACAGAACATGAGAGCACCCACACACTGACCTGCTGTGCTGCAGCTCCGGATGGCTGCTGTCACCCTGCCTCACACCTGCAGGGCTGGAATGTGGGGACACAAACACGAGGCACAGGGACGCAGTGCAGGGCCGTAACCATGGGATGTGAAAGGAAGACACTCTGTGCAGGGGGAAAAAAATGACAGTGCATCCCCAGCTGCTGAGAGCTTTCAGGAGCTGAATACAGCCCCAGTGAATCCAATTCAGCTGTTGTTTTTTTTTCCATAGGGTGTGAATTCTCATTTTTTTCCCTTTTGCTGCAGGTAAAGATGGCACAGAAACTTTGCATACCCAAAAACCACCATTTCAAGTGGTGGCACACCTGCAAGAGATGACAAGATTAGGCACTGAAACACAACTCTGGACACAAGCTTAGAAAGCCTTTGTGAAAATACAAGCATCATTTCACAACTGCTGATTGTAACTCACTGCTCAGAACGCAGCCACGGGGCAGGAGGCTGAGAGACCACCACATCCCATCCCCAGCTCCTCTCCCAAAGAGGCAGCCCCGAGCTCAGGGCGTTGTGTGGGGAATGGTGCTGTGGCGATGGGGGGGAGGGGGAGGCACCCAGCCGGCTTGCCTCTCACCAACCACCCCTCGGGTTCCTCTCAGCACCACATCACGCCTCGAGATTGCACCTTACTGCCAATAAACACATTGTGCTGTACACTGACTCGAGTCTGTGGTGTGCGCACCGCTCTCTGCGCAGGGCAGAACAGCTCCGCGCGTAGGGCGTCGCAATGAGCGCCAACCCCTCAGCGCAGAACGTTCTGGAGAAAAGGGCGCGGCGCGGAAAGGGGGCGGAGCCTCGTGCGCCCCCGCGGGGTCGACTCACGCAATCCGACTCGCTTTGTCCCTCTCCGCCCGCCGTCCCCCTCCCACCGCCACCCTCAGCGCCGAGCGGCTCGGGCCTCACTTCCGGCTTCCGGTGCCGGGCTATAAGAGCCGCTTCCGGCGGGGCGCGCGCGACCCGTTGCGGGGGCTCGGCTGTTGTGTGGCGCTCCGCTTTCCGGCACCATGAATGCCTACGGTGAGGGGTGGGCACACGCATAGGGGGCCTTATCATAGGGGGCCTTATCCATGGAGGTCGGGCTTACCCTGGCGGTGGGCTCGGGGGGGGCTTGTTACCCCTGGGGGGGGGAGGGGATTGGTCTCCATGATAAGAGCCCCTGGGGGTTATGGGCCCGGGGTTCCCACGTATCCCGGTGTGGGGTCCCCGGGCGCTTATGCTGCCTTCCCCCTCACCCCCTCCCTTCCCCCGCCGCAGGGCTCAGCACCGAAAAGGCCGCGGCCTTCACCCGGCGGCTGCGGGCCGAGCCGCAGTTCCTGCTGGCTCAGAACGTGGCGACCTGCAATGACCCGCTGGAGGTGTGTCTGCAGCGGCAGGTGGTGCAGGACACCATACAGGTCTTCCAGCATGCCGTGCCTGCTGAGGGCAAGCCCGTCACCAACCAGAAGAACTCTGGTAAGTGGGGGGCTTTGGGGGTACCTGGGAGTGGGCGGTTACCTCCCTGCTGGTGTAGGAATCCCTGCTGGAGCCCTTCTGGGGGTCTCAGAGCAAGAGGAGCTCTCAGAGTTGTACCTGGCAGAGTGAGCTCTCTGCAGTACTCCTGGAGGGCTTCTGGTGGCACTGAGTTCTGTGAGCAGCTGCTCAAAGTTCCGTCGGAGATCTGACATGGAATCCCTGCAGCATCCTTCAGGGGTAATATCTGCTTTCTGGCCTGCTTTCCCTTCTTTAAAGATTGAGATGGAAGTAGTTGAGAGACCTGCATGCATGGTTCATAGAAACATAGAATTGTTAAGGTTGGAAAAGACCACTAAGGTCATCAGTCTATCCAGGACTTCTGAACTCCCTGATTATTCAGTAACCTACAGTGCTGGTGAGGACACTGGTCCAAATGCTTAAAATGGAACGCAAAATTCATGCTGTTGTTCTAAGCCCTTACGTAGCTCTGAGTACAAGCACTGCAGTTTAATTCTTGTTTCTTTGACCTCAGGGAGATGCTGGATTTTTTCCTGCCTCAATGCAATGCGTCTTCCCTTCATGAAGAAGTACAACATTGAAGAGTTTGAATTCAGCCAGTCATATCTCTTTTTCTGGGACAAGGTACAGTACTACAGGTCACAGACTGTGCTAGGAATGCTTATGCAATTGGGTCTTAGTATTGGGACAGAATTTCTCTTAAGCTGGGCTCTCTGAACAATCCAGATGGAAAATGTGTGTAAAAAGATCCACCAGAAACTTTTAAATACATATTTGAAGTTAAGATTGGGCAAAGTGAGGCTTTCAGCTTGAGAAGGAAGTCATCAAGATGTTAATGTTTTGGAGTAGTAAAAGTCTTTCAAGTGTTCTGAATATTTCAGAAGTTATTTGTGGTGGGCCCAGCGGGAAGCCTAACTGTAATTTTCTGTGGAGCTCTCTTTCAGCAGTGCTTGCAACCTACTGATCTGGGAGCTGTTTGCTTTTTCCCTGAAGGGAAACTGAGGAAAACCTAGCACTTGTTTGTGCCAGGCTTCATTATGTAACTTCTGTTTTACATTTCCTGTTTCCCCCACCCTCGAGCTCTGTACTTACTCACTTGTAAATACATGGTCTGTACCAGAAATAAGCTTTAGGTTAAGCCCTGGAATAGTACAGGGAAAATAAGCATGTTAGTGGATGAGCAGATAGTTTTATTAGTTAGGATTTCCATTTCATCCAGTTAGGACTTCCAGAGAACTGAATACATGGGAATGAGTTCATGCATGTATCACACAGATTTGTCCTGTCTGTTCATTATAGGTCGAACGTTGTTACTACTTTCTAAATGCCTTTGTGGAAACAGCTCAGAAAAAGGAGCCCATAGATGGAAGGCTGGTGCAATTCCTGCTCACTAACCCCACAAACGATGGAGGCCAGTGGGATATGTTGGTTAACATTATAGGTAAGGGTATTGGTTGCTGGGAGTGCTTCCCTAAATTGTACACTGATGTGAGCGATGAGTGAAAGAGAACAATTTTGGATCAATTCTGCAGTGTTTGATACTGTACTTGATATTATGGTGTAGGACCTCCTAGGTCATACAGTAGCTGGTACTACAGAAAACTTCAAGTAGAGCTTTGCTTATACTTTTCACTGTAACCCATCCAAAACCAGCTTGAGATGACTGAGGTAAATATGAGGAGTAATAACTTGGCTCTGAGCTTAAGGCTTATTACATCCCTTATGCTTTTATGCCTGAAAGTAAGTTGCAGTCTGTCTCAGAGCATTCTGCTAATATTTAATGGAAAACACTGCAGGTAAAATGAAGTCTGGAGAATCAAAATCAGCAGGAATAATTAGATACCCCAGATTGTCAATTCAGTAGTAAGTGCCTTTGTTTGTATCCGTGTATGCAGTTCTAGTGCACAGGGTAAAGAAGAGACTTTGTTAGACCAGGGTGTGTCTTCAAGGCAGAAGCAAAGCTGCTCTGAGTTGCAGCCTGAAGAAAGGAGATGTAAAGATTGGTGAGAGGGGAAATTATATGGAATGTGGCAATGCTGGTCTTACAATGGTGCAATTTAGGGAGCATCATCCTTAGCACTGATGAAGTAGATCTGGTGTCTGAATTAGACTAGCATTTGCTTTCATTTGTATGATAATGCAATTAAATGCCTCTGCAAAGTAATAAGCCAGTAATGTAAGTTTAGAATCACAAAAGGAACTTGTTTCTTTGAAGCCTGGGGTTACTTTTTCACTGTTACAAACACTTAAACAAGGCAGAGAGAACTTCTGGCTGCTGCTGTTATATCCAGAACCTTGAGTGGTGTGATCTTTGGTACTGTGATGTAGGAAATGGTTATTGCTGATGCTTTGTCAGTGTTGAGGGAAGAAGGAGACTGGGAAATCAGTTCCTTAAACTCAGATCAAATACATGGAATGATTCATGAGTTCGGTTTTTCTGGACTCATGAAGATTTTTCAGGAACTTAATTTTCATGTGAACTTCTTTCTAGTGAGAAGGAGCTTGTGAAGAAGCACCAACTAGTTTGGCAGAGCTTAGTGTCAGATGGAACTAATCGAGCCTCTCAGTGATCCCACTCCAGCAATGAGTGCTAACCCTCAACTCAATTTCTTTCAGAAAAGTATGGTGTTGTTCCCAAGAAGTACTTCCCTGAATCTCATACCACAGAGGCTACCAGGAGGATGAATGAGATCTTGAATCATAAGGTAAAAGTGGTTTCTGTGTTACAATTGAAGAAGGACTGGGTGTGGATGACCCTGCTTCAGATATTCTTTCATTTCTTTTTATTGGCTGAAGAATTAAGTTCATCTCAGAAACTGACCTTGTTTTATTCAAAAGGCAGCTTGAACTCATAGCAAAGCAATGCAGTTAATCTTGAAATACGAAGCAGGAAAATGTGTTTATGGAAGATGGCCATTGTCAGGCTTCAGTAGCTTGAAAACATCACATAACTTCGGTAGCAATTGTTCCTAATTCTCAAATTTCTGGAAAGCTGATGCTTGATTTGTGGTTGTAGCTTGAATCCAAACTACAGGAGTGAGTTCATCTGGGAGGATGGTCGTGTAGGCAGCAGGTAATTCTGTGAGTCTAGGTGAAAAAGCTTCAACTGCATTTTTATGCTGGGCTTTGATTATTCCAGTTCATATGGAATATGCTAAGAGAAAAGTGCCTTTTGAGGTACATGAATGCAAAATCTGCTGCAGTGAGCCCAGACATAAAGGTGGTGCTAATGTTGTTCTTGTCTTGAACACTGCAAACCAGCTGGTCTTGAGGGAGCCCCTTTCACTGCTTCTCAGCCTTATGGATGATGACAGTAATGGAGGCGTGTGCCCTTCTTACTGCAATTCTGTATGTAGTGGGGAAGTGCTCCATTATTTTTATCAGCCAAGAGATTAATTATGCATTAGAACTGCAGAATTAATTTAACAGTACGGAGGCTGTGAGTCAGAGGTGGCAATGAGTTTGAGTGTTGCAGCACTAGTTATGTTACAGAACCAAGCCTTAAGAAAAGCTGATGGCTGTAAGCTTCAGAACAGTTGGAAAATGGTCATTGAATTGCAGGTGCTTGTAGGCTTTCTGTGCTGCTCTTACACGTAAATGAGAATCTTGGTTTTAAAGACTCAATACCTAACAAGACCTTCTGGAGTGGGTGTTTTCATTTTGAAAATGTTATGAAGGGTGAAATGGGTGCCTGTAACAACCAGATAGGAAGTCCTGAAGGCTGATTTGGCAGCACCTTTGGTAACCTTAAAATAAAATGACCTTCTCCTTAAACAGATGAGAGAGTACTGCTTGCGGCTGAGAAACATGGTGGCAACTGGAACAAATAAGGAGGAACTTTGTGCTGCGATGGACACCATGATAGAAGAGGTAAACACAGTGTGATGAATGGGAAACCAGAGTGGAAGGAGGTTTCTTGCTTAAATTGCTCTGTAGATATCAGGATAAAGCAAAACGAGTACCTTTATTTGCCCAACTAGGGGTGTTTTGTATGGCAGGACACTTGAAGGTATTTATCTCTTATATTTGCTTGCTACTTACTCTGCCTTTTATGTTTCTAGAGAAATGCTATGAATGTACAGCAGACTGGAACTTAGTTCAGAAAGATGTGTGCATTTCTGTGGAAAATAAAACCCCACACAAGAAAAAACCCTGCATTTTACATATTAATGGTGATCAATACAATGGCCTACCAAGCTGTTATAAATAGTGGCAAAGAGGCAAGTTGAAAATTGCATTCTGACAGATGTGAGTTGAGAACCCTACAGCACACGTGTTGTTGTTGCAGAAATCCCCCACAAGAGAGCAGGAAAGAACAACAGCAGGCACTTCTCTGCACTGTGGTAAAGATGTGAGCTGAACAGGGCTGAGCCCAGCTGCGATCTGCTGCTGGGGGGCAACAGAGGGAGGAACCACAGCTTCTGCTTTAATTAACTTAAATGAATTGACAAGAGACTGTAGTGCTGGTGTTCGTGTCACCCATGAGCACCCTGGCTCTACATCTGCTCACACCGAATGTGACGTGTCATTTTTCTTATTCTTCAATCCTTCTGCTTGATTTTTAAATAGCCAGAATTGATGTTAAGTGTTCAGAGTGATGTATTTGACCAAATGCATGCATTAAAAAACATGAAGTCTTCATTTGTTTCTCAGACATACTGCAGTGGTTTCAGTATCTGTCCTTAGATGTCTCAAGATCTGTACAGCAGGTGATGGAGCTTCCCAGGGCTGCCCTGCTCATCTTCCAGGGGGATGACTACAGTTCTCTGTAGAATGTCTCTTCATTTGCTGAGGGCCTGTTGATAAGGGATCCTGGAACTGGCAGAGGCTCATTAACTGATTATCATTTGTTCTGTAATGGGGTTGTTTGTTTATCTGCAGTTAACACAATACTTCCTCTGGCAGTAGCAGCAGTATTTCACAACTCAAGTGGATTTACTTCAGTAAAGTTGTAGCTGGAATGTGCAAGGGCACCGGTGTGTATTTTAAGAACACTTGAGAAGCATGAGACAGCTGGTTCTGTGTCTACATGCATGACAGTGGCTGTGTATCTTTGTATGTGGAGAAACAGAACTTGTCTTTGCTCTGTGAAGCTTTATTTGCATATCACATCTTAGCTCGCTCCTGTTGGAAGGCAGCACGAGCTGAAGCAGGGCAGTTGTACTGGAACATAGGATTAAATATTCACTCCAGAACTGTATAAACATTCTCCTTATCAAACTAGAGCACAGCAGGCCAGAAGTTGAGATCAGCGCAGTGCATGCAATTGACTTTCTTCCTTTGCAGTTTGCCTCCGTAGACTCTTCGTTATCAGCAGCGTCCTTTCCTTGCTCACTCTGCTATTTGTTTGGTGGTTTTTTTAGCACAGTTCAATACATCTCTGCCTTATCTCGGTTCTCCTTGTTGCCAGAGCCATACTAGTCACCTTTCAATTTAAACAAGTCTCCTGTGGGCATTGGCAGAGGAAGCCTTTGAGATACTGAGGGTTGGCCTGTAGAGGGTGTGGTGGAAAAAACAACTGAGGGAGGTCATTCCCAGGCATGGCTGCCAATGTTAACTTGAGACTTCTGTCTCCATCACTTTCCTTCCCCTGGCTCGAGCTCTCTTTTTGCTCTCCTTTTAGGGATTTCTCTTGATTTGCTTTCGTGACCTCATCTTCACCACTTGGGGTTATCTGAGGTAATGTGGGTGTATCCACAGCAAACTCTACCTCTTGCGCAGCGTGTGCGAAAATAAATAGTTGTTTAGGGATTAACATTGCTCCTTAACATGTTTATTGAGAAACAAATGAGTTCCTCCAGTAAAAACATAAGCCCACGCCCTCATTTCAACCCATAATTAATCTATTCACTTGTTTTCCTTAAAGTGCCTGGGGCAAGAACACCCTTATTTGCATCTTGTACACAGCCAAATAGCGGATGCTGCTTAGCCTGAAGTTTGCACACACTTTGCCCTCAACGCAGAGTGCTTAAAACACAGAAAGCCCTCTGGTTCTCTCTGGCCATTTTTTTCTGTACGCATCTTCAGAACACAGAACTAAAAAGGGGCACAAAGCCTGTTGAAAGCTGAGATTGCCTGTGGTTTCACATGGAAAACAACTTGCAGCATACAGGCACGTAGTCAGTGTCCATTTAAAGCAGTTTAAAATCAAAAGGAAAAAAGCCCAATCAGCTGGCTCCAGTAAGAAGCAGCCAGCTCTGGGAAAGGCTTTGTCTCCAGTCCTGTGAAAGCTGGTGAGGTGGAATGTGAAGACAGACAGCCCGGGGAAGCTGGCACAAACCACAGCCATTGGGTCCTAGTGCAGGAAGTGCAGTTTGGATTTGGTGCCCCTTCTCTTATTTTAAGCACTGCTGGTTCTTTGCAAGGAAAAGACTCGTTCTGAAGGCATGGATGAACAGAGGTGAAGTGAACTAGTTTCAGCTGCAGTAAAACATTTAAGCCTGCTTAAATATGATTGAATGTCCCCATGTTGTCTGTGGTAAGTCCTGCTAAATATACCCAGAGACAGCCATCTGGTTGCTGCCTACGAGTCAGCACGTCTTACAAGCCCTGTGAGAAAGTACTGTTTTGTAGCCTGGTTCACAGGGAGGCTGGCAACTTGAAATCTCCACTTTCTTGTGGTAAAAGAAAGGCAACAGAAAGCTGTCAGCTGCAGCCAGGGGACAGGGGTCTCCAGTTAAGTTGCGTAACCTGTCAGCTTGACCCTAAATTGTTAAATGTATTAAAATTAATGACAAAATTATCCTAGGATTTTGGAAAGAGACAAAAGCCCGTTGCTGAGATCCAAATGAAAAAGAGATCCAGGGGAAAAAGAGATTAGCATGGGGAACACTGGGATAAATCGCTGTGTGTGTGTGTGCTGGAAGATCTGTGTTCTCTCTGCGTGTGGCAGATCACTTGACAACAGGTAATGCAGAGTGTTTAAGCTGTTCTACAAACAGATCTCTCCTGCACTGGGAAGATTTCTTGACAGAGAAGCTTCAGAATTACTTACTGATATTAGAATGAGACTGGGCAGTTTGCTGGCTTCTGATTTGTCTGCTTCATTCCTAGGATAACCTGGAGTTCGTGTTCAGTTTGTTGGTTCCCTGTAGACCCATTCAGATTCTTGAACTGTTGCAACATCTAGTCTACAAAACTGGATGCAAGTAATTGGTGTGTGTGCACTTACTGATGATGTGCTTTTGAGATGAACGCTAAGATTCCGTTTTTCCAGTTGGTTTTCACATGGAGAAATCCCCCAGTGGCATTGCTGTGGTAGGAGGGGCAGACCTGCATGTTTCTGCCTGTTCACAGATGTTTGTCTCTCCCTGCAGGTGTTCAGAATAGTGAGTACCTGCCTGGGTAACCCCCCAGAGACCTTCTGCTGGGAGTTCCGGGATAAGGAGAAGAACTACCACAAATTTGGTCCTCTGACACCAGTGCAGTTCTACAACGAGCACGTGAAGCCTTACTTCAACATGGAGGACAAGGTTGGTGCTGTAGAAGGGCGGTGGTTTGCAAAGACCTTTTCATGGCTAAGCTGCCTGCAGCTTATTTTCTCCACTTGTAATGACACCATGCAGGACAGGTACAGTTCCCAGCGTTTATTTCCATCCTCTTGTTGTTGATGTGCTCTTCAGTTAGCTGTGAACGTTGCACTTCAGGGATGATTTTAATAATATGAAGTGATTGAATCAATCATAAAAAGCTCTAAGACAGCCATTAGAAAATGGGTAACACTTACAGCTCCTGTGCCACAGCTGGAGGTGAACTTTGTAAAACTAAACTAAAAAGTAAGCTGGTATTTCAGCCAAGCTGCTGCTCAGCTGCTGGGGCAGACTGCTAGCCTGGACGAAAGCAACTGTCTGAAATCTGCCCGGATTCACTTCCCAAAGATTACACTTGAGTTGCATCTTAGTTTATTACATCTTGGTTCTTGGCAGGTCTGTCTAGTGAATGATCCTCGACCTCAGAACCCGTACTGCCAGCTGTACACGGTGGAGTACCTGGGCAACATGGCAGGAGGGAGGAAGACTCTCTACAACAACCAGCCTATCGATGTCTTGAAGAAGTTGGCTGCAACGTCTATTAAGGATGGAGAGGTTTGTTTTGTGAATGACGTGGTGCAGCTCTTGCAGTGTAAAACTCACTGGATTGTGGCCTAGATGTGACTCTTCCTTCTATTTGTAGGCTGTGTGGTTTGGCTGTGATGTTGCAAAGCACTTCTATGGCAAGCTGGGAATCAATGACTTGAATATGTAAGTAGAAAAGCAAAACAGAATGCCATTGTGGATACTTGGCTAGGACATGAACAATGCCTTGTCTGCTTAAAAAACCTAGTTTGTACATACTTATGGTTTAGTATACCTAAAAGGAGTGTATTTAAGTAACCCAAGCAACAGGAATGTGCTTTTTCCTACATTTAGCTAAAATCTGAATTGTTTGTAGCACATCTTCAAAGGATTTGGGTATTTTTACCCATTTGAATTGCATGGTATCTGGTGAGATAAACTCCTAAAGGCACTGGTCTGTTGCATTTATTCTGACAGTATGATTAGAACTTGCCGGGCTGTCTGCTGGTTCTGTGTTCTGTTAGTGAGAATCCTCCATGCCTCCTTTTTAATACAGTGTATGTGGCTCTCTAATAGATTTAACCATGAGCTGGTGTTTGGTGTCTCTGTCAAGAACATGAACAAGGCGGAGCGGTTGATCTTTGGAGACTCCATGATGACCCATGCCATGGTCCTGACAGCTGTCTCGGAGAAGGTAGAGTCTGCCTCCTGAAACTGGTGTTTGCACAGATGTATTTGAGCAGGTTGTTTGTGTTCTGGGCTCATCCAGTGTACAAGCTGTGCTGCTAGAGCTCTGTGTGTGTGGCAACACCCTGTGCACAAGGCCTAGGTTGTCTGTTTCCTTATTTGCCTTGTGTTCACAATTATAAATACTTAACTCATCTAAAATTCTTCCATTCTTAAGGATTTCTTTCCTTCTGTCCACAAACTCCAATTGGAGAAGGGGAAAAAGTTTGCTTCCATTTCTAAGATACCAACCATCTTAGCTGGTTTTAAGTACAGACTCTGAGGTACTTTCTGAGGAGGAAATCAAGTAGGAGAGCAAGCATTTCCCACCCTATCCCATTGCATGGGTTAGTCTAGTGCACCTTTTACAAGGGTAACATGCTGGAGCAGCCAGTAGGAGGCACTTTGCAGCAGTCTTAACCTTCTGCCATTCATTGGCAAGTGACCTCTCTGGCCCACTCATAATTGGAGGGGGGAATGTAATGTCACAAATATCTCTATGGCGGAAGCATGTTGAGATGAATCCATAGCTAAACACTGCCAGGAGCAGATACAGAACCCATGAAGTGAAAGAAGTGAATATTTACAGTGTAGATTTAAATGCAGCTTTGATGCTTTCCGTTATTTCCAGAAGTTGTGGTTATTAAAGCTGCTTTGAAGTGATCTCTTCCTGTCCAACACGACCTTGGCTTGAGAAGTAACAGCTTGCATGTAACTGCTTGAGCTCTGCAGCCCGAGGGCTTGACAGGCTGCTGAGTCACAGGAATTTTTCAGCAGCTTTTTCCAATTCAGTACAAATTTTTCTGCATTCTGAGCTCCTAACACTTACTGTGCATGAATGCATCTTCAGAAATATTCCACTATGATACATTCTTAGTGTTCAAACCTATTTATCTACTCGTGACTCAAGCTTGTACATCCCCAGTTACTTGCTGCGCTTCCATGGGAGGTTATAGCTTATGGTCTGTATTTCCAGGTTGGTACTTTCACATGCCTCAATATATAGCTGTGTAAAATATGACCTGATTTCCTTGAAAAGCTGTGTTTAAGATCACCGTGGATGGTACCTATTACGAAACGATCATTTAAATGAAATTACTGTCCTTTGTTTGAAGAATAATCTACTTGTACTTCATTTCTACTTTGAACACGTTTTCTAATATTAAACCTGAGCTTAATCTAAAGGAGCTTTGATAAATAGTCGTTAAAATACAATGCTGCAGTGGATTTACTGCTCAACAGAAGGCTTGGATTGAAGATTTAAAAAACAGCATTACAATTTTACAAGGTTAAAAATTGATGCAGATTAAATACACTTCTTGGTTAAGAACAACAAACTTAATGTACATAAACATTTCTGTACTGCTTTGTCCAATGGCTAGATCCATGTGCTTGGGCTTGCTCCTAATAATACTGTTCTAAAGCAAGCTGCAGGTGCTTTATTGCCCTTGTGCCTTCTTTGATTCCTACTTCAAGCAAGCGATGCGTTCTGTGTTTCAGAAGGCCCCCGGTGCCTAAATGGGGATAGAGAAGGCTGCTTAGGTTCTTCCAATTGGAATTTGGCTCAATGTAACTTAACATCTCTTTAAAATATTTACTACGCTTTGTGTCCTGGACTGCATTTCCTCATACCTGTAAATAAACATCCAAATATTTCAGATTATTTTTCCAATCTTTAGCAATAAGCCTTGGTCTGAAACTCACTGGTGGCTGTAGGCTTTTGGTAGCAGAGCTCTGGTTTGCTGGTGCTGGATTTAGATGTGGAAGGGTTGGCTGCTGTGAACTCATAGCCCTTGGCTGCTGAGTCATCGCTCCTTGTTTTGTTGCAGGATGGGCAAGAAGACTGCTTTGAAAAGTGGCGAGTGGAAAATTCCTGGGGTGAAGATCGTGGTAATAAAGGTAAAGCAATTTATAGTCACAGGAACACACAGCCTCAGCCTGATGTTTGGACACAGGGAAGTGAACAGGGGGAAGGCTGACTAGTTTGTTATTTCTTGTAAGCAGTGTATGGGCAGCCCTCGACCACAAGAAAATTGCCAGGTATTATTCCAGTTAATAGCTAAAAAGGAAAGCGGCTTGTAGCAGCTTGACTAATTGCATTTCTAAAGCCATGCTGCAAATATGACCTATGGCATCTTTGCTCTGTTCCTCCCTGCTATGACAAGCACCAGCAACCAAAAAAATCCACCCTCAGTTCAATCTACACCAGGTTTCTGCATCAACTTGCATTCCTTTTGATGTCTGTTTCAGCTTGCCCTGCTGTTCATTTGGAAAGGATTGGTAAGCTCTGTAGGGCTGTGGCCATCTTGGCCTGGCACATGGACAGACAGTGTGGGCAGAACATGAGTCACAGCTGAGCAGTGGCTTGGAAATTGCTTCTAGTTGCTCCCCTGCTCAGCATGGGCATGGCTGGAGGGGTGCTTCTCTGCTGTGTCTGGGTGTAGCTCTGATCTCAGCTGGTCCTGGGTGAGCAGGCCTGACAGTGTGAGAGCTTTCCTGCTTTGCTCTGCTGAGCTCTGCAGTCAGCCAGCTCAGCCTAATTGGCTGGAGCAGAGCTTGTTCTGAAACAACAGAACAGGAAACTCGAGAGGGTTTCTTCCCCTCTTCCTGCCCTGCTTTTTCCATCTTCAACATCCAGTACTAGCTGGTGTAGGAGCCTCGTGTCCTGCTTCTCTTGCTATGTCAGTGAGTCAGCCTGCCAGTGAACTTTATCTTATCTGCCTTGCTAAGTTACTGGGAAACTGTGCTTGGATAAGTCCTGCACAGAGAACCAGAATCCACATCAGAAACAAAAAGGCCAAGAATGATGTTAAACTTGGCACATCCCAGTTGAGGCCCAGTTGGGTGTGGGGGATACAAGTAAGACCCAGCTCCACTATTGGACAGGATGATAGATTACAGCCTGTGACAAAACACCAGAGACTAGGCTTTGTCATTAAATACACAACAGAAAACAAAAACACTTGGTAGGAAATGAGTGCTTTTTGTACAGCGTCCCCTGTGCCTTGCTGTGAGTACAATCTGAGGTTCCAGAGGATCCCTGCTTGCCCTTTCCTTGTGTGACACAGGGCTGGAACAACTGTGACTTGTGTTCTGGGTATCTGGGAAGAAGTTAGTTGTATGCTCAGCAACTGCAGAGTGTGCAGAGCTGGATTCTGGTGGAGCTGCTAGTCCAGGAGAAAGGGAAGCCCAGGGAGCAGCCTAGCAGTGCCTCTCCTAAATGCTTTGTAATTACATGCCTATCTGCTGTAAAAGGGTTTCTTGGAATCCAATCTGTTTTTCCTTAAGGAATGAGCAGAGCTGCTGACAAACATTGGTTGGTTTTTTTTGAGGTAAAAGTCACTTCCCAGTAAAATATTTCCTTTCTGTGTTTTGTTGGCCCTTTGTCAGCTAGACAGGCAAGTTTAATTATTCTTATTCTTTTGTTCTGCAGATACAGTACAGTGTTACCAAACTTTGAACCCAGCTTATCCCATCGGATATCTTCCTCTCAAAGCAAGGAAGAGGTCTTCAAAGGGAAACACTAAATCACGTTATCACATCCACTTGATAGGGGCCCATTTGTTTGTTTTGGCACGAAAAGTGCTTTCCTGTGGTACCTCTCCAGCCAAAAGTCATCTTCCTTTTGACTTCATCTCTTGTACCGCCTGCGTGCTTCCGCAGGGAGACATCTTGCAGATTTATCTGTTTGTGTGCATCTATGGACTCACGAGTGCATTGTGGCAGGCTCTGTGATCCTGTACCTTAACTCCCCTGCAGGGAGGACAAAGTTCTTCAGGAGCTTTGCAAGGGCTTTCTTTTCAGGTGCCCGAGTGCTGGGTTATGCAAGAAGTCTCAGACCGTTCATCCTCAGCTGACCTCTCCCTTATCCAGCAGCTTGTTGCTTCTGCAGTGCTGCATTTTAATGTTTTCCTTTGTAAAATTAAGTTAGAGAAATGTGGACCAACTTCACACAAAGCGGAGCTTCGTCCCGCAGTCCGTGTCCTGTTCTGTTGCAGCAAGATGCAAGATGATGCTGCCTGCAAAGCACACGTCTCCTTTTAATGAAGAAATTGATAATGGCTTTCATTGTGACACTGAGCACAGCCCTGCTCGCAGTGCCCTTACTTATTTGCATGTTCTGAAGTTCTGTTTGACGTTTCCTTCTTGTTCAGACACCGTGATCCTAATCAGCACTGTCAAGCTTTGAGATGCAGGTTGTCAGAACAGAGTTCATTATCCTCTCAGGGTGCAATTACTTGTTGGCTCTTGGGAGTGAGAGGTTTTTGTGTGTCCCAAGAACTCATATCCTGAAGAGAGAATAATCAAAGCTGCTCCTTTTGGCAGTGTTTCCAAAATGGCTTCTAGCTCGGATTACAATTGATAGGGTTTTTAATTTATGGGAATGATCTGATCTCTTGCTTTAGAAACAAGATGGTGTAGATAGATGCATTTATTGTCCGTATTCCTTGGACATTTTCTTGTTTCATTTGATTGTGTGATGATACTGTATATAAGGATGTGAGAAACTTTATTACATAAAGCCTTCTCATCTGTCTTCTAAATGCTTTCTTTCTCACTGCCACTCTATTTTCAGTTCACTTTGAATAGTTTTGCCAATGATAGCTTTCTGCTAAAGCCTGTGGCATTCTAAATTTGACTTTTTCCCCCTCACTTCAAAGGCTGTTTACTGCAATTCTCAGTAAGAATTATGTTAAGGAGGAAAATCGAGATTTGGCTCAGCAAAACTGGTTAGATGCCTTAGTATTTGAGGAAGGCAGATAGCCTCCTTCTCTCACTGCGAATTAACCAGCAAATTTTGGCCTAAGCAGGAGATGATTTGGTTATTCATCTGGGCAATTTCCCTTTTACCAATGTCTTGGAGACTGCTAAAGACAGAACCAGATAACCTTACTTTGTGTAAGTTTTGGAGGCATTCCCAGTTCACTCAGGCATTCCCAATGCTTAACAGATGAATTAAAACGAGTTCTTCTGGGCCTTGTTTTTCTTAGCAGGTTTCTTGGTGAGTCTTTTAGTGCTCATGAAATACATCTGCTCAGCCTACACGTTAATTAGTTTTGTTCACTTTGTCCTGAGAGATACAGAAGTGTGACCTGTCTGTAAGGGGCTGTTCATAAGTGACACTTGTGTGACTGCTTCACTGTGTTGGTGATGATTCTCTGTTGTAACGAGCTGTTTATCTCTGCAGGTTACCTGATCATGACGGATGACTGGTTCTCTGAGTACGTGTATGAAGTAGTGGTGGACAAGAAGTATGTGCCAGAAGACGTCTTGGCAGTGATGGAGCAAGAGCCCATTGTTTTGCCAGCGTGGGACCCCATGGGGGCCTTAGCCAAGTGAACTACAGAAAATTTGCCTCTTAATGGTCAACCAGATTAGATGCAATAGAGAATCCCAGTGGTTGGAAGCCATAGCCAAATGATGATGTGACCAAGCACTCAGCATGGTCCACGTTCTTGAAAAGTAAGTTCAGGATGTTTGGGAAATAGCGCTTTACTGACTTGCTGAATTACAGCTCTCAGACGGGCTGCTGTGCAAAACTAAAAGGGGAAAAGGAAAAAAACCTCACAATGAAGTGTATTACGAGTGCTGTCAATGATGGTTTGGTTTTATCAATTTTAAATTAAGAAACAATCAGCATAGTAATAAAGTAGAACCGTTTTGACCAGTGTTTTCCCTAGGAAGGATGACCATAAAAGGCCTTTCTTTAGCATTAACAGCTTGGTGTTGGAACAAACATGTCAGGATACTTATAAATTAACCTTCTGTGGTCTTTCTGATACCACAAAAGAATGCCCAAGGTATTTTATACACTTCCATTTTTAATTCTCTTGAAGGAGGAAGTTTTCAAGGGTACATATTGCTGAAACTGCAGAACCTCAGAGAAGTTCACCTTATTTACCCTTAGAAAACTTACCTTCCAGCAGCACTGCGGGAAAATAACCTGAGGTTTCCAATTTCACTTGTTTTTATTCTTCAGTTACTGAGCTAGGATTGGATAACCCATATCAGGGCCCATCATGTCTGTGTGCACGGGAGCGCTATTTTTCAGTTACATTAGCAGGAACAACCATAAATGCTCATGGATGGAGTTGGTGTCATGCTGAACAGGAAAAACAAATGAATTGCTGCATTTTATTTGGATGTTTTCAAAACCAAGATGGTGCTATGAAGCTTTTGAATAAACAGTTTCTTAAGTGACTGGTACAGCTCTGGTTTCTTTTTCGAGCCCTGCTGAATTGGAGGAGTTACAAACAAACGTAAGTGGGCTGGTGTGAGGACAGGAAACGTGCTGCTTTATGTTGTTTGAAGTAGACACAGTTGCTTTTCTCACTGAACAAATAAACACTGCCCCACCTGCTATGGGCACTCAAATAGTTTGGTGATGAGCACTTCTAATCCTTTGATTGAAATGCATGGAATGGTGGGCTGTCTTTATGTAACCTGACAACTGTCCTGTTGTGTGTTGGGTTTAGCCACGAGCAAATAAGAGGGTAAGCAAGGTGATGGGCCGCACTGCCAGCTCCTGAGCGGGCAGATCAATGTTTGTTGTGGCTATGGTACTCTGCATCTTGGTTTGACTTTGCTTCTGTTTGAACTACACAGGTAGAAAGCTACTGTTATAAAAGTGTATACATCTTACACAAGTTATATGGATGTGTGTATATGTACATATATATTAAATACACCAAGCTAAAGCATGCCTGCATGTTGCTGCTAAACTAAATCCATGTTAGGGCTTGTCCAGGGGTCACCCAAGCTGATAAAACTTGCAGCCTGTGTTTCTGGTAGTGTGCAAGAGTGCTGGCTGGATGGGAAGCAGCTGAGAGTGGAACAGCGGGGTTGGTTGTTACTCCCCTTGAATGATGCTGCTCAGAAGGCTGGATCCTGCAGTATCCCTGCTAAGGTAACAGAGCTGTTCTGAGATCACACCATGTTCTGCAGTACTGTGGTGTCATCATTTGATGTCCTTTCTAGCGAAATTCAGCTCATGTTATCCTGGGCTTCTGCCAAAAGTTTTTATCATCTCAGGGCCTGTAAGGGTACAAACCACCGCTGCTTTCAGCTTTTTCTACTGGTGAGTCATCCAATACCAAAGCTGTACCTTTGCAATAGAATTCCCTAATTAGAGGACCTCCTAATTAATGAAGAAGGATTGGAATAGATTGCCTGAGGGTGCGATGCCTCCCTCTGTTGTTAGAGACCTTGGTGAGGGGTTGCAGAGCAGCGTTTCAGAAGTGACACTGATGGAATGGATCCTTCCTTCTGGCGGAGGGGTGGGCAGGCCGATCCAAGGTACTGCATAGGTCTGTGGTGTGCAGCCTCTGCCTCGTGCTGTGCTAATGGCATCATGGTGAGTAAGCAGCCCTGTGCTCCATGCTGAACCCTGGTGGCTCTGAAACAAAGCCAGGCCTCTTGGGAAGCTGTGTTACGCGCAGTGTTTTCCTTACGAGTAACGCGTGTTGGTCTGGGGGCTTTTTTTCCCGTGGAAAGGTCAGTATTTTGGTCTTTCAAAATCTGATTGTGATGTGACACTTCTTCCGTTCCCTCTACACCACCTACCTACTACTGTAGCCACCGAGGATTGCTAACAGATTAACTGGTGAACTTTTGTTGCCTGTGGCAGCTCTGATGGCGGTGATAGAGCTGATTAAGACCTGTTTCCAAGCCAGGTTTTCTGTTAATTTTAGTATTTGAAGGTATTGTCCAGTGTGTGCTTATCTCTGGAGTCCTTACCCAGATATTTCCCTGTACAGCTTATACAATAGTACTTTTTTTTTCCCTTTCCTTCAAATAAGCACAGAAAATCCACATGCCCAGAACACATAATAGGAAACAAAGCCAATCAATCTGGCAGAAGTTTTGCGTTTACGTCTGGCTGTTTTATAAGATCTCTGCAAGGGGGAGCAAGAAGGGAAATACGCATGTGGAAGTGCGAGCAGTGCTTCTGCCTTGGGAGCTCCAAGGGCAGAACAATTGGCTCTAAGGCTGCTGATCATGACTGCAGTTTAAGGCACAGTGCAAGCTAAGATGTTCTGTTATGCTGCCTGGCAAAAAGATTACATTAGAGTGAGAAACGAGAAGCAATTCTTCACCTCTGCTTCAGTCCAGTTTGATTGGTTTATATCCTTTGCATGCTCCTAAGAAGACCTTTGGAGTTTGGAGGAAGCGGGCAGCTAGCAGATAGTTTCCTCCTCCCGTTTCTGCCAATAAAACCATGCAGTGACAGTTCAAAGGCAGTTCCTATGACACTTGGAAAATATTGACAGATGTTATGAAAGCCAGCTACGGTAGTTTCAGTCAGGAGTAGGAAAATAACACACTGCCAACTCAGAAGAGGCAGCGGCCGGGGGAGAGACCGCGTACAGTGTTGGTGTGTAGTGTGACATCGGATTTCCCCTTCTGAATTCTCTCAGCACAGTTCTGATGCCAACAGAACACCCCCCGGCTGCCAGGTGGACGTCCCAGCATGTTCACTCAGAAATCAGCAAGGAAGGACAATCAGAGTTTCTTTTATCCCAAAGCCAATTGTAATAACAGCTTCCAAATGTGATCCGGCTCCTAACTGAGCAAAAGACAGCAACACGTAAATAATGTAGGATTTGTTCCGTGTTATTTGCAAGTTGTTCCTATCCTCTCATTGGCGGTGAAGCGGAGGCATGCGGGGCTGCTGTTAATCTCTTGGTGCAGCTGGTACTGCTGTTGTTAGGTCACTTTGCTGATGATTCCCATTCCTTTGCTGGTACTGGTGGCTGGAATGACTGCTGTTTTATTTGTGAAGAGCTGTGGAAGAGTTTGAAGTTGTATCTTGTGTAAGGTCTGATTTAATGCTCTTGATCTTCTGTACCCACCCTAAACCACCAGGACTTTGCAAAGTACGAAAGATGCCATGAAATTCAGTGCAGCACCTGAAAGAATGTCACATGTGGGATCAGTGCATAACGGTGATGGGTCAGCTGAAGTCTGTGGTCTGTTACTTGCATTATGCCCCAAAGGCTCCAGGCTTCTGGCAAGAAATTAAAGAACAACAAACAGACGCTGCTGCAAAAGACATTAATGAAAAAAAAGGAACCGAAGGGCCAGCATAAGGCATGAAGGTGGTTATGTGCCCTTAACGTGCTGCTTTTCACATTACAGCTTCGTGTGTCCCGCACAAATGGTTGAACGCTCACACGGGGTGCCGCTCCTCAGAGCAGGTGAAAGCAGCTCAGCTGCCTGGTGGACGTTAGGCGGTGTTGTTTCAGACCTTGCTCAAAGAATGCCCTGAGTGGGGGAATGAGGCGCAGAAACCCCGAAGTTACGGCGCTAAGACTTCAGGGAGGTACGGTTTTGCCAAGAGTGGAGAGCTGAGGCACGCACGGAGCCGGTGCTTCCTGTAGGTGGGAAGAAGAGGTAAGAGGGGGACATGCGTTGCTGTCTCCCAGCAGTGCGAGATGGAAATCTGTCCCAGAAGGCACGGAGCCCTCACCTCATCCTCCCGGGGCACAGCACCGGTCCTGCGCTACGGCGCTGCGCTGTGACCCTATGAGAGGCTCGGTGGGTGAGACGTGACGGTCTTTGTGCTCAGCAGGACAGGACAGGGAGGGCCGCGGTCGATCGCAGGTGAGGACACTGATTTGCTCTGCGGCTCAGCAGAGGTAACCACCACCCGAAGTGTTTGTATTGGAAGGAGCGCAGCAGGGCAGTACGGCGTGGCAACAAGATGAGCTCACTAG
Source organism: Pavo muticus (assembly GCA_016647715.1). Classification (NCBI taxonomy): domain Eukaryota; kingdom Metazoa; phylum Chordata; class Aves; order Galliformes; family Phasianidae; genus Pavo; species Pavo muticus. The sequence continues at coordinate 707,878 of JACDJE010000270.1, read as the reverse complement.
CACTGTTTTCACATAGAGAACAGTAAACAGCTCAGGCAACAATGTTAATTGACACGTTTGTAATTGCAATACCGGAGCCGTCCTTGAGATGGTGCCAGCGACACATTGCTGCTATGCAGAGCGGACCCGAACGAGGAACGCGCTAATCGTAACCCCGTGCTTTTCACTTTGAACAGTTTTGTGTGTTTTTTCCCCCCCATGTAATTGTTTGGAACAAGTCTGCAAACCGGCAGCCGCTCGCAGCACGGCACTGCTGCTGTAACCGCAGCTCTTCTTCCTCGTCCTCGCTCTGCTCCTTCCCCTTCCCTTTTCACACCAAACTGCAGCACTGTTTCATTGACCCACGATCCGCGGCCCTTTAGAAACAAAACGTGAAGCTGAGAAGGGAAGAAATGCCGGTTTAGCGGGGTGGGTTCGGCGGTGGGATGAGCGGCAGCCCCTCGTGGATGCGCCAGAACACTTCTTAAAGGGTTTGTGCTCGCCGTGTTCAAACTAAACTTCTTATCTCATTAAAATGACATAAATGTGTGGCAATAACATTCCTTCCCAGCTCTCTTACTGCGATGATAGACGTCTCTGTCCTTCCCTCCTCCACCTGCAGGCAGCACCTCGGCCCCGTGTGCGCTCCCTGCGCCTCCTGTTCCAGCTGTCACAGCACCGCTGCCCTCGCTGAGCCGCTGCCCTCGCTGAGCCGCTCCCCTCGCCCTCTGCCTCCATTGGACCGCGCGCCTTCCAGCAGCTCAAATGGAGCCACCCACCTCTAGGAGGAAAACCGAGCTGCAGCCCTGGTGAAACATAAAGTTTATTTCACTAAAGTGACGCAAAAATTCTTAAAGAGCTCTTTGGCAGCAGATTATCTGCAAATCAGACCATGTGAGGGGGACTGGTGTACAAAAAGCTCCCCGAGGTGCTGCGCTGCACACAGGCTGCGTGCTGGGATCTGCAGATGTGGGTGACGGCTCCTCGGGCACGGAGAGCTGCGAGGAAAGCACCGCACACCTGGGCGAAGGACAGGTAAGGGAAGGATTGGTGCTTCTGGTGTGAGATACCTTCTGAAAGCCGCGCAGGGTGCCAGGAGGTGTCCGAGCAGCCGTCCTGCAAGGCAGGCATGGGAGCGCCGTTAGCTTGGACTTCTTGCTGCCTCTTTCAACTTTGTCTCTAAAATCTGAAATGCTAACAGCAGCCTAAAATATCTCATATATATATATATATATATACTTATATACACATATATGAATGTTCACTGTTTCATCTTTAACTTTTAAGGTCTTGGAGTAGCTCTTAAAGCAGAGTCAAAAAGTGACAAAGCTTTGCATAAAGCAAAGCCACGGAGCGTGGATGTGGGGTGAAAGTTTGCTTTGGCTTTTACACTGCTGATGTCTTTTCTTGCTTCTCTGCGTTGTGCCCCGGCATCCTGTGCAGGCTCTTGTCTGCGCTCAGGGCTGTGGGGAGCGGGACGCCGTAGCACCGTGCTGTGCCAGTCTGAAGGCTGAGGCTCGGCCACCACATCAGTGCATTATTAAAGCAGCATTTATAGAACATCCGAAAAAAAAAAAAAGGAAACAAAAAAGCTATAAAGAGAAACACAGAAAAGCAGCAGATCTGAAGAAAACAAAAACGGTTTGCAAGCTGTTATTTCAGAAGAATAAAGGCAACTTTAGCAACTATATGAAAGCATGTTTTAAAAGATGAACTGCTCCAGCGTAGCAAATCATCTGACTCGACGGGGCTGATTTATTGTGAGGGATGGATCTGAGGTGTGTGCTGTGAATGTATGCGCAGTCAATCACGTTTACTGCTGGAAGCAGTCGGCTCGCTGGGTTTGTCTGCACTGTGACACAGAAGTTGGGTGAGGAATGCAGCGTAACTGAATGCATGACGCCTCGAGGAAGGCTTGTCGTGGTCTGGTTAGGAAGCCTGGGGAGAGGAGGGCAGTGCATCTGTGGGATTTGGGTTCTTCGGAGCGTTGCTTGTGGGATTTTGTAAGTGTGAGCTGTGGGTGTTCTAATGGGGAGCTCTCTCACCTTCTGCTGGGTGCTGGATGGAGCGCAGTTTTCTTGGAGAGTACGCTGTGAGTTTGGCAAGCGCTGCGGTCCGTGCTGTAACGGAGCGGGGGGTGGTGAATTTCAGACTGTTACACAAACCGGCAAACGCTGCCTCCAAACTGGAAATTTAATAACAGCCCCAAATTATTCCCTCACGTGGAAACGCGCAGCCTATTTAGTGCCTTTCCTGCTTCCCTGCAAGGAAAGATGAACTGCTGAGTTCTCATTAGGAACTGCATTAGAAGCCTAACTAAGTGCCCACTCTGTCCCATCCGATGCTGATGTGTTAACTCTCCTCCACAGCTGTGTTCCTGCTGCTCTGCTGGCTGCCAGTTTATGTCCTTAGCACCAATGCAGTGCAGTGCAGCCATCTGCAGGACAGGCATCCCATGGAGCAGGCAGCAGGGCCCCAGCAGAGGGGCTGCAGCTCACCGAGCATCCATCTGGAAGCTGGTGCCTGGTTCCTTGCTTCCTTTAGACAAAAACATGACAACCATAACGATGTGCCTGCTGGCATCCAGGTGCAGGCTCTGAGCGTGCAGACGGCCTTTCAGCTGAAATGCAGAGCAGGTCACCGTGCAGTGCTGCGTTACAGAGCCCCGCTCTATTTCTTTGCTGATATTTGCTCAACTCTTCCTACAAGTTGATATAAATAATTTGAGGAAGAATGCAAATGGATTATCGCTCCCTCCGTGCTTATCTGTTTCCTTGCACTACTTACAGACACTCCCGAGCCACAGAATGCATTTTCCTCCCTTCTCTGTCCCTTAGATGTCGGCTGGCAGTTTGGCAGCACTCACACCACCGCTCAGTGTCTCTCTTCTCAACAAATTCCTCCAGGTAAATCCTCTCTTTCCTGCTGACTCCTTAACTTCAGGCTGAGACGTGGACAAGAGCGTGACAGAAGACTCACAGTCCAAGTTGATATTTCCCCAGTACTATCATTTTCAAGCCTTACTTTCACATCCTACCCGTATTAAACCGTCTTGGGAATAGATGAGGTCCATGGAGAGAACAGTGCATTGGATCTTTCCATTTACATCCCTCTGCCCGTATGAGCTGCATCTTCTTTGCACGGTGCAACGTGCAGTCATGCAGCCACGTAATTCTAACGGTCTGATATACTTTGTGGTGGAAGTAAAGCTTAGGTCGAGTTAGCAGAAATCATTTCAGCCCTGATGCTGTTTGCCAGCGATACAGATTAACGTTTCGTCCTGGGGTCCCATGCAGTTTAATTCTTTGCAGGTGTGAGCGGACAGGAGGAAGGCAGAGGGATGGCAATAACAGGGGTTTTCCTGCAGGAATGCAGCTGTAACCCAGTGGGGTTGTATGCCACCGAGTGCTGGTTTCAAAAAGGCCTAGCAAGAGTTAGTTTTCTCCTTTAAAAATACAGAGAACTGGGAAATAATTAATGCGCTGGAAACCTTTGTTTTACTGCATGGCAGAGCACGACAGGGATTCTCACGTTGCCACGAGAGGTCACTGCATGCCTCAAGAATACCCAAAGCAATGCCCAGCTCTGTGTCTCCCCATTCGGCAAGGATCCAGACCTCAGGACAGGGGTGCTCCTCTGGGATTGCTTTGGTGGAGGCAGAGGAGTTGGCTTTGGGCATCTACAGTTGGCTTAAATCTAGCTCTGAGAGGGAGTAACTGAAAATTATCATGTAATAATTGGTTTATGTGAACTGCGTTGGTGGCTTGAGCCAAGCTCCATGAAGCACACAGCCTCACTGCCCAGTTCAGCCCAGCTTGGCTGCGGCAGATGTAAGCGTGTCTCAGGGCTGCTCCAGGCAGAGCATGTTGGATATTAGGCACAATTTCTTCTCCAAAGAGAGCTGATGCAGTGGCACAGCTGCCCAGGGAAGAGGGGGAGTCCCTGAAGCTGTTCAAGGCCCATGGGGATGCGGCACTGAGGGCCGTGGTCAGTGGGCACAGTGGGGGTGGGTTGGAATTGGGGATCTGAGAGGTTTTTCCAGCCCTCATGGCTCGATGGTTCCATGGTTCTGGTTCTGTGCAGTTTTTCTTTTTTTCCTTCTGCACTAATTATGCTGGTGATGAGAAGCCAGCAGGTACTTATGTAAGAGCAACCTTTGCAACAGCTCTGATAAAAAAAATAGGTAATAAACTGCCATTCCTTTCATTATTCACTACAGTGGTGTGTCCTACAGGTCCTGCAGCAGCAGAGAGATGGGTGCATGAGGGGCAAAAGCGGGCAAAGTCCTTCCTTGTTAGCATAATTTTCCTGTTTCCTTTCTAATCCTAGCGTAGTTCTCAACTCCAAGAACTCTACTTTTCCCACTGCCAATGCTGCCTGTAGCACTGCACACTCTCCTGCTGTTTGCTGTTGTTTTTTTTTAAAGGGTAATTAAATCCTACGGTTCTGTCTCCACGTGCCAGCTCTGAGAACACCACTGCGCAGCTCTGGAGCCTCGCTCCAGAGACCTCCCGTGGTAGATGGTGAGCTGGAATTTACTCTCAGAAAGGAACAGTTCGAATTCCAGCAGGAGCCCCTCGAAGTTCACAAGTCACAGCGCATAGCTGAGGTTCAAACTGCTGAAAATTCCACGAAAACATGTCAAGTGATGTGACAGCCCTTTCCTGCGGCCTGCAGAAGGAGCTTAGGTTTGGATAAGACAACAATCTTGATTGTCACAGATCCAGGAAACCAACACAACATTCAACAAACTCCCCTCAGGACGTGCCAAAAAGTATTTATGCGCAGAAAGAAAACGCTTTATGAATACAGTAAACGGTATGGAAAATTCAGTCCCACAGATAATGCAGTTAAATCAACATCCTTTACTGCTTTCCCACTTATGAGTAAGAGGTATAAAGTCCAGAAGGGCTCAGGTTACTTTTCCATATTCCTTCCTTACCCTTAGCATGCCATGCACAATGGATAGAAGGGTTGGGTGTGTCCTTCCCTAGGATTTTTCTGTTGCTACCAGTGGTGGTGGGACTGTGCCATCTGCGCAGGCTCTTTTGGGACACCGGGAAGGTTTTGGACTCCAAAGACGCCCCGTTTTCACAGTCCTGCAGGTAAAGCAGAAACTACTGTTCTCTGACATGTATTTTTCTGGGGTGCTCTGAAGATGTTTCAGTCTTTGTGATGATTAACTAACGGTAGCAAAGTACTGCCATGGTAATAATCCAACATTAATGATACGCTGCTTGCTATAGGGTGAAAACAACATTATCTGGGTAAGCACAGAAAGTGCGAGCGACCCAGAGATTTCTGAAGTTATAAAAGCACCCCTGGAGAAGGTCCTCCTGCTTGCTCTGCAGCTGGATAACTTTCCTTTCCTTTCTGCTTGCTTGCTTGCGAAGAAGCTTAGCAAATAGTCTTTGCACAAGACCGAAGGCTGGGAAAAACCTGTGTTTTAATAGCTCTGGCAGTGAGCAAATTCCAGCAATAAGCAAATAATATTCCCGCCCTGCTTTGGTTTTTCCAAGAGTTGAAAGTGAAATAGTGCTTATTCTTCCTCTCGGGATGTTGCAATCATGTTTACTGTGGTGAAAAATGCTTTGAAAAGGAGGAGTGAGACGCAATTATCATCATTCACTATGTGGGGGCATCACGTAGATGGAGTAAGGCTTCGCAAGCCATAAAGCCAGGCTGGTGCCCCAGGGCACTCGCAGCACAAAGGATCTGTCTGCACGTTTCATTGACTGAGGATTTGCAGCACCTGAACAAACGAGCAGAAAACAGAACACGACCCGCGGAACCGCAGTTTTTTTGCTGCTCTCTTTTATTCTCAAGGAACAATTCATTGCTCGCTTTCCTTATTTTTTTTTTTTAACTGTGGATTGTTTTGTTTCCCCTGGATCACTCCTCTAGCCCGTAAGGAGAGAGCAGGTAAAGCCGAGGCTGGGATTTGCTGTAGGAGCAGCGCTCACTGCCCTTCCCAGGGCTGGAGCCCAAACAGAGTGAGAGATGCCTTTACTCCTCTGGGGAGTTATGCAGCATGGGGGTCAAGCTTTGTCTTAAGCAGTCCCAGATGCCAGTTCCTTCTGATTCCAACCAACCCAACTGAGATCTCCTCTTCTCCTTTCCTTTTTCTCGTTATTAGTGTTGATAGAACTTTCCAAACTTTTGTTTAAGCTTTCCAGATCTGCTGCTAAATGCGGGATGCGGGATGCCTGAAGGAAGATGATCATGGGATGTAATTTGCACACCTGTTGTTACTGAAGTGTTTAATTATTTCTTCTCTCTTAATACTGCTTCCTTCCTTTCTCTGCACGCAGCTTAGAGTTTCGCTGGCTCTGAATGGATTATCTGCTAAATAATTCATATTTCACACAGTAATGTTTAACTAACTCCACAAGTATTTTAATCACAGGAACTGCCCAGATTATAACATGAGTGTTACCAGCATCGATAAGCTCTGTAACGGAGTATTTTGTAACGCGTTTCATTTCTTAGATGGTGTTCGTGCCTTCAGTCTGATGGATTTAAATATGGAAGGGGAATTCTGAGAGCACTGGGAATACGCTGGAAATAAAAGCGTGGGAAATAAGCTGAAGGGGACTGTGTGCTGCTGCCTGTCTGCTGGGCAGGAGAGATCCCGGAAAAATGGAAAAAAAGGCAACGAGCAACGAGACTCAGCCGCTGACTTCCAAGAAAGGCACCTCAGACTGCAACGAAGGAGAAGATTGTAAAGAGAACGGACTGCTGATCAGGAGCCCTAAATCTGCCCTACGGCTCGTGGAGGATGGGAATAAAGTCCATCCTGGACAGGGAGATAAAGAGGAGGCAGCTCAGATCTCAAATGGCTATTCGGGAGTTCAGAGCTCCGTGCCTTGCAATGGGATGGGAGAGGTGGAGGATGCACAGTGCACTGCCCCAGCAGCCACAACCACCACCACAACCACCACGTCCACCACGTGCGGAGCAGAGGGCCAGCAGCAGCTGATGGAGCTGGAAGACAGAGAGACGTGGAGTAAAAAAATTGACTTTCTGCTCTCTGTCATTGGATATGCAGTGGATCTGGGAAACGTGTGGAGATTTCCTTACATATGCTATCAGAACGGAGGAGGTCAGTGACCAGTTCTGTATGCCGTTCCTTAACATTCAGCTTCCTTGCTTACTAATGAGTTCAGTAGTTTATTTTAATATCATACACGACATAGGAGTAACGGGAAATTAATTACTTTTAAAGCAGACTGCAAAACTTAAACCACAGGATAGGATAAGGTATAAAAAATGAGAGCAACCAGGAGCTGAGAGCTGGTTAGGCGCAGGGTAACCTGAGAGCAAAGATTCGAGCCCTGTCCCAAGGAGTATTTAAAACCAGATAAACCAACTTGTCAAAACACTCCTCAGGAAAGCTGGGACTGAGACTCACGGACGTTCCAGCCAAAATATAAATCTCCTCAAGGAGAGGCTGGACAGAAAAGACTTCTGCCTCCCTGATGGACTCAGGCATTCTACCAAAGAAATTCATGACTGTGTCTGTATCTCATCTCATCTCGTACTGTAGAGGCAGTACAGGCTTTGTGAATCCCACGTATACTTCTTACAGAAACATGAGAAGTTTGGCCTGAGTGTTGCTTCTTATTCACGCTGCTGTGTAGTTAGCTGTGAGAAATCCTGTGGTAACTCAGTGTGGCACACGGAGTAGGGAGGGGATATGCATTTTCCCTGGGGAACAAAAGGAACTGTTCATGAAACTAGTGGAAGAGAAGTCCTATGAAGAGTTATAATGATCTGCTTTGTCTCTTGCAGGAGCATTCCTCATTCCTTACACAATTATGGCCATCTTCGGTGGTATCCCTCTCTTCTATATGGAATTAGCATTAGGACAGTACCACAGGAACGGGTGTATTTCAATTTGGAGAAAAATATGCCCTATATTCAAAGGTAATGAAGGGAAATGACAAATCAGAAGGAACTTTGAGTAAGATCTTCTGATAAAGACGTATTTTCTAAAAAAACATATCTGAAAACAACAAAGTAAGGCTGGAACAAAGTAAGTCCAGTTCTACACACAATTTTGGCTTCACAAAGAAAGTTTCCATAAGGCTTTATGTACATCTGCAGATGTGTGTGTGCTCTCATGCACATCTATGCCACGCAACTCTCCGACTGATTAGACAGAGATTAGATTAGATAGAGGCCGCTCTGATTCAAGCTTGGAAAAAGTAAAAACAACAACCCACGTAATTAAAAAAATAAGCACAGAATTACTGAATCCTGGGCAAAGCTGAGAGCAGGAAAGGAGAAAGATTCCTTACAGAAATAGAAATAATGTAGTAGGATCTGTTCTATGCATTTGTTACTCTTGCTCTCAGTGTCAGAGTTCTGGCCTAAGAGTACCAGACGGCAGCTTCTGAATTCCAAATTTTAGGAGCAGCTGAAAAAACAAAACAAAACAATTTAAGCCTATATTGTCTTGATTAAGAATGTTCTTCTGGAACCAGAATGTGAGTGTTTCTGAAGCCATAAGAAAGTCCAGTGTTGCAGATAAATGACAGGGTACGTGTACCTCCCGCAGAGCTGCCTTCACGGTTACTGACGGTGGGTGATGTGAATAACCAATGCCTTCCTTTTCGTGGCCGAACTTACGCTCACTTCATGTCGTTATTTCCTAACCTACTAGGCATTGGCTTTGCCATCTGTGTAATAGACCTCTATGTAGCCTCCTACTACAACACCATCATGGCGTGGGTCTTCTACTACCTCGTGTCCTCCTTCACGACGGAGCTGCCATGGACCAGCTGCCATAATGCCTGGAACACAGGCAACTGCACTACCTACTTCAGCAAGGACAACGTCAGCTGGGCCCTGCACTCCATCTCTCCTGCAGAAGAATTTTATACGTAAGTGCATGTAAGTGAGGACAGTAACATCAGACAGAACGGTGGAACACGTAGCAAGCTTTTCTTTGGAGGGGGAGCAGAGATGTTTAGTAATGGTACTCTTTTCTAAACTATCCAAGTAACTGAATACCTGTAGGGGGATGTAAGCTTAGGGTGTGGGGGAGGGTACTCTGTATTTTAGATTGCAGGTTCCCAATTGTCTGGCCATTATCAACTGTCAGTATTTACCATTTTATCATCACTGGTGTAGTGTTAATATCAGGCTTGTAAGGAAAAAAAAAAATCCAAACCAGTATGACTCTGAAGTCTAACTATCAAGGCCTCAGGACTACTTGTAATGCTCAGACCACAGTAAGGGACTGCTCAAAGCATACTGAACGTATTTGTTACAAAAATATCAACACTGTGTTTTTCTTTCCTCTTTCAGCCGCCAAGTTCTACAGGTGCATAGGTCCCATGGGCTGGATGACCTGGGGGGCATTAGCTGGCAACTGACCCTCTGTTTATTATTAATCTTCATCATTGTATACTTCAGCATCTGGAAAGGGGTCAAAACATCTGGCAAGGTGAATGCAAAAGCAAGACAAATCACTTGGTACAGCATAGCCTAGCACAAGTTCTAAAGGAAAATTAAAGCCAATTAACGTGACAGTTATCCCAGGCTCTCTTCAGGGCAGGGATTGTAGCCTCACCTATTTGGGAAGCCCTTGCTGCAGAGTGACTGCTACCGTTATCCAAGTAATACGTAACAGTAAGTTATGCCACAGTTCTGTGCACAAGAACAACCCCACACAGAGAAAGCCTGGATATTTATGTGCAATCTGCCCGTTTACAGAACTTTTGAGAAGTTCACGTGAAGATGTTATAAACGCTAAGAGTTACCATTTGAAAGTTATCATAAGTTCTTCTCATCTCTTCATTTTCTACCCACGGCAAACACTTATCTCAGTGTTCTCCCGCAGGTGGTGTGGGTGACGGCCACGTTCCCTTACGTCATACTTTTTATCCTGCTAGTGAGAGGGGCAACTCTGCCTGGTGCCTGGAGAGGTGTCCTCTACTACCTGAAACCTGAATGGCAGAAGCTCCTTGCCACTGAGGTAAGAACATTACAAAATAGTCGGGGCTCACTCGCAGCCTTCAGCAAGTGAACCATGTGTATAAACTCCTGTATGTACTTTCAACATAGAGTATGATTAGATGTAGATGTCTTAGCATGGACATCATGCTCTCATTTAAACAGTCCTGTTCTTTCCATAACTATATAGATATTTTTTAAAGATTAGATGGGGTTCTTGGTTCTGTTCTGCTATTTAAGTTCATTGTGAATTTAGCTTAAATAGTGAACAGCCCAGCACCGTGCAAGAAGCTACAATGATTGCTGCTACACTACAGTACAGTCCTTGGCCTACTGCTGTCACACTGAGCAAACAACATTCACTAACCCCTTCCATCTGGATTAGCTGCAGTTGTTTTGATGGTGAGGGGATCATTACATGCTCATGCAGACTTTCCCACGCCCAATGGTGTCTATAGTTACCAGAGCTGAAACTTAAACTCTACATCCTGTGACACACTCTGGCAGATAAGCCCAGGGAGGGTCTCCTTAGCTGCTGACTAAAGCGTGACTTGGTGATGAGTGGACTTGGGCAAGTGCACTGGAGAAGCAACGGATCAGTTGGGTCTGCACACCCCACCAGGGTTTGAAAAGAAAGGAGGGATGAGGACAAGACCGAGCTAATAAAAAAACAAAAAGCCAACCCATTCCACTATCTGATTCAGCTCTGAACTCTGCGGATGACAAGTAGTCCATCAGGCTGAAGGCTGCACTGAGGTCCCTGTGTAAGAAAGCCTCTAGTGGAGAGAGTCATGGAAAAACCCCAAAGCAATAAATACTACAAACACAAAGATTAAAAATTCTAATGTTTGCAAGTCTGCTGTTCCCCAGCTGATATGGAGAGTTTTGAATGAAGAGGAAATGAAAAGACACCAGTCTCTGATAAAGCTGCATCTTCAATAAGGGACCACATCTTCTGAAAAAGCAATAAAGGACATTGATATTCTATTGGATGTATCTGAAGTGAGGACAGCAGATTGCAATCTGTGTGTGCTGGACGATGACAGAGTTCTGTCTGTGGCTGATACAGGATGGCCTCACACGATGGCAGAGCATTAGAAATGAGTGGTAATGAACTCCAGGCTTCAATCACAAGAGGATAAACAAATGAGGACTTTCACCTTCAGAAAAAGAGCTGATATTAGCACTTTAGGAACACCGCTCATTAAGGCTGCAGTCACTCTTCAAGTACAATAAGCTTTTCACAACAAGATCATCACACTTGCATCTATCATGGCTACAGCAAAGCTGTACGGAGTCCCTCCAACTACAGCTGCATCCACACTGCGAAATGCAACCTGTGTGCCTAGGAAGAATCTCAGCCCAGAGGGGACACGGCCAAACACTGGGCTACTGCACAGCACACAGAGAAAGGTGGGCCAAGTCTACCACCAAACCATGGGCAGAGCTCTCCATACATGGCAGAAGCTGTGGTAACCCAATTACAGGCAAATCATCTGCGATGCTGGCAGAAGTGGGTACTTACAACAACGTGCAAAGAAATACAACAGCTTTTTATCCATGCTAAATTCTTTTGATATAAATCCTGATTGCATCACCAATGAAAGCCAGAACAGCAAAGACAGCCAAACTATAGTAGATATCAACACCTCTCTCAAATCTCAAGAAAAAAAACTCATTCCAACATACTTTCTTAACAAAACGTTTGTTAGACCAGGACCAGAACATAAGCACACTAGTGACACTCAACTTTGTATGGCTGAGTGATATTCTGAATCTCCCAAACTCATCCCAGCTGTCTCATTATCTTTTTTTCTTGATCTTTATCATTTTTCAGGTTTGGGTGGATGCAGCAGCTCAGATCTTTTTCTCCCTTGGCCCAGGTTTTGGGGTCCTATTGGCCTATGCCAGCTACAACAAATTCCACAACAACTGCTACCAGTGAGTCCCACCTTATTCTGTATGTAAAACTGAGTTTAAAAATTTAAGTGCTGGTGTTTATGAAAAGGAAACAGTGCTGGTGAAAGACGCTGAACTGTCAGACCTTTATACATACAAACCAGACAGCAGCACGACACAACAAAGAAACAGCAAACCTGAGCATCTTTTCTGTTGTGCCTACCCTAAAGAGAAGTAATCTCCACCAACGAGAGCAAGGAGGCCAAGAGGTAAAACCTGCCACAACAAAATGGCACGGCTCTCTCACAATGAATCTCAGCCAGCCAGGGTGTGCCTTCAGAGCCCTGAGCTGAAGGCAATTTGTAATTGTTTCCTTAAAAGAAAATGCTGTTTATACAATTAAAGAACTCCTTCATTCTTTAATATTCCTAAAGCCATTCCTGTCATTTTAGTGGTCCGGTATTTCTGCAAGCACAAACCCAGCACTGAATCCTGTGCCAGACTAATGTTACAGCCTGTCTGAAGCTCCTCCTTAGGAAAAACCACGAGAAGTTGCTTTGTCGTTGTTTGTTTCCCAAAACCCACTCCTTGCTCCTTCCACCGCATCCCCCAGACTGCTGCAGGAGCGCAGCTCAACCACTGCCCCCTCCCGGCAGCACGCTGCCCTCCCCGGCAGGTGCCGACTCCCTGATGCGAGGTGTTCTGTTGCAGAGATGCCCTGGTTACCAGCACTGTGAACTGCCTGACCAGCTTCGTGTCCGGGTTTGTCATTTTCACTGTGCTGGGGTACATGGCCGAGATGAGGAACGAAGACGTGTCGGAGGTTGCCAAAGACATGGGTAGGCTGACTTTTTGACTTCTAAGAGAACGTATTTGTGTATTCCACATTGAGAGACCTAACAACTCAAGTGGATGAGATTATGCCAAATATTTGGCATGTAATTCAGGATACTGTCGTCTTTTATGATTAAGGCACTGTTATAAATGCATAGTGCAGATAAAATACTATTCCATAATGCCAGCAGATAGAAGTCATGCGTGCAGCTCCACAGCACTGTTCTCACTGTCCATGGGGCATAGCTCCTTCTGCAGGAAAGCAAACAACCTCTCCTCCCCACAGCAGCACTAACAGGTCTCTCTGCTTCTCCACTAGGACCCAGTTTGCTCTTCATTACCTATGCCGAAGCCATTGCCAACATGCCTGCTTCAACCTTCTTCGCCATCATATTTTTCTTGATGTTACTCACACTGGGATTAGACAGCACGGTGAGTAGACTTGAGATGGATGAATGATGTTTGGTGTATTCCTTACCCCAGCCAGCACCAGGAGGAGCAGAATTGCAAACACAGCGCTGTCACCAAAGGGTTTAACACAGGACTGGCATCTCCACATGCCTTCAGTAAGATAGAAACTCTTCCTCCAATTTCAATGATGGAGAAACGGAGGCTAAAATAAGATGAAATGATCTGTCAAAGTTGCACTGTGATAAATAGAGCAGACCTGGGAACACAGCTGAAGCACGTGATCCATGAACTCCTGGCTGTATGCAGCCTCACGGGCTCCCTCTGTCCTGTAAACTGACAAATCAGTGAATAAATTCCCATTTGATATTCTTTCACACTCATTGTATTTAAATGATGGGAACTGGAGAAAGCTTCCTTCACAGCACTGCAGTACAGAGCTCTTCTAAAAAATTGCCACATGAGCCTATTTTACTGACTGAGAATCAGCTCCTTCTAGGAAGGCTCACCACAGCGATTGCACAATGTCAGTCCTACTGAGCCACTTCATACCTAACAGCAGCTCATTACTTGTAATAGCGCACGTCCTCTGGATGATAGGCACTTCCTACTGAAATGGGAAGACTAAATTGCTGCTTAAAGAGCTAAAAAGTTCTGAAGAAAGTCTGAATTGTGCCAACTCCACAGGAAGAGTAAAGCACAGTGTTTCAATGGCCACAATTCCTCTTCCAGGTAGAACTGCCCTCTGTTTTCCATTAATTTTTGCATGCTTTTCAGTTTGCAGGATTAGAGGGAGTGATTACTGGAGTACTGGATGAATTCCCACACATCCGGAGCAAGCGCAGGGAATTCTTTGTCCTCGGTCTGATCATCATTTGCTTTCTGGGGTCATTAGCAACCCTGACTTTTGTAAGTATTTCGCCCCATCCTCAGCTTTCCTCACTGCCAGTTTCCTGAGATGACATCTTGGAGAGGGTCGTATTTCTGTTTTAAAAGAGATTCAAGAAGTCAGATTGAATCTCTAAACGGGAACAGCATCTCTCACTAGGAAATGTGTTGCAAAACGATCGTGTTGCAATTCAGCATAACTCTGCTGCAAACCCTACCTGGCACAGCCACTGCTCCAGCTGCTAAGTCAGCAAGCAGGGGTGCTTTGACGCAGGGTACGTGCTTTGCTTCTCACTCACCCAACCTCCATGTTTAAAAATAATGGATCGTTGCTTTCATTTCCCCAATGTTAGAAATATATACTGCATTAAAAAAAGAGTGGTCAAAAATTACCCACGAGAAATTGCTGTAATTGACTGTTGTTGGACCACTCTCCAGGAATTTCTGCCAAATGACCTGAATCTTCCTCATCCAATCGGGCCGGAAAGCACCATCACTCACCCATACATTGTCCCTTCACGCCTCGTGGGATTTCATTTTCACAGCAAGCAAAATTTTGAATCATGAGAACAGTGACTGTAAGGGACAAGGAAAATACACACAGGTTTCCTGTTGTGTTTCACTCCACTTGCTCATTTACACACAACCCCCTTCTCATTGAGAGCATTTACTGTAAAAGTAGACGTAGTTCCTCTCTGAGACACAAACTCTTCCTCCTTCAGCTGGTTCTAGGTATCCCAAGTGGTAAGAAAGCGAAGCAACACCCTGTTTCTTTCCTGTTTGGGAGCTATGAGTCAAGTTGGAGGAAGGCGACACGGGAGGCATTCCCCCGGGGAGGCAAAAAGTCACCCTGTCACACTGCACCAGGTCCCAACTGCTCATTAAAATCCAACGAGAACAGCCATGAGATTCAGTTTTAGCTCTTCTGCATGGCAGCCCCACTGCTGGACTACGTCCACGCACAGCAAAAGCAGCACAGCCGAGGATTGCACAGGTCACAGTGCAGCAGAACTCACATCTGTGAACGTTCTGCTTCAGATGAAGGCAATAATAAAAAACAGCATCCCAGGGCTTCCATCCTTGGATCTGCGGGTCGCTGACAGCACCATGTCCTTTGCAGGGAGGCGCGTACGTGGTGAAGCTGTTTGAAGAATACGCCACAGGCCCAGCTGTGCTAACAGTGGTGTTCCTGGAAGCGGTGGCAGTGGCCTGGTTCTACGGTACGTGCATCGCTGTGGGACTGACAGCGCTGCTGGGCCCCGCCGGCCACAGTTCCTGTTCTGCACACAGGATCACTGATGTCTCAGGAAAACGTTTGCTTTTCTTTCTCCCCCTCCTCCCCCCTCCCCAACTTACTGTTAACCAAATCCGCAAGAACAACTATCGATGGCTCTGAGAGAAGCAGGCTGACATCTGAAAGTAATGAGGTCATTCAGAACAATTAAGGGTTCAAACAGCACCTCAGGCTGGGCCCCGTGCTGCCTTGCTGTGCACACACCTCTGCACAAAGGACTCCTTCCTGCTGTCACCACTCTCCTCCCATTTGTCCCCACAGGCATCACCCAGTTTTGCAATGATGTGAAAGAAATGCTGGGCTTCACCCCGGGCTGGTACTGGCGAGTGTGCTGGGTGGCAATCAGTCCCATCTTCCTGCTGGTGAGTTTTCTTCATATCCTTTTCTTCTTCCCCCAGTACAACAAAATTACCATCGAACAATGCAGTTCTTTAGACCTCTAAAAGCTTAATTACAGAATTCTCTTAGGAAGCTCTTTAGTAACAATTCTTGTTGAAACAAAAATGCTTAATTAGTGAAAAATCCAACACAGTGCTGCAAGGTCTGGTTACTAAATCACAGTTTTAAGGGTTCTGGTAGACAAGCTAGATAAACAAGCCTGGGTTTGGAATAACTCCCTCCCCCCACTCACGGACAAGCATTACTTTGTTTTGTTGTTTTATGTTTGCCACAGAAAATAAAAGATGGTGATGAAACAGTGCCTGGGAGGAAACCCAAGATAAGTAAACACAGGGACCCAGTAACTGCTGACTGACAACTCCAGAGTACCCCATGTAGTGTTTGCAGCAGTTAATTGCAACCTTCATAAATCTATAATTTGAGATTGGAAGTCCTGTCCCAATGTTTGGCTTGGCAGTACTATCGATAGCATTTTAACACCAAGTGTTCATTTCCTGATCCCAAATGAGTTTGTGCTATCTTTGATAGTTACTGGGAGCAGAGCCGCTCAAAATGGAGTTTATGAGCACCAAATGCAGACTGAAGGCCTGCAGAGTGAATTCTAAACTCTGCTGTAATGATCAATGCATCTCTAACAGATTCTTATTTTATTGCCCACAGAAAAAGGAGGAAAAAAAGGTTATAAACAAAAGCGTTGTGCCAGAAATGATTTTTAAACTACTGTCCTCTTTGTGATCCTCAACCAGTAAAATAAAGCAGACAGCTCCGGTGCTGTGGTTACCAGGCAGAGCTATTCGTGTTCTCTGCAGAAGCTAAACTAAAATAAGGAAAGCCCAGGAGGTACCATGCTATTTTGCTATGGAAATTTCAGTGGTACTGATGCTAATCTGGAAAAAAACACAATTCAGAGATCCTTCCGAGGCAGTCACCAACATTACTCACGTAGCATTCAGCTGCAAAGCATTTGTTGTTTCACAGGAAATCTCACAGTCACGAGGGGAAAGCAGAATAAAGAAAATGAATCAAATTCTGAGTAAGACTTACTTATACGATGTTTTCCTCCTGGGAGCACAGGGGATGGGGAAGACTTAACAGCAGCACTGAAAAGCAGGCATGCTTTGCACAAACCCCGCAGCGGTGTGACCTCACTGGAGATAAGCAACCCTGGAATTACACAGAAGTGCTTTATTCCATGACTGTTCCTTAGGGACCAGGATCCTTAGGGAAGTTGCTCTCTGATAAGAAGGACACAAATACAACCAGCGTTGTAGGCACACCGTAAAATGTATGGAAGACGTAATGTTTGTCTAACCTTAAAACCCCACTCATTTATTTTGATTATACATAAAAATAAAAACCACACTCAGATTACAGAGCAAGGAAATGCTCACAGCAGATATGAATGAGTGATAAACTGTAGCGAAGCATTTCTTAATGCATCATTCTGAAACAGCCAGAGGTAGGGAAGAAAGCATGAAACAGGAACAAACTGGGAACCATTAAGATGTGTCCTAGAGAAAAAAATCCCTTCTCTTCCCACATAATTGCTTAATTGCTACACCAAGGGTTACTTTTCCCCCTACTCGTTTCAGAATGTACAACTGCAATAACTGTAGAATCCAATGAATGAGAAAATACAATGCTGTGTTCGAAGCTGGAATGTCAGACCACACTGCCCAGCTTTCAGTTACTGCTTGGGTTGTACCCCCAAGTTCCTGAGCAATTCTAAGTTTCCTTAAGTCTGGATATCAAAAAGCTTTTACTTCAGTCTATATTAACCTCATCTGAGGTTTTTTCAGGAGCAATACACATTTAATCCTTCTCAAGCCCTACTCTGGTTTTTGTTGGGTTTTTTTAGTTCAGTGTTGGCACACAGAGCTCCCTGAAGGAACAGTGTGTGCTACCAAAACATGCTGAAACTTTTCTCCTTTCCTTTCCAGTTCGTCACTTGCAGCTTTCTGTCCAACCCCCCCGAGCTGCGGCTTTTTGATTACAACTATCCCTACTGGACCACAGTAGTGGGCTACTGCATAGGAACCTCTTCCATCATCTGCATCCCAATCTACATGGTTTATCGCCTGATCATCACTCCCGGAACACTTAAGGAGGTATCCAGGAGGCTCTATTGTGTCCATTAGGAAGGAAGTGATTTCTATAAGTATTGTGTGCTATTTTTTCTACGACTTGATGCCCTGAGCTGTTTGTTCCCAGCTTGCTGACAGCTAATTGTCTTTTGCCCATTTGGAGTGATTTACAGATGTCCCAGGTTTTGCTGGGGGGGCTCAGATACATTCACATCCAGCTACTGAATCAAGTGTTTCTTTTTATGCTCCACTGAACTGGAAGCTTTCCCTAGAAATCACACGTGAGCCAGTGACAGATCAGGTCCCTCGGGTGTGCTTACAAGAACAAGTTTCTTTTTCTGTTCCACACCTAATAAGGGTCCTCTGCCATAAATCCATGGCAGCCTGTGATGCCATTTTTGGGATTTCTTGTAAGTTCTTGTAAATACCAGTTCTGTGCTCAACAAACCCTGAGTGCCCAAGTCAAGCCCTAAAGCATGAGTATGACAGCTGTCAACCTTGGATTCAGATTGTACCTACTACAAAGAATTCATAAGTGTGCACTTCCATAGCACCACTGTGCAAAGGTAACACAACCCTGCGACATTTCTGCCTTGTAGCTGTAAGAAGTAGCAAGAAGTGTAACTCAAACCAGTTGTGTTTTTATTGCAGCCATTTGGAAAGGGTTTTGAAATGTTATTTATTGCCTATAAAATGAATCAACTTCTAATACTGATCTCTTTCCAACAGCGTATTCTAAAAAGCATCACTCCAGAAACAGCCACAGAAATTCCTTTTGGAGACATCCGCATGAATGCAGTGTAAGCTAACCTGGTTCTGGGGAGAGAGGGGAAGCACAGAGTCGAACTTTCCACCCAAGGAATTACGTTTCCAGCTGAGATAACAACGGGATGAGTTTTCTGTGGAGGTTCTGACACTGACAACAGACATTTGGAAACATGATGCCTCCAGCACATCTATCCAAGCAATTCAATGAAACCTGCCGTGCACTTCCAACCAGACTGACCTGAGAACCAACTCACCCTGGAAACACGAGGATGTGTGTGTGAGGACAGCACCACTCCGTGCGTGGGCACCGGGGCTGTTGCAGAAGCCTCTCTAGGATGAGCAGCAGCAGTAGGATTAGGTTTAGAATCTCAAGTCTGTGGCAGTTCTCCTGTATCTCCCTCAATGTGATCGTTCGTACTGGGCAATGTTGTATTCGCTTCTAAAGTTCTAATTGCTTCAACTACATTGAAAAACACAAAAATATTTCCAATAGCCATATATTACTCAATAACACAGGGTTTTATAAACTAATTAGTAAGTTCTCCAACTCCTGGGTTTGTAGTGGAGTCGTCAGAGGAAGAGGAAGCAATCTCGAGCAGCACTACACACAGCTCTGCACAAATCAGCATGCACATTTGGTAACATCATCCTCCTCGTTTCATCTGTAGATCGTATGTTTCTATTGTTCCTTGTTTAATACTACAAAACCAGTTTTTGTAACGTGGGCTTCACAGTCAAGCAACAAAAAGGTCTCATGGTCACCGGACAAGCACTGAAGCTGCTAGCACAGCTAAGCTACGTATTCACAAATCCTTGCGCCCACAGACCGTGTGTTTACACCCAAGGAAACCATATACCAACCGTGAATTACTTGGAGTTCAGATGTCAAGAAGGAGACTCTCACAGATCTGCTTTTCTTTTGTTTATTTGTTCAATTTCAGTTCCACAGCTAAGATTGGCCGGAGCCTGTGGCTTTCTCTATTGTTTCCTAGCACAGACCTCAAGTTTAGAACAACCCTTTTGGCTGGCTGACAGAAGTATGCTTACACAAACCTACTGCCAAGATTTACTAGCTCCTATTCTTATGTGAACGCATTTGGTTTTCACCCTGAAGAACAGCAGAGTTTTGTTTTTTTAACAAGCAGTTGAGTTCATCAGGAGAGATTCTGATCAGAACTGATTATATCAGATTTTGAAGCACTGATGACACACGAACTAACTTCCATGTATGTACTAACCTTGCCATATTATATCTGTACACATGCCTCCAATGGGAGCTGCCCTGTAGACTGACCATCACTGCCAAATCAGTTGGAGGACAACAGTGTTGCTGTAGTTACATGGGAATTTAGATAAACCTGAGTAGTCATCATTTATGTAAAGACATCGCATTTTCACTCTACCACGTAGTTATAAAAGTCTAAGAAAAGCAGAATTAAATAGAGCATAAAAGCCTCTTTTGCATTTAATGGTTTACTTAGGAAACTTACTGCTACAATTAATGGCATGACACACGCACACATAGCAGCAGGCACTGAGAAACCCAATGAAGAGTTTACATCAGTACAAAGCACAGAAGAAGAAAGCAGGGGAGGTGATTCTATGACTGCCTTCTGGAAGCACTCACCTCACTTCCACCGCTGCTACTGACCTGATTCCCTCATCGTTAGCTCTCAATCCCAGCTTCCAACAGGGAAAAATATCCCTAAGGGACAAGGACTGTTCTGTGCAGATTACAAACAAAGGCCTCCTACACTGCTTTTTAGAAGGGAGTATGTTCTTGCACTGCCACCAGAAAAACATAATAAATTTGTCTTATTGGATGCTTACTCATACAGAACAGTTTTGAAGTTTAGCCCTCCAGGATATGAGAGCTACTTCCAGAACCGTCTTCACGGTGAGGAAAAGTTCACCTAGACATGCACTGAGAGTTCAAATTGCCAATCAGAGAAAGTTACTGATTGTTTTTAATGAACTTCTCTGTTACAAGTACATTCATTGAAAAAATACACACGAAATGTCAATGGAAAATGAATGATGTCTGTATTCAGCACCAAGTGTGGGAAATAAAGGAGGAAACATCACACACCTTCTCCATTCTTCAGACCAGTGCCCAGCTATTGCTAGGTATCCTTCTCCCTCCATGCTCATTTTAAACAGATCCATCTCACTGACCCATTTCTTGCCAGAGTTGATGCTGTTTCCTTCTAGGCTCATTAATAATCTTACAGTTCCTACTTTTAGCAGTTTCTGCACATCCACTTGCTAAAGTCTCTTCAGGCAGGCATTCCGCTGCCTTTTACTAAGAACGGTGATAGTACAGCAGAATTAGTTTAATTAAATATCAGCATTGTCTGCATCAAAGCCAAAGTTTCTCCTTCAGCCCTTGCAAACTAACTGAAGCTGGGACTGTTATTCCTAATGGATTCATTCGCAGAGTAATAACTGCTAAAACCACTGCTTCGTAGTGTGCGGTCCTTCCGACACGGTGTTCCTTCGTAACAGCATTTCCAATGGCAAAAGAGGCTCCTGCAGTTTGTATTAAGACACCACACACAGTGCCACACGCCGCCTCTCTGGGAGGTGGCAGCACAGAGTTCTGACGAGCTGCCCAAGAAGCGCCATGTTTTTCTAGTGGACAAAGTCAGCCAGGAAGCCCCAGGTTCTCTACTTTGAATTTCTCAGCTGAAAAAATCCAACCAACACAGCCTGACTACTGTGAGAGATGGAAGTCTTGGAAATCACTTGAAGATAGATACAAAAAGCAACGCAGATGGCAAAGCCACATAACAAAGTATTGTCATAAATAGGCAGCCCTGAAGATCAATAGTAGCGTTCTATCTCCGCTCTCTTTTCACCAGGACAATACAATGCAGGGTCTGTATGGGAACAGAGGGTAAGGGAGCCCTCAAGTAAACTAACAAGTTCTCTTTTCCTGACTGACCATCTGTGTTTTCATCCTAATTAAGGTGAATCAGCAAGGTGATTCAGTTCCCCTTTGTTTTTAGATGGCATATTGGTTTCCGCTTTCTCAGGTCTTCTTCTTGTAAGTTCATTTTGCATTACCTCTGATCATTGTTTTTGTCTGAAATAGAGTCACTTAGATACCAAATGGGCTGCACTGCAATTCCAAGCATTAGAGGCAAAGAAATTCCTTCTCCTCAATTCACATTCCACTTATCTGCCACACCAGTGCACCCCATACTCTATATTGAACACTGAAAAAGGAGTTAATGAAATTGCTAAGTTAGGAATGTGTTCCTTTCAAGCAGGAATTAAACTGGAGTTTTAGCTGTACAGAATTAGGCATTCCCTCCATCTTGTTCATGGATGCATCTGTATTAATTTATGCAGCTGTTTAGTTACAAGTGTTGCAAGCTGATTGTAAGTTATCAGTATGTGCCTTGTACTGTAAACTGTTATTGTAATAAATTTAATAATCATAATCCATCCCTAGATGTCTCTTGTGCCTCTCTCATATGGGAAGTTTCAAGCTGGCCTACAATAGATCCCTTTTTCTTAGAGCAAAGATACAAATTCCAAGACAAAGCAGTCCAGTTTACTACACCAGCTCTTTGACAAAAAGCAGAGTATTCTGTTTGCTCTCTGAACCCCATCCACTGTTAAATACTCTGCTTTCATTCTATTCCAACAGAAGAACCAATGTGACGTTTGTTTAGACAGAATATCAAAACCCAAATCATCCACACTTGTACTAAGTGCCTAGCTGCCCAATTAAAGTAAGTGTAAAGCTCGTTCCACTTCAGGTCTTTAACTGGCAGGTTTTGCATTTAATTGTACTGACATTTTAACTCATTACTAAGTTTGCTGAACAAAATATTAAGAGAACCCAGTTGACTGATGATGGTGGTGCACACAGAACAGCCCAGGAACTCAAACTCTGTCAACGCTTTGACTTGAGATCACAAAAATGAAGACTGTCTCCATTTCTACTACTGAGCTCCTACTGACAGGAAAGATGGCTTTGAAGGGAAACAGAAAAAGGAAACCGAACATCACATTTCTCTCCCTGTATCACAAAGAAAAGGTTAAAGATCAGAGGAAAATCCAAGTGGTTCTACTCTGAGAAACATACTTTGTAACGCGTCAAAAAGGAGCCCAGAAGTTTTGGCAGCACTTACCAAAACTATGCTACAAAAGTACAAATGACTCAGCTGTTCTCCCTACTACAAACTGCTGTAGTGAAGTGAATCACACCATGTGCTTTCCTAACGCAACATGTTTCAAGCCTCCCAAGAAGCAGGAAATGACCAACTTATAATTTTCATAGCACACGTCTTATATTCGAGAAAGCACCACAAAAGCTTTTAGAAGCAGAAGAATTACTAAATCAGAAGTTTATTGGAAAATAAAATAATTTGAAGTGATCTGGAGGGGAAAAAAAAGACACCAGTCCAACATCTTGAAATACTGTACAGGAACAGCAGCAGCCACAGATGCAGAAATGAAGGAAAAGAGCTGCTTACCTCTGGAAGGCCTCAGGTAGGCAGGGATCTCCAACATCAGATACCCTCACCTCCACTGCCAGCCCTTAAGTGAGGTCTGGGAAGGGGTGGATCCTGGCTTCACCCCTTCCTGGTCATTCAGGTGAAGTGCGTGCACCTGAGCTCCCCTTGGTTGGCCCTGCCTTCCCACCAGGTGCTCCACCACTGGTTCAGGCCATGACTTAGCACGGCCACTACACAAACAAACAGAAAAAAAAGCAGGAAAAAAGAACACTGTGAAAAGCATTAAGAACACAACCTAAAAACTATGATTGTTGTCAGATATCCTACTTACCAGGTTATAGTGCAGAGATAACTTCTTGCTTATGGATGGACAGACTGACACACCTAAATTACTGCCTTTGGCAGAACAAGCAGACATGAATGTAATACATGAGAAAAGACTGAAATACCTTATTTCACACACACAGAGATGACATCATTACCAATATAATAGCATTAAAAATGACCCACACACTGGACACAGTATGTACATCACACTTTATTTCTGTACATCAGGTCCCAAAAACCAAACCCAAACATATATACAAAATCCATATGTCAATATGCATTAGCTTACAAAACACCACATTACATACAGGGGTCCCCTCGATTGCTATCCGGGCTGCTCCGTTGCCATTTTCCCCTCTTTTGCAGGTGTTTCTGATTTTTAAGAGCATTGTTGGGCACTGATAACTCTTGTTAAGGCCTGGGACTCTCAAAGCATAAGTGCTTAGGAGTTCATTCTGCTCCAGCTGCTGAGAATAGGAGCTGCCTGTGGGCAGCATTCTCACCTTAGGCTGTTCAACATTCCTACGACTCCCCAGAATCTTCAGACATATCAAAATACTGAAGATAAAGCTGGACTGATTTAGACAAATTTAATACTTTGCACAAACTGATGGAGGTCGTGCATCAAGTGACCCATTAATCCATTTCCAAAGATGTTCCACCATCGCACATAAAACGTTATTTTATGAAACCTAAAAATAAATAGCTAGGATACTCTTCTGTGCAAGTGTCCATGGAGCTGTGGATTTTCCTCTTGGTTGAGAAGCTATGAGTTTTTGTCCACTACGGTGCCATTAATCTTCTTCTTTCTCAATGTAAGATTTAGCACCGACCCGTGCCATCTGCCGTGCCAAATAGCGGTCCCTTGCTGACATGACAGTCTCTTCATTGCTCCGTTTGGCAAATTTGCTCATGCTCTCAGGTGGTTTTTGTGTCTGTTCTTTCTCCTCTTTCTCCCCTTCTCCATCCTTACGTTTCTGCCCAGACAAATTCCCAGAGCTGGAGCTTTTCTTCTCATCCACCTCTCTCTCTCTTCCCTTTCTCTCCTTTTCCAGATCAGTGTCATCTCTGTCTAAAGCTGCAGGACTGCTTTCCCTCCTGTCCCTGTATTTTTCATCACTACCACCTTTCTCTCTCCTCTCCTTTGAATGATCTTCCTTCTCTCTGCATTTCTCTCCTCTCTCCTTCTCTCTGTCACTGGATCTATCTTTACCACTTCTTACCCTTTCTTTTTCTCGCTCCTTTTCTGAACACTTCTCCTCTCTCTCCTTTGCCTTCCTCCATTCTCTACCATGCCCCTCCCTCTCTTTTCTTTCCTTCTCCCTTTGTTTATCATCTTGCTCTTCCCTCCTTCTGTAATGATCTTTACCAGTGTGATCCCCATATCTGTGTCGCTCTTCCTTTTCCCTCTGGTGATCCTTTTCATGGGTCCTACTTCTCTGATAGTCCTTTTCCCTGTGTTGTCCATCATAGCCCCTTCTGCTCGGTCTGCCCTCTCCCTTCTTTGCAAGATGATCTGTCTGTTCTTTTGTGTGCAGCTCTTCCTCTGCACTGGACGAACTCGGTGACCTGGAATGCCTCTGGCTCTTGTGACGTTTAGTCTCCTCCTCACTGCTCTCAGAGGAGGCTCTCCTCTTCTTCTTTTTCAAACTTACTTTAACAGACTTGTGTCTCTTCTCATCATTACTATCACTTTCTAAGTCAGTATCAGCATCTGGATTATCTTCTTCCTTAGCAGGTTTGAGTCTTTGTCTTTCGTATGGGCCTTTGTTCCTTTGGCTGGATTCATCATAACAACTGTCAGATTTATCTTCCTTTATCCTACATTTTTTTATGTTAAAAAAAGAGAAAAGAAGAAGCATTACACAGCCTGAAATCTCAGACTTCTCTATTCTCTATAGCTTGACTTCTGATCAGGACTTCAATAGGACCGTAAACAAAAGATGCAGCTGAAAAGTCTATGGAAGCTAATCTATCTGGTTCCAGGTTGCAGGAACGTAGCATAAACAATTTCTATTAAAGATCTGCATCTAGTTCATTGGTGAATGCAAGCTGATGGATTTATCTAAAAGAATGAGCATGGTTAAGTATCTGCAGTCTCTATCTAAGGAACAGAACAGAGATTTGCATTTTTGTGTGAGCTTTCTGGCAAGCAACACATTTTTTCCTCTGTATTTTTTCCCCTATTCTTGTCAGATAATCATTCAGAGAAGCAGCAGGTTGGATGTTTCACTGATGGAGGCACTGATAGCTTCCAGGACTAGGAGGAGATTTTTAATCCAGCAGCTCTGAAGATCTCATCCTTGTGGCTAACCAAAAATCAGTACCTTGTAACAGCTCACAGATTTGTAAATAAAAAGGTGATCCATGAAGGACAAATTTGGGCACTAGGCAGAAAAGGTTCTGCTTTGTCACACTTTCCTGACTGGTAAGGAAATACATGATCCATCACACACAAGCTCTCCCAACCATACAGCTACAAGAACACTCTGTGGTAAATTCTTATGGATTCTTATGGATTACTTCCAATGGGTGGCATATCCTTACAGCAAACAATCTACAATTCCCTTATTTCAGGCAGCCTAGTGACTTCATGTGAGCACATTCTTCATGTAAGGATTTGCTTTCTAATAATCCACTCTCAGATTTAGTACATCTCTGATGAAAGCTGCATTTTCTTTGTGATAGCAAACACTCACTCAGTGAGATTGAGGTCTGAGGACTATCCCAAGTGAATTTTAACCTGAATTAACTGTTACAAATGACCATTTGTTGCATATAATGAACATATATCCCCTTCAACATATTTATCTACAGGACAGGATTTCACCATCTCAGCTACATAAATAACTCAGCCACATCTCATTGCTTTGCCTTGGACTGTGTATATATTAAGACCTTAAAATACTCCATCTGAACTTCCACAGTTTATTTGATTCATTTCCTTTTACCACAGCATTAGCACTGAATTTGTTTATTTTTCATGAACCTGCAAATGTGGAAGGAGTATGAAGTCACAGTTACACTTCTTTTTCAGGAAGTTAATACCAAAATCATTTCTCTTTGACTTGCTTCTCTATGCCCATTATGTTACCTTTTGCCTTCCTTGTGATTCAACATATGCAACTTCATGCAGATTGCAAATTATTATGCAAAACAAAGTAAATGCAGGTTAGAATAGTAAGAGCTATTACAAGCATGGCAGTCTTCTGACACTTTTTAACTGTGTCCCCGCCCTCCATGTTTTTTGTCTTACAGTCTATACCACTGATGATCACTGGACATTTTCCAAATAGTTCAGTTAAGCACCTGTACCAACTATCACTTCACCCCAACTATTGTTTTACAGCATTCCCTGTCTGCTTCTTGCAGTATTTCCATAAGTCTGGAACCACAAACAAGCAGAAGCTGTTTGATATCTGAAGTCCCTCTGAACCGCATCATACCTGGCTTCACGGAAGCTGCATTTTGGCACCTCTTCCTCCCCTACCCTCTGGTTTAAGAGATGTCTGTAAAACCCACTGAGATCCTTCTGTTTGGTCACATCCAGGTATGCTAAGGGGAAAAAAGCAAGGCTAGATTTACTGTGCCGTAAACACTCCAGAGACACAACTCACAACTGGTAAAGACAGCAACAAGAATGGAATCTCCATCCCAGAGGTTTTTAGCCTGGAGTGGAACGAGCTCTGAGCACGCTGATCTGACCTCATAGTAGGCCATGCTTCAAGCAGCAGACTGAAACAGATGGCCTTCAGAGCCCACCTCAACCTGAGTTATCTTATTCTAAATGCTGACAATGCCAGAGGTTACACCTGGACCAATTTTACCTTGTTTGTTATTCTACTACCTATTTTTAGTCCTATTTCAAGGACTATTTAGGAGATCCTATGTAATGTGTGAAGTCAGGGAGTGTGAGCATCGCTGTACCCCAGGCTTACAGGTCTTCCTTCAATAACTGACCCTTTCTCAAAAATTAAAACCCCACCAGTACTGACACACAAACGGAGGAGCTTCCCGTGCTCCTTCAGTAACCTGCACAAGGGAAAATAACGGATGGAAAGTGGGATCCAATCCAGTATCTGCTGTCTGCCCCTTTTTGATATTTAAACCACACTGAGGCTCCCAGGAAGACTGGATGGCAGTACTGCCATTACAAGGCCATACTTCTTCTAAGTGGAATTATGCTGGTTCAGTGTTAGCCTCACCTTCCAGAGCTGCCTCTCTTCTTTCTCTTTCCTCCTCCTCAGCCCTCTCTTGCAGCTTCTTCTTATAGGCTGAAGTCACAAAAGCCTCTTTGTCAGCAAATTCTCCTCCTTCCATTTCACGCTCTTTCTGAATTTTTCTTTCCATTCTTTTTTCTTGTTCCTTCTTCCTAATCTCAGCTGCTTTGAGGATATTGTGGATGTATCTGGGCTAAAAGGAATAAAAGGTATAATGCTGAGAGATAATTAAGATGGCTATGAAAACACAGTTTGGGACTGTTGGAGATGTTGAAGGGAGTTTCTAACAGAAAAAAAAAAGTAACAGAAACTGGTCTAACACATTCTTATGCTGACAACATCTTATATAAACTGTAATCCCCTTTTAGGGGGCTTAAAAAACACAGAAAGATACGCCATAAGTGAGATGGGAAACTTGCAGTCTGCTTCCAGAGTACCACCGGATCAGGACTCTGAAGTATCTGATTAACTGAATCCTACCACAACTGCTGCACGTTACTGCCTCAGGTAACAGCATCCGAGCACACAACTCGTATGCCCCATTACAGAACCCATTCGGCAAAGCTCAAAAGTTAAGCAGATAAAGTTACCCCGAGCACAGACAAGACAGAGCCAAGGCGGGCAGAACACATTTTCAAGCACTGACCTTCTTCTCGTCTCTCCCTGATAACAGTCTGGCACTACTTTCCTTCTTCTGCTGCTGCATCTCGTCATAGATACTGTCATATTCATATACTGTAGCATCTTCTGACAAAGCCTTCTGAATTTCCAATTTTGTCTAAACCAAGACAAAAGAAAACAACAAACATGGGCTGGGAACTGACATGAGAATGAAGCATGAAATTAAAGGCAGTCACTTCCTAATCTGCCACAGGCACGAGGATCCCGCGCTGCACCTCACCTGCTTCATTGCCTGCTTCTTCAGCGCCTCCTTCTGAAGACTTTCACCAACAGAGGGCTGTAGGAAGGAGAGATTGCAGAAGTAAAATGAATCACATTGACACAGCTCAGCTGACTTTTCTGCCGCTTAACGAACAGCCACATAAGCAGTTTCTTTCTATCAGGGAGTCTCTCACTTCAATACTATTTTTCTGCAAGCAAGAGCAACTAAAAACCCATTCACATGCATACAATGGACCTGCCTCCTTCCTGGGCAAAGTACTGCAGCACTTCAACATAAGCATGTCTTGCATAAAGTGGTGATGGATTTAAGAGCACAGTTTTAACGACCAGTTTGCCTCAAAAGCCACAAACAATTTGATGCCATTTCAGAAAACAAGTGACCTCAGTTGAAGAAACACCCAGAGATCTGTGGGAACTGCTCTGTCCCAGCACCATTCTCCAACCTCTGCCAAAAAGCTCAGGAAGAAGACCTATCCCCCCCAGCAGCCTGCTGGTGTAAGGAGCTGGCACATCAGC
The DNA here is from genome assembly GCA_016647715.1 of Pavo muticus. Taxonomy (NCBI): domain Eukaryota; kingdom Metazoa; phylum Chordata; class Aves; order Galliformes; family Phasianidae; genus Pavo; species Pavo muticus. The sequence continues at coordinate 678,930 of JACDJE010000270.1, read as the reverse complement.
ACTCAAACCTCCAGCCAAGGCCAGCTACAGCCAATGCTGAAACAGATTCCTAAGGCAGGATGCTTGCCATACACCTACACATTCTCACAACACTAAACTTCTTTCAGTCGTTGCTGGAATAAAAGGAAAAGGCAGAACCCCCCCCCAAATGAACCAAAATTGGAGTTACACCCTCCTACCAATTTACGCATCAAAGCCATTTTAATGTTCTCGTATACTTCAGAATGCAGAAGGATAAATCTTCTCAGTGATTTTATAGCTGGATCTCCAATAGGCTGAGACAGCTGGGTGCTGCTCAGAACACAGCTGTACATACTGGTTCAGAGGAGCAGCAGTGCTGAGCAGGCATTCTTACTGACAGCAGAACGAGCACGGCGTCCAGAGCAAGAACCAGACACCCAAAGGGATTTGGCGAGCCTCTGAGTTCCATCAGTACCATTAGCTCTGTGTTTTTAACAGCAAGAATGCTGCTGATGGGAGCAGCACGTGCTTCAAGCACTGCTGTATAGCTCCTCAACATTAATATGCTGGAAAATAGCAGTACCAAGCCTTCCTAAGAGAAAAACTATAGTTGCTACTGAAAATGTTTTCTCATCACCGTACTTTCTACAAACAAATGAACAAACCAACCCTGGGTTTTAGTCAGTTTTGTCTTCTAATCCGTGCTGAACTAGCCTGCGCATCCCTTTCTTCAACCAGCAGATAGTGCTGTTTATTAAGCACGTTCACTATAAGGACTTGTTTCCTTGTTTCTGCCATGATCAGATTGGGGCAGATGGGACCTTGATGCTCACCCAGCTCCAGCCCCCACTCACCAACAGCTCCGGGATGCTCACTCTGGCTTTACAGAACAGCACTGAGCCCTCAGGAGTCCCTGCACACAGAACAGGAAGCACAGGCTCCACAAAGACAGGACAGACCCGAGCTGTATTTACAGAACGCACCGTATCCACCAGAACATCTGAAACACTGCACAGAATGCTTTCCTTGTCTGCCCACGTGAGATAAACGTGTTGACATGTAAGATGAAACAAACACAGCAGCAATATACAACCTCCTTATTGCTCACACACTTGTAAGGAAGCCCACCTGCGATATGTTTGCCTAGAATGGCAGCAAGTTTACAGCAAATAAATGCCTTCCCTGCAGGTTTATGGCTGACAATTTCCTGTTGTGCCCTGAGCTCTGATAGATGAGAACTTCCTGTTCTTTTGTATTGTTTTTACTTATCATCTGCCCATTTATTAAAGGCCTATAAGCTCAGCAATCTGTCTCACACTCGTACTGCACTCAAGCTATTCTTCCAAAGCACAAAGCTTGTAGTTTTAATATCTGCTGGAAGGAAAAGACACTTTAACCCTCTCCTGTAAAAGCACATAGAAACCATGCAAACAAACAAACTTCAAAATGAGACTCGAGAGTCTACCAGCCCTACAAGGCCAGGGCAGAAAGCTCTGACATGAGAGTGGTGAGGTGCTGGAACAGCTGCCCAGAGGGGCTGTGGATGCCCCGTCCCTGGAGGTGTTCAAGGCCAGGTTGGATGGAGCCCTGGGCAGCCTGGGCTGGTATTAGATGTGAGGTTGGTGGCCCTGCCTGTGTCGGGGGGGTTGGAGATTCGTGATCCTTGGGGTCCCTTCCAACCCGGGCCATTCTGTGACTCTGTGGTATGAACAAGACGACAATAAATAAATAAGCAGAACAAAGGGCCCCAGTCTATGAGCACTTTCACTGTTCTCTCCCATTTCTTAAAGAGAAAAGAACGTGAAAAACAAGACCATCTAGCATTAACCCTCCTTGGCACACTCTCCCAGCTTCCAGCAACCCGCAGCCGAGGACTTCCTGCACAGGAGGATGCACCTGGACCATTGCTGGACACCACGAGCATCCCTTTGTTTGACTAATCCATTTCTGAACCCATTTATAGCTCTGGCCACGCCGCAACGTCCCGTGGCAATGGGTTCCACAACTCCATCACACACTGTCTGGACAACAACTTCCTTTTGTTTTTATCTACACTGTCATCCTGAAGCAAGAGATCAGTTCTGAAGGTTGCTTGGTATGGTGCAGGTAATTCTAGTTCAATAAACAGACATTTGAATGCTGTAAAATGAGTCTCTATTTACAGAGATACTCCCAACTAAATGGTAAACGTAGAACAGAATGCAGAGCAGTGCACAGGGGGAAGTGACACACTGCTTCTTGAGACACAGTGTGTGAATAAGGGGGTGATATGAGACACAACATGTGAATAAGGGGGTGATATGAGACACAACATGTGAATAAGGGGGTGATATGAGACACAACATGTGAATAAGGGGGTAATACGAGACACAACGTGTGAATAAGGGGTAATATGAGACACAACGTGTGAATAAGGGGGTGATATGAGACACAACGTGTGAATAAGGAGGTGATATGAGACACAACATGTGCATAAGGGGGTAATGTTTGTGGAGAAAATGAATAGATGACAAGTAGCAATAAACCAAAATGGAAGCTCGTTTCTCACATCTCATTTTGCTGATGTTAACACCGATTCTCCACTAAAGGCTCTCTGCAGGATGACAGCCTTCCCTCTATATCTAAGGACAGGAAGAAGCCCTCCTTTTGAAGGCAAGTAACTCAGAACTGTGGCAGCCAGGAAGAACTGCAACTGCCTGCTTTGGCTGTCCCATTCAGTACTGATGAAAATCACCTCAAGATTTCCATCCAAGATGTTCTGGTGCTATGAACTAACCCAAGGAACATCCTCATTGCTGGCCAATGCCCATTAATGCACTTTGCCACAGTCACATTTCAAACTCCTGCAGCAAAGGTACGGGCAGAACCTTAATAAAATACACACAGCAGCATTAAAAAAAAAAGGAGGCAGAAGTTTGGTATCTCATATAAATCACAGCCCAAGTCAGGTGTGCAGATCTCCCAGCACAAACTTTATTAGAGTTCAGTTAAAAATACATAATCTCCAGACATTTGAGATGTACTTGGGGTGATAAGCTAGCAGACAGGAAATGAAACCCCTCCCAAATGCAGCTCCTTATCTCGAAAAGCTCTGAAATTATTACTGAACTAATAAAGTAATTTTGCTTTTTCTAAAAGTGATCCTTTTTTGATACAGGAGTTATGAGATGATGACATTCTGCTGGGATGCACCACACCAGTGCACATGACAACTTCTAAGAGTCTTTATAACAGACTCTGGTAGTGAATGTCAGCTTTTCTGACAGGAACAATACCTGATCTGGTAAGTACAAGTTAGCTGGCAGCACCATACACTGTTACTATTACTGTTATGATGATTAGAATTGTTACCATTCATTACTTTACTCCTATGTTTAGACATTAAAAAGAGAAAATGCAGAGGCGGGAAAAAAAACCAAGCCACCCTCCAGGCAGGAGGGCTGTCAGCCCTACCATCTGAGGTCTTATGACAGCTGATCAATCGAAGCTGTTCTTGGGCTCTGGAAAACAGAGTCCATTCCCAGAGGTACAGAAAGACACCAAACCCCAAACTGCCACAGAAAAGGAAAGTGCTGCTGCCCCAGAGGGCAGTGGATCCTACCATCCCTATCAGCTGTGCTCAAAGGAAAGTCTCTTCTTAGAGCCAAGCTGGCAGCCATGAGCTGAAGCAGAGGGACACCTCTGCACGGCGCTGAGGATGCAGCTAGGTGAGGTGAGATGGCATGTCACACATGTTCACATCCTCTGCATTTCCTATAAGCTGCAGTTTCACATTTGAGGCTGACTGGATATCACTAGGAAGCCCTCAGCCCTCTCATGCACTGCACAAAGGCAGCTCCAATGCCTTCAGCAGCAGCAGATGGGATTCAGCCTCTCACAGAGGTTGGCAATTGTCAGATTTGGACTTATTGTCACAAAACATAAGAGCTACCAGTTCATTAAATAACATTTAAAATGTCTGGTAATAGGAATTAGCAACTGGCAAATATTATTTGATGCTTAATTAGCATTGCTCTTTGCAACTACACAATCAAAACAATGTTTTCTGGGCTTTGGGTAAAAAAAGTATAACATGCACATAATGCCATTATGATCAAACTATCACAGATGATTTCTGACTGATACTACTCAGTAAACTGCAACCTCATCTCCAGAAACAGAGGAAGAAGTTGCAACCTTAGCACTTATCCATGCAGAGACAGATCACTCCACAGCTCTGAGTTCCTATCCTTTACCCATAGACTACAAAGCTACTGCCTTTAAATTCTTCAAAACTTCTGTTTAAGAACATGGGTATCTGTAAGCACCCAACCAGCCTAAATGCTGAGCCAGTTCTCGGGTGCACCCCACGCAGCAGTCCATCCTGAAGTGTAATTTTTAGAGTGTAGCCCCCTCTACTGGAACAAGTAGAAAGTTAATATCTTCAATATAACACCCTAAAAAAAAATAAAAGACTATATAAAAGAACACTATGCATGTCATGCAATACAGTCATACACAGCACCAATAAAGCTTGTGATCACTGAAATCCTGTTCATAGCGTGATCTCTTATTAGCAGAACTGAGTGCTTTGAGCATTACAAATCACCTGCACCCAAATGATTCTCTCTCAGTAACACAGCCATGAGCAGATGTGTGCATTAGGGTTGCAAGCAAATCACTTACAGAATATGGTGCAAGTATCAGAAGAAAACTGTTCAACTGACCTCATCATCAGAGTCATCTGCAAACACTGAGAGCTTGTTGGAAGCCAGATTCTTCTGCTGCAACTTCTTGGGCATAATAAGCCCATACCTAGGGAAAAACACTGAAAGTTATCTTTCATGTTGTGTACACATAGCAGGTTCCAAAACAGAGGTCTGCTATTACAACTCTAGAAACAGAAGCCGAGCAGCACTATGATGTATAGTGCGTAGCCCTGGGCAGTGCTGATGGCAGCACACAGCCTCCCCACACGCCTGCCAGCTTCTCCCACTGCCACCATTGCCTTTTTCCACATACAGTTTATGGATAAAACTATCCATCTCCCTAAATTAGGCCACAAATACCTTCTCTAAATGATTTTTCTTTCTTCTCTCCTCAGAGAAGGAAGAAACGATTGCTCTTTAACTTGCAGAGGACTGACCCACACACACTGCTCTGTAGATACACTTGCCGGCCATTCTTTTGGACAGCAGCGTACACTACCAACTTACAGGTGGAGCTGGGGCAAACAACCAGGACCTGTATCCAGCTTATATCACAGGGCAAACAACCAGGACCTGTATCCAGCTTACATCACAGAGATCAGCACCGACGAACGCGGCCACGCAGGATCTCCCTCTGAGGGCGTCACTGCGTCGGCCCAGCTCCGAGGTGCCGGTTGGGCCGCGCCGGGAGCACGGCGGTTTCTGTGCGAATCCTGAGGGGATTCTGCTTCGCTGGAGTGAAAACGTCCCCTCAGCAACGCGGCAGCCGCCTCCCACCCCTTCCCACTTGTAATTTTTTACTTTTTAACAAACACAGTTTTACGTTCAAGCCAACGCGGTGAGACCGCACGAGCTGCCCGCCAACAAACACCGACTGGGACGACCGAGCGCTCCGTTAGCGCCAGCCCCAACCCGAGATGAGGCGGGATCCGGCCCGTGCCCGTCCTCGGCGGCGACCCCGCGGCGCCCCTCAGCTACCGCCGCCCCGCTACCGCCCGCACTCACTGCTTGCTTAGCGCCGCCATCTTGTCCCGGCCGCCGCTGGGCATAGCCGCCTGCTGCTCCGCGGCCGCAGATTCCTCCTGTCTCTGCTGCTTTCCACCCCCCTCTCTCCGCCGGTTCCCGACGCGCCGATCTCCTTTCTTGCTCCAGAAGGGACGCAGGGAGCGAGCGGGAAGGGATAGAGGCAGGGGACGAATTTTGTAACAGCGGAATGGCGAGTGGCGAAAGTGCCGCTGCGGATAGGCAGCGACCTGCAGCGCGCTGAGCGGAGCGGGTCCCCCCGCCTCCCCCCCCCCCCAAACCGGCCGGCGGGCGCTGTGGGACCGCCGTTCCCGTGCGCGCACCCGGCGGCGTCGGTCTGAAGAGAGAAAGAGGGATTTAATTTCCCGAAGTTTTAAAAGAAACTGTTCTGCCACAAGAAACGTTGCACAGATGCAGCCTTGCATCTGAAGTTGGCAACTGAAGTTGGCCGTTTCAGGCTTCATCCCAAGTAGAGCTTTGGGGGCTGTATTAAAATAGCGGGGCTGTGCTGCAGCACGCCTATAACTGTAACAGTGCTGATTAACAGCCCTCAATTAGAGCTGTTTCTAAAATAAACATTCTAAATAAATCAATTCTAGAATAAAATTCTAAAAGGAGAGACTGTGCTGTATGGCTTCTGAGTGCTGTTGCCATCAAATGTTCCCAGCCTCTCTCATTGGAACTTTAATAATAATAATAATAAAGCCTCAAGCAGCCTTGTTAAGGCTTAGCAGATAGATTCATACTAGCAAAATTATTTCCTTGTACATTTTTACTGCCCATTCTTAATGGCACCTAACAGACCGTCTTGATGAGTGCTGAGTCGCGATGCATAACTAATAAAAGCAAACAATTAATGAAACAGGTGTCCAATATCAGGAGCACTGGGGTTAGGCGAGCAGCTGGTGGTCTAACAGGAGGCGTTGCTGCGGGCATCGCTGCAGTATGGGGCCGTGTTGCTCTGCATGCTCTCTGCCAACTGGGCCAGGCACAGGCAGGTGTGCACCCAGTGCTCCAGGAGCCGGGCTGTGATGGAGCCGTGCGGCCACACTGCTGCCTGAGGTGCCCCTGCAACAGAGAAGAGCTGTCACTGCAAAAGGCCTGCTTGGAACTTTAGAGTCATACCTCTAAATGTTGCCCTGTGAGTGGAGTGTAGGTTATGGGCTTCCATATTCCAGGACTTGTATATACAACATAGGGGTATTGTCCAACATACACTGTGTGTGAACACTGATGTTCATTTAAAAGGAATTCATAGCATCACAGAACCATTTGGGTTGGAAAAGACCTCTCAGATTCCCACGTCCAACCCCAACCCACCCCACCATGCCCTCTGACCACGGCCTTAGTGCCGCATCCCCGCATTTCTGGAACACCTCCAGGGTCAGGGACTCCCCCACCTCCCTGGGTAGCTGTGCCACTGCAGCACCACACTTTCAGAGAAGAAATGTTTCCTAACAACCAGCCTGAACTTCCCCTGGCACAACGTGAGACCATTTCCTCTCGTCCTGTTGCTGTTACCTGGGAGCAGAGGCCGACCCCCACCTCACCATAACCTCCTTTCAAGGAGTTGTAGAGGGCGCTGAGATTTCCCCTGAGCCTCCCCTTCTCTACACTGACCCGTCCCTCAGCTGCTCCCCATCAGACTTGTGCTCCAGACCCTTCCCTTGTGAGCCATACTGGTATTCACACCATTGATCTCACACTGCTGTCCCACAGTAAGTTCCAATAATTTGCCAAAGTGAAACGCTTTCCAGTTAAACTTAGGAGGACTGGATGCTCGAGGCCTGCTTCATTCTCTCCAGAATTAGTCTAATACACATGAGAACACATACAAAGGAGCTATGACTGCTCACTGCTCAGCAGTAGGAAGGTCACTGTAAATGAGTATCCCCAGCTGAATTACTAAGTCCATCCACACTTAATTTTAACGGGCCTCTCAGTCTGTCATTAAATCAATAACAGAGAGATGTTGACAAGAACACCAGTTTCTTCTCCTCCAGAGAGACTGAAAATAGCCTCTTGAATACTCTGGCACCAAAAAAAGCTCGTATTCATTAAATGAGGGAAAGACAGATGGAAACCTAGCTCCTGTTTATGGCCAATGAGTATATGGAGTACCTGGCAGATGGTGTTTACAAAAAGGAGGGCTCCCACTGTGCTCCCACACCCATGATTTGTTTGGAGCTGGGTCATTGCCTAGTGCACGGCGGGTCTGAGGTACACAGAACAGATTATTTGCCCTAAAAAATCATAATTGTTAGCATGTTACCTGCAGGTTTACAATGAGATCACTCGTTCTGCTAGATCTCAAAGCTGCTCCCCGTCCCTCAAGGCAGTGAGTTTTAATAATAAATGTAACAAGTTGACTTTTATTGACCAAAAAAAGTCTGCAGATAGTTAGGACCCGTTATCTATTGTTTAATCTATCTGGAAATCAAAATTAGTTTTGGAAGTGAGGACTTGAAAGCACTCAGCTGAACGTCACTACTGACAGTGTTTCACTGCTGAGCTGTGTCTGATCATCTCACAATGACTTTATGGTATTTACCATTGATACAGTCCCACACCAGCTCTGCTTGAACGTGCACAGATGCAGCAGTTGGATCAAAGCAATACATCTCCTGAATTAAATTGTCGTCAAGTTGCTGCAATGCAGAGAACAAAGAAGGTCAGATGGTGAAAACCTTAAGAGAGAGTTACAGAATTAAAGCTGGCTAAGGTTAGCCTGTAGGAAACTTGCAGGCATCACTTCTAGAAATGATAAGTCAGAAAGTGGGAGATTGAAAGGAAGAAATAAATGTCTCACCAGTACGCACTGATTCCAGTTCTCAGTCTTCTCTGTGCCCTCCCACTCTGGGTGTAGAAGCAACAGCACAGCCTTCATTATGTTATGTACCAGAGCTGGTGGGTCTTCATAGCTCTTGATGTCAGCAAAGCTCTCAGTGTTCAGTTTCCGGATACACTCACGCAGGTCCTGCAGCATGAACCGGTGGAAGAGAACCCCTGCATGCCTCACATTCCTGTGTTCTGCCTCTGGAATCACAAGCAAACCTTTCAAGAAGCTGCTTGGAAACATTCACTACTCGAGACTTATGTTATTGGCTGAACAGCTCTGCTTCTTTGTGATTAACTCATTTTCTCCTTAACAAAGTGCTCGATCCATATACAACACAAGTGTCCTATGAAACATTTCAGAAGGTTATGTGTTTGAGGAGGCAAAGCTTTCTGTAACGTAAGTGTGATGCGTTGAGACTGCTGAATGCCTTAAGGGGATTAGATAGGTGCCATAAATGTTACAAAGCAGTCCTGAGAGCCCAGAGGGGCCAGGCACACAGGTAATTGTGACACACAGATCCTTCCCATCTCAGCTGGGGCACTGAGCAGAAGATGTTAGATTCCTGAATGCAGCACAGCACCTTGCTTCACACCTTTGATTTCAGTGGGACTTGGACACAGAAGTATCCTGTGAACCAAAGCCAAAACCTAAACACTCTGCTTAAGGGTACTCTGCTCAGCCCTTGGGCTTGCTCAGGAGTAGTACCTGTGCCAAAGGCCTTTGTCCTTTCGTACCTGCACAAATGATACTTCAGAAGTGGTTTTACTGCAGTTCTTATTTTACCCCTAACAATCCACCCTGGCTCTGTGTGCACAATACCCAGTACGCGGCTTGCTTCGGTTTCCTCTGAAGGCATCTTCAGTATCTCTGAGCAGGCAGCTTGGGCCATCTTCAGCATTCTCTGCAGGTCCTTATGTTGGCGGGGAGGTAATGTCTGCTGGTGTCTGGTGCTGATATCAAATAACCCCAGAGCTCGTCCCGATGGGTCCCGGAGAGGCACTGCAATGTGCTGTTCTCCACAGACTGAACTGCGAACGACCTGTGAACAGTCTGTGCACTTAAACAGGTAATCTCTGGAATGAGAGTAAAGAGAGAAGTAAGTACACAGCTTTACCATTCCAGTCCCTTTGGGCACTGTAGCATGTTTCAGTTACAGGTCATTCGTCTCCTGCTTTAAAACAAAGGTATTATCTTACAATTACTGTTTAATTCCTTTAACTGAAATATGAACGTATTTAAGTCTCATTTGAGCCATAGACAGAATGGAGAAAATTGCATTTTGGAACACAATATTGCTGAAAATCGCAATTGCTGAAAACCACAACGATTTAACAAACCTAAAACTAGGTTGTATTCTCACTTTAAAAACATCTTCTTGTTTGATATGCTTAAGACAAGTCCGTGAGGATCCTGGCAGCTGAAGGAAACAGATAATGACAGGAAATGAGGCAAATATAGCCAGGAAAAAAAGGCAGATTACTGTAAATAGTGAAATGCTTCACTATAGGCTCTGATCCTGCAAACCTTTCACAACAGATGCAGAGCTTGCTTGGCAGCTCATTGAGTAAGCACTAAGATGGAAGCTAATCTTCTGCAGGCCTAAAATCAAACAGAAAATGCACCTTGTGCTTTCATCATTCAGTATCACATATATCCACACCTGGAGCCTCAGCAGTGAGACAGCTCTGTGCAGACACTCCTGCAGGGCTGTGTTACAGCCGGCCTTATGCTGTATGCATTGTGCAGGCTAGGATCTGGGACCAGGGGTGTCTGGTAACTGAATGCAAGTGCTGGAGCCCACCTGAAAAGGTTCTCTTTTCTGAGGAGGAGGACAGGAGAGGCATTGATTTCCTTTTGTCCTGTGCTGTCTGTAGTAATCATTCTGCGCAGAGTATAGTCACGCGTCTGTCAGAGGAGAGGGATGGTTGGCTGCATGCAGGAGGGGAACAGCCATTGTGAAGCTTGGAGAGGGGAGAAAGCGTCTGTAGGTGTGTTAAAATTCCCACCTACATTTGAGTGCCATGAGATGGTTTAAAGACTTCTCCCAGCAGTGCACCTGAGCGTATTGCTCAGGGTGCACAAAGAATGTGCCTGGACCCTCCCTCAGCCAAACCATCTCATGCGTCCCCAGGCTCCACACCAAGGAACACCCACAGGCTGAGGAAGAGGTTTCCTTTCTTTTTCATGTCCTGTTACAGTCCTCGTTCTCGTGGCACGTTTGTGCCAGCATGCCTTGACACATGACCTGGCTATCAAGCAGTTAACGAGGGACAGGGCAGAGCCTGGAATGACAACAGAAAGCTGCCAACAAAAACAGTGCTTATCAGAGGAAGCAGATGAATTATGGCTTCAGCAGATGTCATACAGGCATTGTGGTGACATGGGATCAGTCCTTAATATTACATACACTTTTCTTCTCCTTAACTTACTTGTATGTGAAGTGACAAGCTTCCCAGGGCTCGAGTGCCTCCTGAACCACTGGGATACGATCTGCTCAGAGGTGGGCTGCCTTTACAAGCTCCGTAAGTGGGAGCAGCCCCTGCCTGCACTGTACTTAGGTCTTGGTTCAGATAGAGGCCCAATTACATTTGCTTGGGCATTCCTTTTTTTCCATGCCTTAATTTTCATGTGTAAAAGATCTCCACTGAAGGGTGGCTCCCCTTATGGAGGTCCCAAACAGCAAAGCTTTAGCAGGGTCTAATCTATGGATGGATGGATGAAAGGATGGATGAATGGATGGATGGACTGAGTAGGCGTGGGGTTTTATTCCGAAGTAGAAGAATATTCTCTTGTGCCATGGAGAAAGGAGCTATGCTAGCAGCACTGTTTTACATGAGAGCATGAAAATAATGAGGAGTACCCTCCTTTACAGAGGGAATCTTCCCTCTCTATCTCTGTACCTTCTGATGCTCGGGCAGGCACAAGAATCTCAGACAGGCTTCAGTTTGACAATAAAAGCACTGGGAAATCACAGAGAGCTAGAAGTGATATATCCCCCCAGCTTCAGTAGGCCTGTCATCCCTGTTTACCTTTAATCAGCACAATCTTCCTAATCAGTAATCTGCATACCTGATCATTGCCAGGCTCCACCAGGTATGTACTGACAGCGTGGATGCTGGGCACTCTGTGATACAGCCAGTCCAGAGCAGTGAGGGCCATCTGCAGAACACTTCCTAGTGCACACACATGGTGGTAGGCTTTGCTGAATGCATGAGAAACTCCCTGTGAAAGCAGAACACTCCAAATGAGCCAGGCAGTTCTGTATGAGCTGGGAAAAAAATCAATTAGTATCATACAACCAAATGAAGCAAAACGGTTGTAATAACCACTTTGATGACAGCTTGTAAAGGTGAAAAGTAACTGTGAAATGTCTGTTATTAAATCAGGCCCTAAGATTCCATGGCACCCAGGTCACAGCCAAGCACTGCAATTGCTTTCTATGGTGATGCACAGCCAAATCCGCTGGTAACGTTGGCTTGCTGCGCTCCCTGCTGCCCGCATGATGCATCACAGTGCTGTAAAGAGCAATACTGCACCAGCATCACAAGGAAAACCTCACTGCTGGTGCTTGTAATTAATCTATCTTGTAAAAAGTGGGTTTTCGTGCCACCTCGTAGAAACGAACACAAATCTGAGATACAGAGCTTCGGTAAATAAAGCTACTCTCTGGGCTTTGCACTGGTAATGTGCTAGTCAGGTCTGCAGGAGAGGCTTAAATAGACTGCTGATTAGACGATGTCTGATCGTCAGGTACAAAGGAGATGTTAATCAGGACGATGTTGGTCAGGTGTTCTGCTCACACGCAGTTTTATCACATTCAGTGGAAAGGAGCCCACTGTTTTTTTCTGAGTTGTACCATCTTACATCTCAGAGCAAACCTGAAAAATTCGGAGTGTTCTTACCCATTTCTTTTGTAGTACAGACTCACAAATGGCTTTCTGGTGGTGCCTACCTGGTAGAAGCTGATCTCGTGGGTCAGGAAGATGGTTTCCTCCCTCTGGTCCCGAAGAGTATCAAGTCCCAGAGTGCCAAAGACTCTCCAGTGAGCATCCTGCAATGGCAGTACCAGGAATGAGCCTCTCCTCTGCTCAGCTGGGCGGTCCTGGTTCCAGAAGTGGACATTTCCATGGAGCTGAACTCTTGGGACATGGATTGGCTTTTCCTCTTCAACAGCTGCAAAGCTGAAAAATAAACATGCGGGCAGGTTTGCGACGAGCTTCCATTTACCACTCGCATCCCAGAATCACTGGGAATAAATAAGGTACTTTTTGTCCTTAAGACAATGTAAAAGCACCGACTAATGAATGTAATGAAGAGGAATTCAGAGGGGAGCAGCTGTTACATCTTATGGATCAGAAGAAGCAGTATTTAAATACGTTTAGCTTATGGAAATAAGACATAAAGAGGCAGGAAAGCTGTTTGTACTTCAAACATTAAGGAAGGAAAGCATTGTTCTCAAAAACTATCCAAGTGGATGTAAACTGTTGTAAGGACACTCATTTCCAGACACGACAATGCAGGCCCAATGTAGCGGACTTTGCTAAAGATGAGATTTGTGAGGCTGTGAGCTAATCACCCAGGGGAAGGAGTGGAATCCCAAACAGAGCAGTTCTGAGCAGACTATGCAAAGATAAGGGCATGTGTATGATAATGAATAATCCCACAGTGGTCCCTGAGGGACGTTCCTCTCTGGAGCAGCTGATCAACCTCTGTTTTCAGAGCACTCCCAGGCACTGTTGGGTACCCCTGCATTGCAAGCACTCTTCAAATAAAGGAAATTATTGGAAGCTTTTCTTACCTTACTCCCTTCATGTCTCTGTAGAGAATCTGGTTTAGAACATACGGAGCATCATCTGTGGTGCATGTCACATAGCGTAAGAGCGTCTGTCCCCGCTCTGGTGAGAGCTGGTTTTCTTCCAAAAGGGCAATATATGCACTGATCTTCTTGTCATCCCCGTGGGCTTCTGCATCCTAGCAACCAAATGTTTCCTGTTACATTATGTACATTAGCCATTGGCCATTACACTTATTTCATGTACTTATCGCTTGTCTCATTTGTGCTGACACGCTGCTCTGGGTCACTGGTTTTGTATGTCATGCACGATGTGTGTGCTGTGATTGAGGCCCACCGGCGTGCTCTGCTACAAGCAAAACCACTTTGGGTGCTGACTGCCAGAGAGAACTGCTTTCTTTTTTCCTGTCATTTAAACAAGCAGCTAACTATACCCAGGGCCTAAGCAAAATTATGCATTTCATCTCCAATAGGAGATTCTTCTATCATGTGTCTGACCTGTGACTGTGCGAAACCATCGGCTCTCCTGAACACCATCTCTGAGCAGGAAGCACAGGGACAGCATCCTCAGCCCCCTGCGAGCTGCGAGCTGCCCTCAAAGCACAGGGGTTGGAAGCTGGTGTCACAACACTGACACAACAAACTCCCATTCCCAGGGACCAATACCTTGAGGAGGGCTTTGAGCACCGCGTCGTACACCGGGTCCATGCGTGCTCCGCTGGTCTCGGCCGCCTGCTGGATGTTGTGCAGCCATCTCCTCCTCGCCAAGCTTTGCAAGCACTCCATGTGACTTCGTGCCACTCTGGTGGTCAGAAATTCCGCGATGTTATCAATAACTTCATCTTCGTCCCCAGTGAGCTCAGAAGCCAACAACTCAAGGAGAGCCTGGAATGCCTTTGGGGATAGCTTCCCTGCTCTGCCAAGCTGAGGGTAACGTGAGCAAAAGTGGTTTTTTGCTAATAGAAGAAACAGAAAACAAGACAGGGACAATCTATTTGAATAATATTTTCTGCTTTTTCTGTGCAAAGCACAAATTATGCCCTAAACTGGCTTTGGGGCAGCCCAGCCCATCGCTCCGGGCTTCTTCCAGCTACCTCCTAAAGTAAGTTGTCATCATGAGAGGTAATCTCCAGCTTCAAGATGGGTTGTACCTTTTCCACTAGCTGCCTTCATTCTCACCTACTAAGAAAGAAACCTGCACAGCACTACTCCTTCTGCACCTCTACAGATACCTAAGCAATAAAGATCAATGGAAAATAGGAAAAATCAGAGGGGTTGCTCATCAGATTCTATGGGCACTTTAGGGGCTGGTGGGACTGGGCTGCTTGTAGGCACTGGTTTACAGAAAAACTATTCACCTCTCCTATTGTCAATGTGAAGGCCAGAGCTTATGGATGATTTCACAGATCACTCCCATACCTGGATGTTCCATTCTATACCATGCTTTCAGCCATTATGACTTTCCTTTGAGGCCTTCCAAAGTCACTCTTAATTATCCTCCTTTAGGTGCCTTTGATGAATTATTGAAATAACATTTGTATTGTGCTAACTCTTATAAATGAAGATCAAAGCAAATGAAAGCTCCCTTGAAGTCGTACCGAGGGTGGGACAACGGCTGCTCTGGAATCACCTGCACTGCAGCAGCAGACATGGTGCAAAAGGAACAAACTCTGTGGGCTGGGAGGAATACATTAGAGTGGAAAACACCTCAGCAGTGAAGAGCTGCTGCCTATTTCAGGTCGGATATTAGGAACAACTCCTCCAAAAGAGCAGTGATGCAGTGGCACAGGCTGCACAGGGAGCAGTGGGGCCATCGGTGCATTTCTCAGTGCTGTTAGCTGCAGTGGCAAACACCAACTGCCCTCAGTCATGGCACAGCTGCCTGCCAGTGCTATCTTAGCCTGCCCACTATCTAAAGAAGATTCAGGCTTTTTGTTTTCATGCAATCTCTGATTTACTGACAGAACTAGGATGGAGAACTTACTGACGGTGTAAGAACGTTTGGATTTTGACCTCCACTTTCTCCTCTATGACAAAAGAGATGAAGAAATACACGTGAAGCTGATCAGTTCTTCCTCTACTGAACCACAGCACACTGAATTATTTCCCCATTCCATCTGTAAGGTTACACTTTTCACTGACAAGGAAAATCAGATAGTTCCACCCACTTTCATCCACGAAACTGCAATGTCTGTGAGCCCCTCCTCCAAACCAGTTTGCTCCACGATGCCTTCGGGAGGTGATGTCGGAGCTGCTGCAAATGGCTTTATGTTGCTTCTAGGTGGTCTTGACTGTGCTATACTAGCTTTCTATATGTCCTTTAGTTTATAAGGCTTCTGTGGAAGGGACTGTGTCCCTCCGTGTTCCTGTAAGCACGTTCTGGCATACTGTGAACGCAGCAGAGCTGTGCAGACCCATTTCCTTCTGTGGCTGTGCAGCCTGGGGCAACTCACAGCAGGACGGTGTGCTGCCCTTCCCACCAGCTGCTGGAATCAGCAAAAGAATACAGAGATTTTGCTGCCTGCCAAAATGAGCCCTTTTCAACAATGTGTGGTGGAGCGAGCAACGTGCAGACATGCGTGGAGATGAGTAAACCTGTCCACTCCATCCAGGCACACACACAGACATGTTCTTGATTGCTAATATGCTATTTCAGTGATGCCCACGTGTGAGTATGAAGCTGCTGGACAGGCCTGGGTGAACCTGCTGCACTTCTGGCTGCCCCAGGCCATTGTCAAGGACTGACATCACTGGGTTTAGCCAAAGAAATGGACTAACAGCAAGGTGGGACTTGGAGTTACTATCACATCCACAAGAGCTGCGCAACAATATGGATTACTAAATGCCACGTGAGCCCCATATACACTCTGTAGTAAAATGTATCTACTAAAAATAGTGGGATAATGTAGGCTGGGCTAAAAGTGTGATGCCTGTCCTCAGGCTTTAGGGTTTTGGTTGGTTGGTTGGTTGGTTTTCACTGCTGTCTCAGGAGCATACACTCCATAGTACAGCCAAGCATACACTCCATATTACTGCTGAGACCATTTTTCAACACATCACAATGCCGTGACAGCACTGGGCTACCTCTCTGATTAAGAACCACCCTCCCTGGAGAGTCCTGCAGAGGAGGAGGGGATGGAGCTGTGCATTAACAAGCAGGTCAGGATAACTGCTCCTTTTCATTTTACACATCAGGCCTGTGTGCTTCTGACTGCTTGCAAATCAAAACATTCCAGGTGCTCGCCAATAAATTCATTAGCACTGTCCCTGAATGCTTTAAGGCCTGTTCTGTTGACATTGTATGACTCCTCTCAGAGCAGAGCCATTTCCTTACCCTTCCTCACGGCCTCTTTTTCCATTCCTTCCTTGAATGCACTCAGAGCAGCCTCCACCTCTTTCAACTCCAGAAACCCAGATGCGTTGATGTCCCACTTTTCAAACAGTGCCTCCAGAAGCAGTTCCCGTCGGGTCAAACGAGAGATGTGATGTGCCTACAGCAGAGAGAGAGCTCCTGTTTGGTGGTTCCTCAACAGCAATGCTCAATATCTGCACAAATACGGGAACTGCAGCAGTGAGTTGATCACACAGCCCCTATGGACCAGGGCAGAACTGTGAGTAGTCCGTTCAGAGATGAATCATTAAACCCAGGAGATATTTGGAAGCACTAAATAGAGCAGACAGCTCAATTCTACCTGGCAGAATCAGAACTGCAGAGGGGCACTTCCTATGGATGAGAGGTGAGACCAACTCAGGCAAGTGGGAATTTCCCAGATCACTAACGTCTTCAGGGCAAGAAATAGGCAGAGCCTTGTCAGCAGTACCCAAAGGTTTGACAGTGTGCATCCTCACTGCTAGAGCTCAGGGCTGAGGATGGGGAAACTACAGGGCAGAAGAAATACAGAATGCAGGGCTGTAAGTGAGTAGCTCAGCCAGCACAAGATTAGAAGTTGGTTGTGTCCTTGTCTCTAGGCATTTGCTTGGTTTTGTTTGTGGACACAGGATCAGCAAAACTTAAAAATATTTACTTTTTCTAGTTGTTTCACTTTTTCCTCTTCGGTCTGTTTGTATTCCTCTTTGATGAACCCAATGAGCCCCTTCACGGCAGGCAGAGCGATGCCTTCCCCGAGGAATGTCTCCATCAGCTGAACAAAGCGCGGCAGGTTGAGGCAGCTTCCATCTAAGGGGCTCCCAGCACGAGGAGCTCTGCGGCTCTGAATGTCTGCCATGGTGGGACGGAGCTCTGAAAGGCAGTGAGCACTGTGAGTCACAGCAAGCTGCCTGCTGTGCTGCACCGACTGCAAGGCAGCAGCGCTCCTGAGCCCTGTGCTTCCCAGCCGTGTGGGCTGAGTGCAGACTGAGCCTGTGCTGACTGAAGGCCTCGATCTGTTTGCGCTTTTTGTGTTCAGATTCTTTGATTTTTGCTCCAATCTAGCATGGATACTATTGTACAATTAGGGCAAAGCACTGAATATGGGTTAACTGAAAGAGACCCACCTTGTGAGACTAAGACTACTCTGCTCTCCCACCTTGCAATCAGCTTTCAGCAGTTGGTGTTTGTACTCTTGCTCACAGCACACCCCAGACCCTGCCAGTCACTGTGTGCCCAGTGAAAGCACAGCTTTGTGGCCAAATACCTGGAAATCTCTTCTCACAGCCCCAGTCCTCTGGAATTCTCTCTCCATGGCTTCTGTGCCTGAAGCTTAGGTTGAAGGTGAGAATGTCTCCTGATGAAAGACAAAATACAGCTTGTAAGGATATAAGGTTTAAAAAGAAGCCTAAGGTACAGTGTTTGTGAAAGCTGTTACATACACACATATTGTGTAGGTGAGAAGATCTGATGTGAGCAGTACCTGACCATGGCTCCTCGCTCTCCTGGCTGTCTGCAGCAGCAGAACCCCTTCTGTCTGAGAGGGCTGGGCCTGCAGTGTTAAAAACAAGTCTTCTGTGAACTAGAGTTTACAGTGTGAGCCCCTGGTGATGAAACTCTGATGGAAAACATCACATGGAGCAGATACCAAAGGCTTGCCTGGTCAGAAATCACTCATGTGCATGTGCTCCTACAGTCAATTCAGTAAAAATGTATGTGCTGAAGAAGGTTAAGGTCTGCCACAACAGAGGAGAAGCCTTTACCTTCGCCTGGCTCCTGCAGACGGTCCTCATCCTGCAGTGCTGTCCCTGAGCTTGTCTGTTGTCCAGACCAGTTGCTGTGCTGCTGTGTGAAACCCTCTTTTCTTGCAGGAGGTTCCTTCTTGGCCTCTGCAGCCATGGCATCCTGTTTGGAAGCAATGACATCAGTGTCTGCCACAGCTTTGTCTTTTGACATCTTGTTCATTGCTTCAGGTCCATCTTCAGACTGTTTTGGTTCCCCTTTGCAACTCATTTGCCTCTCTAACTTGCCCTTCAGAGCCTTCGCTGCTCGAGAAGCAATGATGTTTTTCCCAATCTGTTTCTGCAGCAGGCTCCCTCCCCAGCCCAAATCCCTCCCTGCCTGTTTGTCAGATTCAGTTTCATCTCTTCTGAGACAGTTTGCAAGCAGAGGCCGCCTTGGGGAAGCTTCCTCCCTCCTGCCCCTGCAGACTCATTGTGCCTCTCACTGTGTACTCTATCTCCATCCAAATCACCGGGTTCAAAATTAGTGTTTGTCACCTCCCTCCCTCACCTCAGCACCACCTGATTCTGCCACTTGGTTTTCTTCCTTGGGAATTCCTCCAGTCTCTGTTTCACTCACATCCGTTTGTTCCAGAAGACCTCTGACGATGGTGCTCGTTCCATCACTGCCCTGCCTGTTACCAGCTGCAGGTTCACGTGCTAAAACTTCTCTCTCAGAAATCTCCGCTTGAGACAAAGCCAAACCTTCTCCAGGTTCCTCATAACCTTCCTGGTCCTCAAGGCCTCCCCACAGATCCTCCAGACCAACCTCTTGCAGCTCGACTATTGGCCCTAATGCAGAAACAACACGGATAAGCTGATGGTTTGCACTGGTTTTGTTCTCCAGGATTGCACAAGAAAACAAAACTCAACGAAACCAAAATAAATGGCATTCCCTCACAAACAGTGTAACGTCAAACAATGAAAATGTTTTCTGCAGACATCCATCTCAGGAAAGCCAAACTTAAGCGTAATCTTTCCCTGCAGAGAGCTGCTCCCTATTGCCTCTTACTCCGTGTTTCTTTTGCAATAGGATTTTGCAGTTCTCCACACGAAAAGGAAGGCTGCAGTTTGCCTTGCATTTGATCCCAGCGTCGACGTCCAGTATCATTTAGTGAATAGGGATATATGTGATCATGCATTTGATCCTAATCAACGTCCAGTATCTTAAAATACCTTACTTTCATGTAGACTATTTTCTGTGGTTTTCCTTTATTCTTCCAAGTTCCCAGAGAAGTTTTTGTGTAAACAGAACATTAACTTCCAATGATCCCCAGTAAGAAAGAGTTTGTTCAGGAGAAGCACTGCAGAATGGCGGAGGAAGGAGAGGTTTGTGATGCTGCAGTATTTCTGAGCACTGCATCACAGTTTGCAAAACGTCTGCAAGTGATGGTACAGCTCACAGTGCCCATTTAGGTCCATTGCCAACAGTGCTTATAAATGGATATTAAGAAGACAAATTCATGCTGTACAATTGAAACACCCCACGTACACTCTTTGGGGTTGCAGAATCTCCTCCTGGCACACACAGAGCTTCTCTCATAGAACCGCTGCAGAAGGTGAAGTATGTGGGGTCTATCCAAGACACCAACCTAGACAGAGAGATGACAGTTACTGTTCTGCTGTCTTTCTCTGGTTCTCGGGACACATGTGGACATTTGGAGCACTAACAGGCATCACATATTAGCTAAGAACTAAGTGTGACTGAGCATTATCCATTAGCAGAACATAGGAACACGTTTCAAAGAAGTCAGTTTATTTTATAGGGACAAAAATTCCTTCTTTGGGCTTATCTGGAACTTGTTACACCTACTACTGTGCAAGCACATCCTCCGGCAGCTGAAGCTTTCAGGATAGGTATGGATTGCCCGAGAGCACCATAGAAGGACTGCCATTGTGCTGCATGGCACTGAGGTTTGGTTTGGTGCCCACTGCTTCCTTTGGGGCATCATCTGTGGACAGCTGCCTGGGAAGATGGCGAGCCCCAGGTCTGACAAGCACCCAAATGTCCTTCAGATACTCACGTGGAGTTGAGCACGGGGGTGGGAGGGGTGAGTGCAGAGGAAAACACAGAGCTTATTACATTCTTGCAGCTCAAAGTGAGTGTGTACAGACAACCAAACCAAGAAAAGGCAAAGAAATGGGCTGCTTCCAATCAGGACACTGAGAGTTTAGAAAGTAAAGCAAATGACTGCAAGGCCTCCATGTTACAGTGAATTCCTGTTGTCATTATTTCTGTCCTGCCACCCTTGTAATCTTCCTCCCATCAGTGAGCTGCAGTAGTTAATTAGACAACAGATTGGCTTCAGTTTATTTGAGGCAGGTAGCTTTGCTTTCAAATTATTGATTTCCTTTTCACATTTTGCTCTTAGAGGAAAAAGGGCAGGACTCACTGACTTGTAATTATGTCTTGCAATTGAATGTATCACGTTGAATTCTGCTTCTATTTAGGAGGTACACATCTATTTAATAGGGAACGGCCTCACGTTGCACCAGGTGAGGTTCAGGTTGGATATTAGGGGAAATTTCTTCTCTCCAAAGAGTGGCGCTGCAGTGCTACAGCTGCGTGGGGGGGGGGTGTCCCCATCCCTGGAGGTGTCCCATAGCTGTGGGGATGTGCCACTGAGGGCTGTGGTCTGTGGGCATGGTGGGGTGGGGATGGACGTGGGGCTGTGAGAGCTCTTTTCCAACCTGAATGACTCTGTGGTCCTATGATTCCATACACAAACACAGAAATATAATGTTCACGTGGATGTTACCAGATCACTCTGTGATGTTTGGATTCTACATTCAGTGTTTCCATTATACACTCTTAGTTTGCTCTTTACATTTCTTCAGCTGTCACTTATCACAATCATCTGGTGGCTGCCTTGAAGCTGGCAGCACTAATGCAAAGCTTCATTTTATAGAAGATGTAAATCAATGAATAAAGTCTTATTAAAAAGAGCCCGATGAACGATTGCTGCATCCCAACCCTTTGCACTGACTTCCTTATCAGCAGGACAGGTACAGAGCCCACTGTAAATAACAGCGGGCCATCTGTGTTTGTACAACTGCCCAAAGCTTGGCTCTGCTTTCAGTGCCAACTGCGGGGAATGGAGTGTGCTGACCTCCCTTCCTTGTCACCTCGATGCTGGCAGGTGATGATCTGTGGTTGTTTCCAGCACAGCTCTCTGATCCACGTGTAATTCCTTTATTGATGCCATCTAATGAGCGATAGGTCGGTGTGTGACTGCATGACTGCTTTTCTGGAAACACGAGGTGTGTATCCTCAGCCCCACCACAAGCTTGTTGGTGAGCAAGGTGGGGATGGGCACTTGGAAAGGTAATGGGAAGGCAGACTTTGTTGTACTTTGGGGGCATTAAAATGGTGACTCATCCATGTTTTGGTACTGCCTTGGGAAGGTCCTGCCTCGCTGCACAGCTCAGGCAGTTCACACTGAGCTGCCATCCTTCTGGATGCGTGCATCCGAAATCATCATCACGAGCGTGTGGGCACCTTCTAATCTGAGTGTAATTTAAACCCTGCTTTCTCAGCTCTAATTGCAGCTCTCTGATGGCCAGCCACGCTCACCATGCAGACTGGAATAACTGCCTGCTGCTGAATGAATGGAAATCAGGAGCTGAAACAACCGCTCTGCTGTGCTTTGCAGAGTGGGTGCTGCAGGTGATGGGTCACACTGGGAATGGTGGATGTCTGTGAGTTAGTTTGCATCTTTTATCTCCTCTGTGGGTGGAGATGGTGATTACTGCCACAGAAGTAATAGGAAGAAAGTCACACTAAAACATGCAAGGGGAAGAAGGGAACCTTTCAGAATGCATGTTGGTGATGGGACTCAGTTTTATAAATTGCTCTGCCCAGGAGAATCCATCACAGCTCTGCTATTGATAGAATAATAGGAAAATGAAATGTCTTCTGACTGAGTAATAGACACATTTCTTTCCTCATCCTGAAATAGCAGCTTGCTGCCATTCTCTAAAACACAGCATTGGTGTCGAAACGTGCTCTGTAATTGTGTTCTCTTGGAGCTAATGACATTATCAGCATGACATTGCAGAGCTCATTCTTCCATTCTGGGTAGGACAGCTGTAAGGATCGCTAGAGGAGTGCTGAATGGAATGTGCCATATATGTAGAGGAGAGAACTGCAGAACAATGGCAACTGTTTGCTGTGCAGTAGCCAAAGTTTTTGGAGGAACGTATCACAAAAAGGCAGAGACCCAGAGAAATACTAAAGTGGAAGCATTGGCATATTGAAATCAGGTTGGGAGCTGCTTTGCTTACCTGTCCACGATCACAGTGTAGGAAGAGATCAATAAACATCTGCCTCCATGTATCACGCCTGATGGACTCTTGGAAGTCAGCAGCACACTGACTGAGATGCCTCAGGACCTCTTGGAATGCATCATTTGGGAAGTTCTCCGTGTAGGAATGGACATACTATGGAGAGAAAGCAGCACTGTAAGTCATTGCCATCCCTCAAGCATTTTATCCATTAGTTCAACTCTTCAGAATCTATCACTTGTAACGAAAAGTACAGGAATTTGTCTGTAGATCAGTCTGCCAATGTGATGCAAACTCAGTGCACAGGCACTGCACTGCTCGCTTTGTTCTCCCTTGCAGAAGCAGCACTGTTCTCCCAACAAGCCCAACACGCTGCTGTGCGAGGCACTGCACAAACGCATGTCGAGCAGCTCCTTTCCTGGCCCGGGGATTAGTAACCACATCAGAATCCCTCCTGTGGAGCATCAGTGCCTCTGATAGGACACCTCAGGCAGGAGAGACATTCTCTGAGGTTTCTGCAACATTCAATGCTCCTGTCTTCACTCCCAACGAGGCACACTGAGCCATTCGTTTTGCAGATCTGACATTCACTGAGGTCTCTAATGCCACAAAATGACCACTGCCCACCACTGCAGTGCTCAGAGGAGTGCTCTGGACACAGTAAGAAAAGGAAAGAACTTCCTGCAAGGAAAGGATCCTGCTGCCATCGCAGCCCTCTGACACAGGGAGTTCTGCCGACTCGAGATTTATGTTGAGCTCCAGCCTTGGAGACATTTTAACACTTTGGATTTATATCCATGTGGTTCTTATGAGCAAAAGCAATATGGTTCTGAAAACGTGGTGTGTGTGACATAAATAATGACAGCCATCAGAGCAAACCACAGCCCCAAACCCTGAACTGAATTACTACAGCAGGTTGCTGGGCTGCAGTGGTGGGGAAGGGAAAGGGAAGAATGTGCAGAACACAGAATGATTCCCCTTATCCTGATTTTAGACCACGGATACCTCACATAAGTGCCAGAGCATCCTGAGCTCGTTGAAACGCCACACAGGCATCACCAACCTGAAATCTTCATATTTGTAGTATTATTCGTGTCTGTACTGCATAACATCCAAATACATGGGAGCAGAGGAAGAGCAGAAGAGCAGCAGCCCACAGCCTGAAGGGTGGCTGGGGGCAAAGAATGGCTCCTGATGCAATGTGAGCTCTTCCTGCATCTCAGCACAAAAGGAAGGGCACGGTGGGCTGGAGAGGAGGTGGCAGAGCTGGGGCTGTGTGCATTGACAGAGCTGCAGCCTGGAGCCCTGCGCCAGTGAAGCTGGGGGCAGCGGTT
The DNA here is from genome assembly GCA_016647715.1 of Pavo muticus. Lineage (NCBI taxonomy): Eukaryota > Metazoa > Chordata > Aves > Galliformes > Phasianidae > Pavo > Pavo muticus. Next base: position 654,861 of record JACDJE010000270.1, on the reverse strand, counting down.
GGAAAGCAGTGTGTCGTTTGGTATGTCATCCTGGTGACACACACAGCCTTGTGTATTGATACTGCTGTCTGACAGCTCCTCAGAACGTTTCTTAGAAGTGTCTGTTGGGCTGTGGGGGCAGCAGGAACTGTTGTGGAGCTGCAAGCTTTCCTTAGCTGATGTGTGCAGAGCACTCTGGAGTGTGAAGTGTTGTATATGTGATCAATGCACATTTGTTCATTATTAACAAGAGATTCCGGCACTCCTCAGAAGAAAGCTCACACCTCCTTACTGCCATCCAGTGTGAGACGTCACCATAAATGCATTATCATCAATAACAGTGATGTTTTGCTTTTTGTTCCTACTGATCTCAATGGGAACCGAGCAAGCCATGTGCACTCATGGAGAATATTCTCACCCGTAAAGCCTGATTTGGACCCTATAAAGCTATGTGAGCATTTCCCTTGGTGTGAGAGTGCTGGAAGTTCTGCATGCTGAACTTCTTATTTACAGATAAGTAAATCAAGTGCGTGAGGTCTGTCCTGAGCTTCTAACAGCCTGTAAGTGACCAAAAGCTGCACTGAATTCAAGGAAGAAAAAATAAAAAGGCCAATTCATGTTCAGGTCCATTAAAAAGCAATGCCTGCCACATTTGAAAAGGCCAAAGACTGGCGTGGGGAGGGAGCAGCCCTTAGCCTGGGTGATGCAAGACAGACAGTGGCTGAGGACTGGGGACAGTGCTGTGCTGAGGCCAAGACCTGTGGCTGTGCTGTGTTTCCCAAGGGAAGCCATGAAAACCCATCGCTTGGTTCCATCATAAGCAGACGGGAAGAAGCACAGGATGTGCTCCAGGAACACCTGGTACATCAGGCAGCCTGGCAGCCCGTGTCTGTTGTACTTCTCCTCTCTGGTCTCCTATCTGTCATTGAGTTAAAATAAGGGGCTCACAAAAATTATCCGAAAGCATTTTTCTGATGCTGATCCATTCAGTGCATTCAGTTCTGCCGAGGTTACGCACTGACGCTGCGCTTCCATAACAGAAAGCAGTTCTCTGGGCTCCCGTTATCCACAATAGATCCCTTAATTAAATGCAGTTATTCTGAGGTTACATTTAAAAATATCTCAGTTCATGCTTAAAAAAGCCTTCAACAAGTTATCATAAAAATGTGTATCTGTGCAAAATGCTGAATGTGTGAATCTCCTGGGAGCGAAGAAGGCACAAAATCACACATGGCTGCTGGAGACTCATCAGCACAGCTCTGTGCCCTGTTTTTAATTACCATAACAGCACCCACCAGCACTGCTGCAGTGCAGGCTGTCATCATTTCCATCCCAAACTTCTCCCAGGTTTAAGAACCCAGCTGTGAAATGCAGCTCTGTCACAGGGTGGGCGAAGCCCTGGCCTGGAGAGCTTTGCAGTAATTTAGCTGGAACTGATTTGGTTGTTTTCAGGCCGATGAAGAGTGGAGTAATGAGGTGACGCTTTCAGTGGCTTTGGAAAGTTACAAACACACTCCTGATGTTTCTCAGTGACGGCTTTTGATTTTACAACTGACTATTTTTCAACCTGGCTATCCTTCACACAGCCTTCAGCCATCTGTTACAGCCTGGTTAGGGTTCAGGCCAGCTCAGGGCAGAAAACACAGAGCTTCTCATCACTCATAAGGGTTTCCTATGGCTAGCAGAGTTTCATCAGAAATAATTATACACTGGGGACTGTATTAATTACCTCAGGCTAATTGGTTATATGGGTGCACCACAACTCCCTCGTGCAGCCGTTGCAAAACATGACTTCAGGAGGGGATTACAGTGCATGTCCTTGCAGTGTACAGCTGGCAGTGGGATTGGGAGCTCTGGAAAGGGATTGAGAGGGGTGTTCTGAAAACCACTGCTGTTAGGATAACGCCCAGCAGCAGCACAAGCTGCAGGGCTGAGGAAATCAAATGGTGCCTCTGATGCTGGCCTGGATGAAAGCTTTGTGACAGCAGAGGATGGAAATGGAACACGAATTGTCCTAATTTGTTAGACCCTAATTCAGTTACCAGGGGTGCTGCAGAAAACCAAAGCCCTTCACTCACTCAACTGTCCATAGGGAAACAGTACTGCCTTGTGATGAACGTCACCTTCTGATCAGAAACCCTTATTTCCATTTCTTACCTCTGTGAATTCATCAGTGTTTACATTTTCACCCCACATGTCTGTGATTTCCAGCTTCCTCTCATAGGCTGCAAGCAAAACATGAAGGGATGTTGGTTCAGAAGGTTTGTGCTTTGCATTGTACACACACCTTTGCATGCAGTATGTTACATTAACTTCCTTCTCATGTTGGACTACATGCATTTGAGGCTATCCTACACTGCAACTGAAGTGACAAGGGCGTGGAGGATCTGGCTCTGGAGAGGCTATCTAAATCTGACTCATACTGAGAATATTTCTCTTGCTGGGAATCTGCACTTCCCTGTTCAGAACAGTATGTTTGTATTTATTCTTGACAGATGTTGGCGCAATTTGCAACCATTTTAACAGCAGTTACCACTAATTATGTGAGGAAAGAAATTAGTTTTGATTTAACAGATGGAAATGGCCAAACATTTTGGGGACAGAATTTCTGCTTCACAAGAGTGGAGTGTGAAAATCACAGCGATTTTCCCAAATAGCCCTGCAGGAAACATTCTACCAATGATGACATCCAAAACTATCTGCTGGTCAGCTCCTGGGCTGCTGAAGGAACTGAGAAGAAAAGCCAAATGTCTGCACAGATTCTCACTGAGGCCTTCGAGACCAACACACTATTTCTGTTGGGATCATTCTCCTGCTCTTTATCCCACAATACATCAGGGGTAATGAGAGCATTCACCATGGAATGCATTTACCTCTTGTTGCTTAAGACACTCCTAAATTGTACCACATCTTTATTGAACCATAAAACAAAGTTTAGTGTTCCGTTAATATATGTATTGGGAGTGCTATTAAATTACATACAGAGAAATGAAGCCCCGTATCAGTGAATATAACATGAAGCACCTCTCGTGTCTGCAGAGCCAGCACCCAGACAGAAACCTCCTTCTCAGCTGTACGTCCCAGGATCTGTTTGCACTGGAGAACTCTGCACCAGAAGTGTTAAGGCTCTGTTTGGCATTCACACCATGCACTGCCCATATAGGATGATTACTCAGAGGAACAGCTCATTAATTAGAAAGGGCTGAGCAGGGTGAGCTTGAGGCAGAGGTTACTTCAGCAGCAAGCAGAAATACCCTCTGGAAATGCCCTGCTTCTAGCAAAGGCAGATTTGTTATCACCGATGATCATTACGGGCTATCTATGCAAAGGGCTGGCAGCAGGCTGAATGTTGCCACTTCAGTGCTCCTGGCTCTATCTATCCAATCATCATTATTCAGAGAGGTCAAGTGTGAGCTATAAATGGGATAGGAATTAAGGAAAACCTTTCTGTGCTGATATAGAGGCCTCTGTGTTGGGATTGGGAAAGACAACAGCTAGACAAGGCGTGCTCCTTGGTGAGGTGTGAGGCAAGTTTCATCTTTTTCCCCTAAACAACTCTGTCAGTCTTTAATATAAAACTAAAGACACATAAAAAATTTACCTTTTCTTGCATCTATGGGAGTAGAAGCGCAGACATCCAGAAAAATCTTCAGTGCACTCTGAATCTACAAAGCAAGGTAACAGTCAGAGGGCTGCTTCACGCAGACAGCAGCTGGCAAATGCTGAAGTAAATCATGCTGAGTAATTAGTGTGGGACAGCCATGTGGGGCAGCCGTGTGGGGCAGCTGTGTGGGGCAGCAATGCTTCTTACTTCGAATAGGAAGCCCTGCTAAATGTAGACTCTGTGTACATTGTCGTGCATGTAAACATAGGGCAATTTCCTAGAGGGCTTGTGTGACTTGAAAGAAGGATGCTTGTTCCAAGAGATCATTAAGATGACTTCAAATCTCATCTCTTACGAGCTCCGGTGTCGATCTGTATGAGTCATGGGGCTAGAAAGAAGATGTAATTGGGCCCAGAGGAGAGCAAGGCTGGCTGCCCTGTACCTGAAGGTACATCTGGCTACATCTGCAGGGAATGCACTGCAACCTTTCTGCGTGCTCTTGGGGCTTGATGAGGTGTCAGACACCAACCTGCACCCTGACCCAGAGTCATTACCAATCCTCCACTGCAAACTGCCTTCTCTAGGGCAGACTGCACCACCACCAGCTCGCCCTTCCTCCCACCTGGAACGACCATAGCAGCGTGTTACCAAATATCAAGCCTGGTTACCAGTGCAACTGGTATTCTGCCACTGACTTCTGCTGTCCATTCTTTGAACTGAGTTGCCAGAGCTGCTTTTCTCATCTCTTTCTGCTGGCACTTCATACTGTCTGCCTGCTCCCTCTCCTTACGTTTGGTTTTTGCCTCAGACTTCATCCTGGCCAGCCTGTAGGACATAGGCATATGATTTAGACAATACCATCATACACCAGCTTAAAGAAGAGAGATTAAACCACTCCTGAAGAATAAAAGGAAAGGAAATACGTTACTGAAATTCTTGTCCTTTTAGTAAAAGCATATTTGTGTCCAAAGCATCACTTGAGCTTTGGGGTACAACTCTCCTTGTCGATGCAGTTTCGGCAGTGAGTTAACAAATCCTGCAATTTTAAAGAGAGCTCAGTTCAGTATCAGGCATTTCCAGCACACAGGAGATGCTGGTGAGGGTGTTCTCATTGCAGAACGAAACATGTTCCTTCACGGAGACAGCCGCCTGACTCCCACACAAGGACGGCTGACTCAGACTGAAGGACTCCCAGCCCCGAACAAAATACAGTCTCTGCTTTAAGGTATCCATCTATTTAGATAAGGATTTTCTCCCATCTGTTCTCCCGCATTCTTTGACTCCCAGTCAGGCTGTAGTTAAGGAGAGAAGCCCGAGGAAGGACTGGTAAGCTTCACATAGGAATGTGCAGAGAAATCTGCCTGTGCTGAAGGTAGTGCCAAGGCTTCAGGAGCTTCTCTGCGGCCAGAATTTCACTCTTCATCTTTCTAGTGCTTATGTGAGAGATTTTGAGCCCAAACTGGCACTTCTCTGCTAACATTTTCTTCCTGCTTAGAAAGCCAATGACTCACATCAGGAGTCTCAGTGCTACATGCAATCCTCTGCACTGCTGTGGTTTGAGAATCCTATGCAAATTCCTCAATACAGCCATCACAAATATGTAAATCCTGAGCTGCTGAGAATGCAAATCCCATGATACTACAACCAGCTGATATGCAAAGCCTGTGACAGCTATGGCTACATAAACCCCCTTGGCAGAGATTGCAGCCCTTGAACGACGCTTCCTCCGCAGCAGTTCTGAACCTCCCACAGCTACAGAGAATCTGTCTCCAAATGTACACATGAATGTAACAAGGCCAGGACATGGCATGGGTAGCCAAGACTTTGCAATCTGAATCTCCAGAAATAAAAGAAAAAAGAGAAAAAAAAAGAATTGTTATGTGCACCACAATAAATCAGTTATATTTATCTGTGGGCAACAAGGAGGTAAGAGATTGCATGGCACTCACTCACCACACTGCTTTAGTTGCATTCATATGGGGCGTGTTCCTATGAGCCATAACTGATGTGGACTAGAAATGTAGAGACTCAGAGAGGAAGAGGGAGATATTAACATATCATTTTATTCATTACAATACTGGGAGCTTTAATTATCTTCATTTAGAGTCTATGCATAAGGCATGTCAACATTTTACTTCCCTAATTCCTGACACCAAAACCCCTAAACCAATTTTCAAGCTCTATGTACAATTCATGCAAATAGAAGAGAGCCACTCACACAGGAGCCATTACACACAAACGCAGCTATAGGTGATCTGGGAGTGAATGAGTAATTCTGGCATCGTTTGCAGTCACCAATGGGTCGTCTACAAACACAGTGTTCACTTCTATGTTTCTATATAAAAAGAGCAATTAAAATGAAGGAGTTATCGTTCACCTAAGGCAGTCATGTTTTAACCTCAGCATGTTGTAAGATGCCATAGGAACCTCTTCATACACTAAACATCATTAAAGCAGGCAGCTGAGACTACACCCAAGTAAGCAACGTACTAAAATACAAAGCGCTTTTAAGGGTAAAAGGAAAGGAAAGGCTTAAAGTAGAAATCACAGGAGAAGGTGTTTCTGTGCTGTGCCAGGACAATACTGCTCTTGGCTTGGTCCATCCTGAAGGAGAAAAAAAGGTCATCTTAATTCAGGTTGGGACAACTTGGAAAAAAAATGGTGTGAAAGAGTCCACAGACCTTTGATACTAAAAACTGCTGTCGCTAACCTAGGCTGGCTTGCAAGTAGTTTACACTCCACGTATGTAATTAAGATAGAGTCTAAAGGGGAATTATATACTTGCAAAGGGCAGAATATGGCCCTAGACAGGAATGACTGCTGTTTTGTTCTGTGTGACATGTTCTATTTGTTCTGCTCCTCATGTTTATAAGAGGGAGACAATTGCCATCTCAACATGGCTCGTTCTGCCATACCACACCCTTTGTGAAGCACACACCAACGCACCAGCTCTGATCCTGTGACCTCTCACACTTTCAGGTCTCTCACCTCTCCGATGCCGTATCTGGGATCTCTCTTTTTAGCTCCTCTGTGACTGCCGTCAGCCCCCTCAGGTAGGGGCCTGGTTTGGTAGAGGCGTCATACTGAGGGTTGTGTCTCATCAGATATTCTCCAAGAAAAGTAATGGGGTCAAATCTGGCGGGCTCCTTGGCTGGCGCAAGCACGTCCTTCCTTTCTACTTCCATTAACAGCTTTTCCACTCCCGGGATTAACGTTGGTAGGAGTTTGTCAATCAAATATGTGCGAGCACCCAGAGACTCCTCCTCGTTACTGAGCCACTCCTGGCTCAGCCCATCAGAGGGCTCTCTCTTTTTTACCTTTTCTTCTTCTGCCTTCTGTGCACGAATCATTTTCACCTTGGCCTCCTGCAGACTCAGGGACCTCTGCTGCACCTTGCCATAAAAGCACTCTTTCCATGGAGCGCGATCACTCAGACATGGCAGCTCAGCACCCCCCCGGTTCCTCTCCATTTCTGAGGCAGCCATACATTTATCTCCGGCTTTGGGATGCTTCAGACCTCCAGCTTGGGCCATTTCTTCTGGCTGAGCAGCCATACACCAACGACTGAGACACAGAACAAAAGAAGTATATTATATGATGCCAAAAGATGCAGCAGTGTCCTAGCAGATGGCACAGTTAGAAAACCTATAGCTTTACTGACCAACACTCTTTTCCTATGTGCCTTTTCTCTTATGCTGCTTCGTACTCTTAAATACAACCCCTTTACTTCAAAGATTAGTAAATGATTTATAAAGATTAATTATGTATCACAACAGCCCTTGGAGGCAGAGCAGCTAAATAACTGTTCCTCTTTTATAGGAGAAGAAACTGAGACACAGGAGGGAAGAGATCAATTCCTGTTCACTTGGGGAGTCAGAAACCAAGGGCTGGACATTGCTCAGAAGTCTCTCCCCATTCTAACCAGTGGACTCCCACTTAATGGCAACTTCTGCAGCTGTTTTTCTTCTGGATGTTTTGGGAAAGGGAACCCAGAGTGCGGCCCTGCAATGAGGCTCTTCACAAGCACTTCTTCTTGTAGGCTGTAAAAGACAGATCTATAGAGCTGCAGACATTTTTTGTCACAGTTTCCCAAACTCCATCACTTTCTTCTCAAAACATTGATGTTGTGAAATACCAGGAAGGAACTGAGCTGCTCACGGGGCACGATTTGGAAACGGTCTCTGTATGTCTCCACACATAACGGGCTGCGTCTGCAATGGGTCTCACACAGATGGAATGGAGCAGAATGGGGCCTACCCACATGATTTACAGCATGAAAAATCACCAACAAAACAAAAAACCAACAACCCACCTCAGTGTTCAACAGCAGCAATGGCAGGGTGACACTAACAGCCAAACTGACACTAACAGACAGCCAAACTGACACTAACAGACAGCCAAACTGATGCCCTTCCAAATTAAAGATGAAGCCCTGCTCTGAACTTGCTGCCACAATATTCCTTCCAAGCTCTCACCGAAAAGCATTTTCACTGAGGCCTTTCAGTATCCATAAAAATACCACTGCTTTTGCTCAGTTCTGCTGTTTGTATTTAAGCATTTGTAGCTGTTTTCTGAATAGAGTTCAACCTTCCAGGAAACACATAAATGTGATCTACAGCCCTCCTGGCACCCAAACTTAATTGCTAATAGGATGACCTCCTGGCTCATAACCACTGTTTGAAGCCAAATATTGCTGGGGTATGTAGGATTTGTTACAGCATTACATTTCCATGTCTGTTTCTAGATGGGCTCGGTGGCATCTCCTGCTAATTTGTTTGCAATGCTGATTACCTGCTGGGGCATGGGATGGATTTATGGTGGGGTTGCCTGCCTGACCCACACAGTGCTGGGAGAATGGCGGCTGTTTTTGCCACCAAAGGGCACAAAGTGTAGGGGGAGTGCAGATTTATAAGGGTAGCGAAGGAAACCTGTCAACCCTGTCAAATCATTCCTTGCTTAGGTGGGTTTCTCTCAATGAGCTGTGAAGCCAGACTCCTCCTGCTTCAAAGCAGGGTGTTAACCAAACGTTCTGCTCACGTTCCAAATCCACTGGGTTTTGTTGTGCCAAAATAAACTGTTCTTGCAGTTATTTTTTGACATCATTTATGAAACTGCTCCGCAGATTCTGCACAGTGTTAAAATGGCAAACGCCCTGCTGTAGGGGGTGCCTCGTTCTCAGTGAGGACAAATGTATTCCCTACATTGCTCTCAGCTATTTGTTAGGATGATCTTGAGGGTTAGTAAATGTTTATGAAGTGCCTCTGTGTCTCTGAACAACAGAAGAACTGAAGTGCAACTGTTCTATCTCAGTCCCACAGCATTGGCACAACCCCAGGAGGGGCAGCAGGGCACGCGGGGCTGTGCTGATGGCGGTAGTGCAGAGCAGATACATCAAGCTGTGAAGGTATGAAGAGCACACACACAGCATGTAATTTAAAATAAACGACAAAAGGGTGCCAGGATCAATCCCTAAAACTTGGAACTGCTCAGTGATTACAGACTCCTGCTTGTGGAAGGAGCTATCAGCTGATAAACTTCAATGCTGATTTACATCAGTGGAGAATTTGGCCCATCAGACACAGAGCTCTCAAATGCTATGATGTTTCTAAGTGGAGGCTTGACAGTCCAAATAATGCAAGAACAGTGCACATAGACCAGTTTTAGGAACACACAGGACATTTGAAATGTGATATAAAGCAAGCTTTGTTCAAGCTGAAGGCAAGATAAGCGTTTCATTATTTAGTAGGATGCCACTTCCCCGCTCCTTGGCTGGGAGAGAAGCACTCCTGTTGCAAACCCTGCAGGTACAAAGCGATTACCTCTCCATCTTCTGTACAAAACCCAAACCTGCTCATAAATCAGCTGTTTATGGCTTCACTGCTCTTCTGTTAGGGCATTCTGAGCGGTGGGATAGGGCCAGGAGGACTAAAGTTTGTTCAGGTGAATATTTTGGAGATGTTTTGGTTATAGAAGCCCTTTCAAAACCAGAGTCCAATCTCTGATGCTCAGAAATAGCTTTGCCTTTCGCTAAAGTGCCGCATGCGTATCTCACCCATCACAAGGAGCCCAACGCCCTTTTACCCTTTTCATATCTGATCATGAAACAAAGGCTTTCTTTTTCTCTTTTCTTTTGCTTTCTGAAGCTCTAAAGAACTGTTTTCCTTACCTTTAGAGCAGGTATCAAAACAGACTTTATTCTTCCTGCTTTCAGAGTGGCTTTGCAAACGAACAGGAATTAAATAGATGCCCATCAGTTCTCAAGCATGAGAGATCTCAAGGTGAAATAGGGACTTCTCAGGCCTGCTGCGGATCCGGGCAGCGAGGTTCACTCCTCGGTGTGTTTGCAGTTGCTAAGCAGTGCTCCCAAGGGTTGCTATGTCTCACCCACCACTCGGAATTGCTGCAGGCTGTCTTTTGGCTTTGGCAGGCCAACTTATGCTCCTGTGCTGAACTTAGCGCCTTGTGTCACACAGCTGAAAACAAAACAGGGCTCTGAATAGCAGCAGACAGCATTGTGAGCACAGTCAGAAGGAGAATCCACAGGTGCCCGGTGACAGGTTTACCTTCATGTTCAATGTCTGTTAAGTCCAGCGCTGTCAAAAGTCCCTTGCAAGGAAAATGGATGTGAGAATCTGAGAGAGACAAAAACCAGCATGATGAACTCCCCTTTGCAGTTCAGCAGCTTACACATCTACTTATTTCTTTCTATGAAACATCAATTAAAACATACTCTCTTTTCTTAAAGCTTCTTTAACCCCCAAACAAGAGCTTGCAAATACAAATGGAAGGTGGGATCCCAATGGCTCTGTGTGTTTCTGGAAGTGGGATCCCTTGGGTTAAGCAAACCTTTAATTGCCCCCTTTTTGACTTGGCTGCTCTCTGGCAATGTTTTCACTAAGCAAAGTGTATCCTTTTATTATGCCATCAAATACTTGCACTGTTGACAAAATAATGGGCTGAATATGTCACCACAGATGTTTCGCTGGAATTGCCGCTTCTATCTTTTTTGTTTTGTTTTGTTTTTCTGTTTAAGATACATTTTGGAAGCATTCTGTTGCCTCGTGCAGCTGATGCCAAGATTGTGCAATGAAAGCCCCGTCACTGGGTAACAGTAAGTCACGTTAGGCAGGGAAATGCTCGCAGCATGTTGAAGAAAGCAGGCAATTCCAGAAACCCAGCCCACCTACAGCCCCACATCCCTCAGAGACGCATGGGGCTGTGAGCCCAGGCACTGAGCACTGTACTTTCAGCATAGGGCACAGCATGGTCACAGCTCCCAACCTCCTGCCTGCACAGCCCCGCTGTGCCCTCCCATGGCTCCGTTCAGTCAGAATCCATCTGCTTGGAGCAGCCTCCTTCACATCTAAATGCTGCTGCTGAAAAGCACACGCAAATTACACCTTTCTAATGGCTCAAAGAAGCATTGCAAACTGTGATTACTGCAGCTAATAGCTGATACGTTTGACCTTTAGCTAACTGTAGATGTTAGCTCCATTATTTACTTGTGGTGGATGCATTTTAAAACTGTTCGCTGCTCAAATACCTGCAAGAGCTATAGGATCACAGCATGGAATTGTATGGGTTGGAAGGGACCTCTCGAGATCATCGAGTCCGACCCCCGATGTCTGAATATTACACAAAAGTCTATTTTGGAAGCTGGTTTAAATAATTATTTCTTGATAGCAATCCTCGCCTGACTATTCCTCAAAATGAGGAATGAAACAGCAGTCCCTGCACTCAGCCAAACCTGCACAGAACAGAAGACGCATATCTTGAAGCAGAGCTATATTGTCATATGCTAAAGCAGAAAACCTTCCCCACCCTCAGCTGTGAGTCCTGCCCCTGCTGAAAAGGACAGCAAAGGCTTTGCAGCAGCATGGCCTGGCATATGCATGGCAAGGAATCTTCTGCTCAGCTTCCTGCTGCTGCACAGAACCAACCACTGAGCACTGCTGTCTGTGCTTCTCACCTTCCCAACGCCGCCTGCAAAGAGCCCTGCAGGGTCATTTTTAGCTGAAAGGAAGATGTGTTTTCCCACAGGGTGATGTACTTCTTCTGTTTCACATGGAATAAATCAGAGAGACAAAAATTATGCGGACAACAAACATCATATGTGAGTAAAATAGAACAGAAAGCATCTACAGCATATATAGCAGCAAGCCTAAATGATCTTTAGAGTTACTGAGAACAAAAGGGATCCCATATGCTCTGTTACATTGCTGATCCATGACATGTTTCACTTCTGCTCTTTCCTGAACGAGGTAAGAACGAAATAAAAAGGCGATTAATACAGCCATAAAAGCATACTTTATGGAGATAATTCCAGGTAGAAGTAGCAACTACTGATAGGAAAGAAGTTTCGTTGAAACTACAGCTGGAACTTCTCCCAGCAGCCCACCTGGCTGTGCCTCCTCCCTCGGGAGCACCGCCCAACCGCCAGGGGGCGCCAGGCGGCCCGGCCGAGCCTGACTGCGGGGCGCTGCGGGGAGGGCCCCCCTCACGCTGTTTGGTTGTATGAGGGCAAACGGGTCCTGACGGCCTTTCCAACCTGCAAACACTATGAACCGAGTGCTCGGAATATTGGATGGGATTTAACACACGCTCGGGGTAAAAGAGAGCCTGTGCTGTCCCGTGCGTAGAATGGCTCGTGCTGGCCGGGCGCAGAGCTCCCATCAGATGCAAGGCAGCTTGTGGGTTGGGAACACCAAGCTGAAACCCCACGTCAAATCACAGATTCGTTCCGGTTGGAAAAGACCTCTAAGACCCCCAACCCACCCCGCCATGCCCACGGTTCCTCAGCACCTCCAAGGACGGAGACATCCCCCCCCCCCCACAGCTCCCTGGGTAGCCCATGGCGCTCCATCACCGCTCTATGGAGGAGAAATTGCTCCCAATACCTAACCTGACCCTCCCCTGGTGCAGCTTAAGGCTATCCCTTCTCGTGCTGCTGCTGTTACTGGGAGCAAAGCCGACCCCGGCTCGCTCGCGCCTGCTCTCAGGGCGTTGTTGGGGCGATGGGGTCTCCCCTGGGCTTGAAAGCATCGGGCCTTTGACTCAGACCCCAAACTGCCCAGCAATATTGCACTCCGGGCATATTTTAATGCTTCAGATGCCATGTGTACTTATCAGACGAGCTTTTTGCTTGGGCACTGACGTATAAAGACGAATTACAAGCCATTTTCGGTTCTGAAAGAGCACTCCGCCCCGAGGCAGGGCCGGCACACGCTCTCTCACGCACACCGGCGCCGCACGGGTTAACCGCCCCCAGAGGCGGCGCCGCGCTGACAGCTCGCGCATGCGCCTTGCC
>JACDJE010000270.1:569126-641535 GCA_016647715.1 Pavo muticus | reverse complement strand
CAGCGCCGTGCGAACCGCGGGGCCTCGCGGGGCAGAGCCGGGGGAGAGCCGGGGCGGCGCCTCGGCAGGCCTCAGGGAGCCCTCGGGCTGCGGGGAGCGGGATTCCCTGCCCCGCCCGCGGCCCCGCAGCGCAGCCGGGTGGATTCTGCGTTCGTGGTGTGCGGTGGGAGAGGCGGGGAGCGGGCAGGGCGCGCTGAGGCGATTCCATCTGACAGCACCTCTGGGTATCTGCGCCGCCTGGCCCCTCCTACGGGAAGAGACGCGGCTTCTGGTGGTGTGGGTTTTTTTTCCTTCCTTGTAGCGCTGTGGGCCCGGGGATTGAAATCCCCATCGCTCCCGTGGCAGGGGGTGGCAGAACCGCCTGCTCTGACAGCGCTGCTCGCTGTGTTGGGTAGCCGCTGCCCGGCGGTCCCGCCTGCCCCAGCAGCCCTGCTGTGGTGTCTTTCTCTTTATTTCACTCCCACGTCTCCCATAAGATATGTTTATTTAGCAACACCGTTTAATTTCCACTCGCGTTTCTTCGCTTTCAATATTAATGCATTGCATTACTTCAGAGGTTGCTTCCCCTTCTGACTTCCTTACCTCCCCAGCCTTCCTTTTCCCATGAGTTCCTTGCATTTAAGATATCTCATTGCAAGAATAGGCATCTCTTGGCATCCTCCTTACTTCCACTTGGATGTGCAATCCCTTCCTTTGTTAAATATTTGATACAGATGAGCAATTAGCTGTATTCTGTAATGTTTTCCCATTTGGAACAGCCAGGCTCCTTCCTAACCTGGTTACCACGCATGCTTCTTTTGATTGGGATCACTCAGTGTGATAAGAAAACATATGTATTCTTTATTTGATATCCACACCAATGCTTGAGCTCTGCATAGTTCTTAAATACATAAACTGCTCCCTTCAGGGTCTGACACATCCATAGAATGCAGCTTTCAGTGTCTCTATGCTCTTCCCCCATCTCTCAGCACTCAGATGTGATCTGTACCACTGCTTTTTGTAAATCCTTCGTGCCCATACCAACAGAAGTGTGGGACTGTTTTCCTAATCTGCTTTTGCTTCTCATAATTTCTTCTTCTTTCTCAAGCTTTTCTTGCAGTTTGAAGTGGAAACGATGCTCCTCACGTTCTGACCTTAACTGCTGTCCAGTACACTTTTCAACTTCTGCATTTCCTGTGGCAGCTTCCTCACCACGCAGTGCGGTTGGCCTGCCCTTTTAGCCCTGCTCAGTAGCTGGAGCTGGTTGGTTCTTCATCCTTCTGTCAGCGTTCTGTTCAACTTCGGTGTCCTCTCCCTCCATCGCTGAGTTGTTTCTTCTTAATGGAAACTTCAGTGTTGTTTCAGATGGTCCTTCTGAGGCTGCCAAGGCCTGGTGAGCAGGGCAGTTGCTTTTTGAGTCCTCCTGAAGGCTGTGCTCCTGCAAGCCTGCCTTTCTTATGGATGGTTGCCATTATGGGGCCTTGAATCCTTCAGTATTACATGAAATTATTTCAACCAGTCTGTTGTAAACTGTGATAGCTTCTGTATGGGCTGATAACTGCATCTCAAAGTTTCCTTTTTGAAAGGGAGTTCATCTTGCTCAGTGACTTCTGTGAGAGGTGTAAGGCTCTCTCTCATCTTGCTGCCTGACCCCCTGCTGCATCTGAAGGAAGGTTGTCTTATAACTGCTGGAACTTTACCGGTCAAATTGTGGGCAGGAGAAAAGAAAGTAAGCTTACAGGGTATGGCTGTGTCTGATTCGGTACCCAGGTTGCTAAGAAATTTGAGGACAGAAATGGATTCTCTTTTAAATTGCTTGATTTTTTTTTTTTTCCCTTTTAGAGATAATATTCTCAGACAAGGAGAAAGGGTGAAACTGATGTCCTTAAACTGATTTCTTGCATTAAGCATGCCCTATAAACAGTTATAATTGGCTTTTATGGATTCAGGGGAATAGCTGATCTGAATCGCTCTGAAATTGGATGGCTTTTATTTATAGGCCTTTATCCTGTTCTCACTGCCATAGAGCATCTCATGAGCTTTCATTTCAGGCGGGCGATGGAGGGGAAAGTGCAGGTGCCAGGAGTTGGAGAGGGGCTGCTTGGGCCTTCGTTTGTGCTGCAAAGTCAGGTTTGTCTTTCTCCTGTGTGTGCAGGGTGTGTTTGCTCCCTTCAGGTGAAGAAGGATGTGCGTCCAAGTGAAGAAAGGGCCCTTGATAGCAGGATATAGCAGCAGGCACAGTGGTCTCATGAGCAAAAGCAGTGGGATAAAACACCTTGCCACAGCTGCTGCTCAGGTTTGCAGTCAGAGCTCTGCTGGAGTCAGGTGAAGAAACCTGTCCCATTGAAGTGGGGAAGAAAGGAAGCGTTTTAAAAGGGAATAAGCTACTTTGCTTGGGCTGCATTGTTCAAGACAGCTGTTAAACTGGCATGTAAACAAATACTTAAGTTAATTGAGCTGCTTGTATCTCTAAGCAGTGAGCTCTCTGTTCCTGTGAAGCTGCACAAGTTCTGCTCTCTGACAGACCTGGGCTGTCTCCATTGCTCGCTCCGTAGTGAGGCGTGGGCCCAGGGGCAGGCAGTGTGGTGCAGCAGAGAGGAGCTGGTAGAAGCTGCATGCCTCCAAGTGCTGTGAGTGCTGCTGTCTGAGGCCCTGCAGGTTGTTGGGTCCCCCATCCGCCAGGCCAGCATCACGTCTGTGCCATCCTGCTGATGCCAACCAAAGAAAACGGCTCTCAGGCTCTGTGTAGATTTCTGGTAATTATCTGTGTTGGGATATAATATATTGAGACTTGTCCTTTTAATTGTTCTGCAGAGCTGTGCTTAAAAACAAAAGCTGTGATTCCTTTTAAGTGCTGGCGTTCCTCAGCCTAACGCTTATCTGCTCTGAAGGGAAGAAGCTGGGCAGGCAATCTGGCCCTTGCTGCTCTCGCAGCTCGCTGGTCTTCCCTACCCTCAGGGACACAATATGCTGTATTGGAAGGGAGAGACTGACCCAGAAAGAGGGGATGTACTGCGTGTATTGTTCTAAAATGCACGGTTTAAAAAATAAGTAAGTTTAATTCAAATGAAAACATAAACCATTTGACTTCCCCCCCTTCATCCCAGGGGAGCAGCCTGCAGGAAGCACAGCCCTGCACGTGGGTCTGAGGGTCTCTGTCGTGTTCTGCTGCTGGAGCACGCAGGAAATACTTTCCTGCTTATTTCTGCTTCAGCTAAATATAGCAGTTCTCCACCTCTGGTGCTGCAATTAAACGATGTGGTAATTGGGAGTTCTCTCAGTCATTGACAAGCCTTCCTCCGACACAGAAGTCCTGTTTAAATTAGTTAAGATCTTGATAGCTTCTGCTTGTATAAGGTTATGGAGGGGGCTGCAGCCTGGCTAGGAGGGCAGTGCTCTCCTATGAGGCATTTGGTAGGCCTAGCAGTGCCTTCTTTAAAGATGCTCCCATCTCTTATTTGTTGTTTTTCTCCAACTGATGTTAGTTTTCCTAAGGAAAGCTTACTGACTTAAAGGACATACTGAATATAAAATGCCTTTTTCTCTCGTGTTCTTACTAGTTTACCGTAAGGTTTCTTTGCAAAGCTGGCAGCTGCGGCGTCTTCTTCCTTGTTGCTTTGTTTCCCGGGGCATTGCTTTACACGTTGTCAGCTTTGGAGTATTGTCGTGACCAGTGAGGTGCAGCCCAAAGAAGCAGTGGCAGCAGTCAGCTCTTGGTGGGCAGGTCAGCCCTGCTCCATTGCCTGCTCGCTTTACTTCAGTCCTGACCCCAAACGGCCATTCTTAGGTTGAAGGAAGCTTTGTCTTGGTGCCGATTTTGCCTTTTCTCATTCCCTGGGGTGTGATGCTGTTTGTGGCATTTCAGGTATACAAGCTGCAGCTTTCAAAATAGGAAGTTAAATGGAAGCAGTGAGTGAGATGTGCACTGCACTGATCTCCCCTTGAGCTGCAGCACGTGTGTTGGGGAAGAAGTTGTTTGAAAATGCAGGTTGGGTGCAGTGCTGTAAGGAGTCCCTGTCTGCCCGCTGTGATCCGTGCTGTCAGAGCAGCCAGGGAGGCCGAGGGGCTGGGCTGCTGTGTGGTATCTGCTGTTCTGAGCCACCGAAACTCAAGAAAGCTGCCTGCTCCGAGTCTCTGAGCTGTTCAGTTCAGCCTGGGAATTTAACAGGAGCCTCATCTCTGTTGCATTGATTAGTTTGAATATCCTTTTAATTTATTAGGTGATGAGAGTAGTGCACGTGCCCTTGGTGTAAGGGGATCTCAGAAGCAAGGGGAGACATAGATATCTATTAGAAGTAGTTGGGAATTTGGGCAAGAGAAACAGCATTTCTAATACATTGGCTGGAAGCTGATCCTCTGGAGGGTTCTGCTTCAAGGGATAAAAAATGAAGGCTAAAACCACATGTGCCTTTCTGAGTTGGGCTGTACAAACCCATTGGGTCTCAGAATCACCTACAGAATGCCTTATTGCAGCAGCGTAACGCTGCAGTGTCTGGGCCTTGTGTGTTTGACCACTGGGGCTGGCTTTGTATGTGTCAGTAGCTTTTAGCCCAAGTGGAATTGCTCTGGGTATGCATCTTATCAGTGTTGCTCACTGCAGGCTGATCAGAAGGCACAGAATGTTGCTGTGGGATGAGTCACACAGCTGAGCAGCTTGTTGCTTCCATGGTGAGACGCACCCTTGTTGTGAATGCCAGCAATCATGAAACTCCTGGCACATTCCCTGTGACGTGAACTTCTTATGGCCTTGGTAAATGAAATGCCTGTGGCACTTGCTGAGATGTGTTCTGCTTGTGCCTGCTCACTGCTTTGGGGTATATTGCTCCTCCTTCTCCCAAGGAGCTCCTCAGCTGAGTCTTCAGTGAAGAAATTACAGCATCAGTGCAGACCATTTCAGGGTGAAATTAGCACGGTACTTAAGGCCACGGCTTAAATATCCTGGTGTCTTTGGTTACCTCAGCACAAGAAGTTTAATCTGTCCTGTTTTGAAATAACTGTTTTATCACAGATCGTCCTGTCCCTGTGCTGAGCTCAGGAGGTGGTTTGGATGCCTGATCTTTCCATTGCCCCGAGGGCAGCACACGGAGTGCATCTCTGGGAAGTGAGTGTGGCTTTGTGATACAGGCTCCTTGTTGCACAGCTCCAGCCCACAGCCCAGTGAGGTGAGCCAAGAGCCACTCTGAGGTGAGAGGAAGTAGGATCTGAATGGCAGGTGACCCCAGCCTGACTCCTCCGTGCTGTGGATGCGTCAGGTCACACGCTGTCTCTCCTCAGTAGGCTCTAACACGCCTGCAGCAGCAGCTGGTGTATGATGCTGTCTCATTAGGAGACAGTCTGCAAGCTGCTTCTGTTCGTTTTCTGTAAGTGGCTTTGTGTTGTTTGAGTGGGACACCCCAACAGGAGGTCAGGACAGGCTCCAAGCACAAGTTTACCTTCTCTGTCAAGCACAAGAAGTAGTTAGGTGGGAGTGGCAGCAGGAGGCTTTTGCTGAGGGTTACTGCTTTCCCTTCTTAGCTCTCAAGGCCTCCGTAGCAAAATTGCAAAAGCTGCTGAGCTGGACACCTTTATCTTCAACTTTTGACTGCGTTCCACATCTGAGAAATGGATTCTTAATGTGGAAAGCTGGTGGAATGCAGCTGTCCAATTGCTCTAGCTGGCTGCTGCCGTGTCCCTCGCGTTTTGATGTACAGAGCTATCACGTTTAGCATGGATGCGAGAACTTTCAAGACTCGTTCAGCTGGCTTGGTGTACCTTCAGTGTCTAACATCTGAGAAATGAGTATATTAGATTCCTTAAGGAAAAGAAAGTACAAAGAACACTCCAGGCTTTTCATCTTCATGCCTTTTAGTGTGATGATGAGAGGGGGGGCTTAGGGCATGTGCTGTGCATGTGTGAAATTCTGTGCTCTCTGAAGGAGAGCTTTGGAGGTAGCCTGGATCTTCTTCCCGATGCAGGACCAGCCCTTTCATGTTTCTGGAATAGGGATTGAGTCTTTTTCTTGTCTGTCCTTTCTAATCCCTTTTTGTTGATTGCTTTCCTTTCTGCAGTCCTCCTGGATGGTATGAAATAATTTAAGGACGCAGATCTGGGCGTGCTCTTTGTGATGCTTTGGATTTGAACACAGCGGTGTTAAAGTTACCCCGGATAACAGGAGTACGGCAGCTAGTTGAAGCGTGAGCCCTGAAATGGCAGAGTTCTCTTTTGCCTTTTCAGTCTGCAGCATGGCTGACAAAGAATTCACATCTCAAACAAGCAGTTTTTCTTATGTAACATCCAGTGAGTTCTGCTGGTGGGAGTTCCCTCTGCTTTTGTTTTCAGCTGGGCTGTGCTTAGGTGGGGTACCCAGCTTAGGAGCTCAAAAAGAGAAGTGAAACAGATCAACCTGTTCTTTGCTGCTTTTTGACACTCCTCCCTTCTTGGTGATATTTTGGTTGCTCTCACAACAATTAAAAGACATTGAAGCCTGAACTTCAGCTTTTAAATGAATCTGCAGACGTTTGGTTCCCCTGTGCTGTGGGTCGGCTCTGGTGCTGCTGGACATGGAAATCCATTTCGTGTTCTCTCTGTCTGCTGGTCAGCTGCTGCTGCCTGCCGGCTGGGGAGGCTCCTCAGTGAGGTGGTGCAGATCAGTTGGCCTCTCCTGTGCACCTGAATCCTAAATGGAAGGTCGGGGGGCAAAACAGTGAGCGTAGCATATTTTCAGATGCCTTCCCTAAAGTTGAGCTTCGTTATAGAAACTGTCAGGCAAGGGAGGCATTATCAGCTAACACTTAGAGTACGACTGGGATCATTTGCGCAGAGGAGAGCGGGTGTTTGGCACGTGCTCTGCAGCTCCCCGCTCCCAACGTGTGCTTTCAGCTGTGCCAGTCTCCTGCAGCCCACACTTCTGCTCTTCGAAGTGGAATTTTTTTCTTCCACGTACACCAGCGACTGCTCCAGTCTGCAGGGAGCTCTGTGTAACCGAGAGCTGTTGGTTGTGGAGATGCTGAGATGGTTATTTCGGGACAGTTTCTGTCTGGCTCTCCTACAAGGAAGGCAGTATGGTTTGATGTTCTCTTGAGAGGGGAAAGCTTGGTGTCTGGTTAGAACTTGGGCTGAAGATGGCTTGACACAAAATCAGCTTGAGGAAGTGCTCATGTCTTGGTTTTTAAACGTGAGATGCTCCTCATTTAAAAATAGCAAAACAAGCTGAGATTTCAGTAAGTTTAAACTTACAAGTTTGGTTTTAGGAGAGAATGTCTCGAGCCGAGGAGGGTTGGTGTGAAGATAGGCCAAGGGGAGAGGCGGTCTGTTGTGAGAACTCGGTGCGGTCGCTGTGAAACTGCATCCTGGACATGTTTGACTCTTCTTGAGCTCCGCCTGGATGTGAATCCTGCTGTGCATGCGCTGTGGGAAATGCTGAAAAGCCCCGAAGCTCTCGAGGTGCATCAGCAGTGGGTGAGCAGAGGGCCTTCCTGCGGGGGAGGGGACGCAAAGGGCTCTTCCAGCTGAGTTCTGATGGCAGCCAGCTTTGCCAGCATGCAGCCCTCTGCTCCGACCGCAGCTCGGTCCCAGCAGCTCGGTGCTGGAGCACCACTGCTCAGCCCTCCTCACTGCCTCAGCCCTTGGCACTGCCCCCATCGCGGCGTCAGGAGGGGAAGCTGCTCCCAAGAGTCTTCAAGACACGATGGTGGCTCTGACTGAAATAGAATAATCGTGTTTTAAAGGGTGCTCTAAAGCTTTATAAATATTAATTTTGTTCTTTTGTTTCCTAATAAAGGGGTTTGATTCATGAAATCGCTATTTATTTATTAACCTGACAAACTAATAGCACGCTCTCTTCTTTCAGTGTGTGCATGTGCCATATCACAATTCTGCTTGTCACCAGACATAAGAACTTCATTCATCTGCTTTAAAATGTCATTGATAACAACCTGGCAGTGGCCCAGCTTGGAGCAAGTTAACTACAAAAGGCTGCATTGTAAACCTTTCTGAGAGTACATGCTACATTAAGTCTAAAATTAAAGTACAGCCTGGTCCAGGCTGCATCCAACTGCCAGATAGCTTCAAACCTCTGAAAAAATGGGGCTCTGTTTGGAGGAGCTGTGCCTGGAAATGGGGTAGTTTGGAGTTAAGGCTGCGTTCTGCTCACTTACACCTTCAAGGTACCGAATTTATAGGCCTTGTACAGTGGGAGAGGATATCGTAGTGAACCACAGGTAGCAAAATGAGGACCTGCTTATTTCCTTTGGTCTCTTCTTTCTTTGACTGAATGCCCAGGATGAGAAGTGCAGTCTGCAAATGAGTCTGAGTCTCTGGGAGCCTCTTGTGTCATTTGTAATAACCCTCCCCAGCTGCAGTCTGCTCACCAAACATGCTTCTTCACCTGTGGGTTCACATGGTGCAAGCAGAGTGCCTGGCACTGTTGTGTGTGTGGGGCTCCCAGGAGCCTTCCCCATGGTGAGGCACTGCTCGTGAGGTCTGGCTGTGTCCGTGCAGCCCGGGTTAACCCAGCCAGTCTCGCTGAACTGAGTGGAGCAGAGCGTGGGGCTTTAAGGCATCTTCATGCGAGGTCTCCTGGGAGCAGTGTGAGCACGCTGTGAGTTATTAGCACCGTGCTCATCCTGTGAGGATGGAACAGGCTCAGGTGGCGCGGTTGAGGGGCTCTGAGGGGTGTATGAGGGGTGTATGGTCTGATAGCTGTCGTGGGGACTGTGAGAGCCTTCAAGAAAGGAAAGAGGAGGATACGGTTTCATGCTTCTTCACTTCTGTGGTTTCTTTTGTTTTGTCTCTTTCTTGAGTATAGCGTATGGACAGCGCCGTGGGTTAGGGAGCGCTGCGTCTGCGGAGGCTTTTCCTATATAGCCTTCCACTGAAGCCAATGGGCGTGGAGGTAAGCGGTGCTTTCTGACAACACTCCCACCACTCACTCTGCACCCTGGTGCACACAGCACTTGTGTTTGAGCATTGTTTTGCCCCGAAAAAGTCGCATGCAGTTGCACAGTGAGGACACTGCTTATCTGTGTCGTGCAGACCTGTTGGAAGCGTGCAAGCAGTGAGTATCAGTGTGGGAGACTTCACCAGTACTGCATGAGCACTTGCCACTGTCAAACATTGCCATCCCTTTGTTATGGCCAATTAAAATACGACTTCGCTGTTGATCTGTGGGTTGAGTGGGGTTGGAGTGTAGGGCCGAATGTCACTGAGTGAAGTGTGTGTGCTCCCGGTCTCAGCACCTCTTGCTCTGCTGTGATTTATTGTACCAGTTCTGAGTTCAGTCTGCCAATGAGTAATCACTTCATCACGAGCCACTCAGGCTCAGTGAGAGTTTCCTGTTTCCTCGTCTTTCTGTTCATTTCCTTTATGTTGAAACACAACTTTCTCCATTGAAACAAGAATGTTGCTGCGCTCTTCATCTTCCATCTGGTGGCCCAGAGGGAAGGGGAACCTCTGCAGTATTCCCACGGGGACGCTGACATCTGGGTCTGGTGACTAAATGGTTATGATAAAACACAAATTCATTAGTTGATGCTGCTGAAATCCACTGACTTTTCTGTACTCCTAATAGGAGGCTTTAAAATATCCAGCTGCAGGCTGATCCTCTCCAAGCATGTGACACTGACATCAGTCCTAGAAGTGAGGCGTTGAACTGCCTCCAAAAATGAGCTCATTGGGTGATATTCAATGCACCGATTTAGCATAGAATTAGCTAATTTGATTACATGATCACCTGCACTTACTGTCTGAACGATGGGAACTCGTTCCAGTGCTAGCTGCTGTCATTTAAGTGTTAGTGCTGTAACCCCGAGGTGCTCTGGGTAGGATGCCCTGCTGCTGTGTGGTGGGAGCTGGGCTGGCAGAGCCCATCCCTATGGACGCTAACATGCCATAAGACTTGCCAAGTTCCTTGACTTTTCTTCTCCCTCTCCCAGCAAGTTATAGGGAAATAAGAGTTTGGGACTTGACTATTAAGCAGGCCTTCTAAAACCACTCATAACCACTCATAGGTTTTTTTTATGACACTCTTGTCTTGTTTAAATGGCTGCATAAAAACACAGCTGTGTCCCTTTGCAGGAGGCTGGGTAGTGGTTCAGCTTAAATCTGCCCTGCCATCCAGCCTACAGCAGCCAGTCATCACCAAAAGCACATTAAACCCTGGCACGACCGTCCTGGAAGCAAGTTGCACGTGCTGAGCTTCCTCACCTCCTGCAGCTCGAGGTCAGCACTAATTGCAGACTTCCTCCCATGACCTGCACTGAGCGTTCAGGCAGGATGACGGTGACCCTGGGTACACCTATCCATTGTTTGGGAGACTTCAACACATTAAGCATTTACCTGTAGTCATAACAGGAGTATGTCTTAATTGCTGGTGTCTGAGCATATCGATGCATACCTGACTGACATTTATTTTTCTAAGCATGGGAATGAGATAAACAGTATGTCAGCAGAAGGAGTCCTGGGAAGTTGTCCCAAAACAATGTCATTTTTCTCCCCCCCACCCCACAGTATTTGCTGCTTGTTATTGCATGTTGCAGGACTGCTTGCTCTGGAGATCCCTGCTGAATGGAGGTCTTTATTGAGCTGGCCACAACATTGCTCTTCTCTTTCAAGAAATGCTGCTGCTAGGACAGAGGAAGGCAGTGTATCTCACAGGGCTTTAACAGTGTTGCCTGCACTTTGATCTGTAACCAACTCAAGAATCGAGTTGGAAAAAACACTGAGGTTTTGCATAGAAAGTTAAAGTGAGGAGAAGCTCTTACAGAAGTGCAGAGCAAGGGAAGAAGCTCGGTTTGAAGAGCAAGCAGTAGCAAGTGAGATAGGAAGAGTGCTGCTGCTGTAAGGGTAAGTGATGCTGCAGAGCAGCCGGGGGGCTGCGTGGTGCTGGCCCTGAGCTCTGACACGCGGGGTGATGGGATCCCTTCCTGCTGCCTGATTACAGGAAGCTGGCATATTTCCAGAGTGAGTTCCTGAGACATCCTCAGTGGGGAGGAGGTTTGGGATGACAGAACGCTTATTCACACCCAGCATGTCAGCGACAGCAGCAGCTACGTGCAGCGGCTGAACGGCTGCTGCCTGTTTCGGTCACCTCCCAGAGGTGTGCCTCAGAAGTGAGTCTGTCGGCCCCTGAGCCTGTGTTCTGCAGCACTACTTCAGCAGCATCCTTCAGCTGCTGTCTCTGCAAAGTGATGTTATGAACGTCAGCCTTTCCCAGCAGAACTGCCCTACACGTGTCCCATGGTTGTTCAGAATGCATGCGGGGTGTGGATGTGCAGAGCTGAGCTGCACCCCGTGCTGCCCGAGGGCAGGCGAGGAGCCCGGCCTGCCTGCAGCCCAGAGAGCCCTGCCAGTGCCTGCAGGAGGGGGTGGGGAGGGAAGCAGATGCTCCTCGGAAGTTCATACCATGGTTAATAATGTAATTCACAGATGGCGGTGGAGGCCTTGAAGAGGCTTTCATGCAGTACTTACGCTCTGTAATAGACAGATCATCGCATAAGGGCTCGTAAATAGAGATGACTTAATCCCAAGGATGAGTCTGCAGCGATCTGTTTGATAGTGGCCCTGTGGCTCACTGTAACCTTCTTATACAATCCAAAGCCTTCAGCATCCCTGAATGTGGAGCACTACCCCCGGACTGGGCCGATCTGATAAAAACGTGGAGATAAAATGCTAATACAGATTTGAGATCTCGACTGGAAATGGTTCTTATGAAATAGAACACAAATTCCTTTGTCCTGGTGCAGAAATCAGCACAGACGGTGCAGGTGTTGAAATTGCTTTACACGGCTCCTTCCTCTTGAGAAGCAGCTCTGCTTTTATTTTCCTTTATACGGCTGGCATTGGAAGCAGTGTGTTTGCTTCTGAGTAGCTGTCAGTGCATCTTGATGGAGAAGGGAAGGACAATGCATCGCATGTCCTCTTGGGCTGGCTTATTTATTTACTTATTAAAAGAAGGTCACTCCGTGCTACACAGCAGGTGAACGGGCTGCCTTTCCAGGAATCAGAAAAAATAGGGCTGAAGTCTCAATGAAACAATGCAGACGTTTGTTCCTGGGAGGCTGGTTGTGGAGGTCTTCAGCGGGTGCTGGCTGTAAGCTGTGTAACTGCGGGTCTGTCAGGGGCTTCCAAGCTGGTACGTTTACATTAAAAAGCAGAAGTTTCAGGTGACACCAGAGCTGATCTTGTTGTGCGTGTGCAGCTCCCCACTTCCAAGAGATTTCCGTAAAACAGCTTTGATTTTTAATTTCTCCTAGTTGAAATTATTCAGCAAATTGGCTTCCTGTGGTGCTTGTCATGTGACGGCTTGCGAGCCCTGAAGGATGTGCTCCTGTGACTGCAGCCATGTGCTTGCGGGCTGTGCTGTGTCCCTGCTGTGTTTGGAGCTGGGAAGCGAGGCTGGGGGGAGGGGGAGTTCCTCCACTGACATTTCCAAGCAGCAAAATATGCTGTTAATGAAGTTATGTCCAGCTTCCAGCCCTGCTGCTGTGTGGAGGCCTGCTGTCGGTGTGTTTGTGCGCTGCTGCGCTGCACTGCCCGCACCCTTGGATTAATCCAGTGTTTTTTGTAGCACCTTTTTACTCCAAGCTGCCCCTTGTTTTCAGCTCTCCCTCTAGTACTTGGTGCTTCACACTTCAGGTTTTTGCTTGCTGTTCGTGCTTGCATTAAAAAACCCAAAGGTTCAAACCCTCAGCTCACGCTGCGCAGCCCCAGCGGTGTTTCCGCTTGGCTCAGGAGATGTGGATGTGTCAGCTGAGGGATCCCTTCTCATTTGGCTGGTCAGCCAAGCTCTCCTCAAGCGCATTAGGAGGATCTACAGCTTAAGTTCATCAGAGGGCTGACCTGTTCTGGTTTTAATGAGATTTATTATACGTGTACCTTTTGGATTTGACTGCTTTGGCCTTCAAAACAGCCTGTACAAATCTGCTAGAAAAGCAGCACTGGTGGAAAACTGGCTCCTCGTTCTGAACCTGCCCTCCTTCAAGATTATGGATTCCTTTAAAATTAAACTACCATCCCTTGTGCTGCTGGCACACAGCGTGGCTGCACGGCTTTGCCAAGTGCTGGCGTTGATGCTTCCACTCGAGCTCCTGCACAGCTCCCTCCTGGGAAACCGCAGTGATGGAACGCTGATGCTGCAGCTCACATCTGGGGAGGACAGAGGAAAGCTGGACGTCACAGCTGATAGATGGCTCACGGTGTGCAACTTCTGCAGGCACAGCTACAGCCCCATATGTGTCGGGGGGAGAACCGGGGCAGGGCTGTCCTCACATACACATGTGGGCAGCTTGTGTTATTTGATCCAGACTTACATGTGTGGTACAGATGTGGTTGTGAGCAGGAGATGAGAAGTTAGGGTTGCTCTGCACGTATGTTGACCCGCAGGATGTCAGCACCCACGCGTTTTGAAGTGTTCTGTATTTGTTTGAAGAAACAGTGTGTGTGGTTGTTTCGGGGGCAGGGAGTTGTTGTGTTGTGGCTTTATTTTGGTCAAACTGTTTGCATCTGGTAGTTGTGCATTGGATGGCTCTGCTTGGCCAGAGCTGCCCCTCAGCCTTTGGTGGGGTTAGGCCTGGGGTCCATGGCTGGGCACGTGGGGATTCCACTCATCCCACCAGGGCTTGGAGAGCTTTGCAGCCTGGCAGTCTCTGGGTCTGGGAAGCAAAGCGTGGTTTGCTGGGCTGTGTGCTCTGGGTGTTTGTATGCACAGCCCTGCTGTCTGCTGAGGCGAATGCATCGCTGGGTGTAACACCTTTTTCTGTTTGTTTTTTAAGAAACGTACCTATTAATGGAAGCAGAGTGCATAATGCAATCCTAAAATAGCTCCTCCATGAATGCAGAAACGTTCCACTTCTGACTAATCAGCCATTCAGAACGAGCATTTAATTAGGCACCAGAGAGCAGAGGCTTTCCATATCTGTGGTTAGGAACGCACTGGGCTCAGCCTTGCCCCCCCCTGCCCATACCTGCTATCTCCATGAGCACCCCGCTCACTGCCTGCCCGGGGCTGCCCGTCCTGCTGCTCCGGGCTGAAGGATGATGCTGATAAACAGCCCTCAAAACCAGACTGGTGCTTCTCTTGCTTGTGAATGAACCAGAGCACAAAGAGCGTATGTTCTGAGCCCTGGCTGCAGTGCATGGCCTGGAGAGCTTGGTAAGCCGGGCAGCCCGTGGGCAGTGTGCTTCTGTAGGGGCTGTTTCCTTCTGCCATTCCGAGTCCAGCGATGCCCTACGGCTGTCTTATTTAGAGATGACCTCAAAGGCAAGTTCTGCTTTCCTCCCAGAGTGGGATTTTCACAGGGGCTTACACTGGTTTAAGATTGCATTACCCTAGCATAGCATAAACCTGTTTCCAGTTATCTTAAGGCAGAAAGCGGCTCAGGGATTTGGATTGATTCCTGCTGACTTCACCAATCCCTAAGGAGCACCGTTTGCCCCCACCTACCTGCTCTAATTTCAGGCAATCAGATGTTCCCTGTGCTGTGTTGTGTGGCAGGACAGCCTTTGGGAAGAGCCCTGAGCACACCCTGCTCCTCAGGTGGCCGCTCACTCAGGGCGCCGGCCAAAGGGAAGGGAAAGTTTTAACTGGATTAACCTCAAGAAGAGAGTGTGGGGATTTAAGGATTAAGGAGCCCAAGGCAGCCGGCGGTCACTGACTTCCAACCTGTAGTCAGAGAGCAGCCAGTCTCTGGGCTGGAAGTACAGCCCCAGCCTGCAGTGTACTGTGGGGGTATTAAAGGCGGTGGTCTTAGGAGCACAGTGTGCATGTAGGGCATTTTTCCAAAGGCTGGTGTGTTGATTGGAAACTGCTGGTAGCTGATACCTTATAAGAAGAAACTGAGAGCACTGAGTGCTTAGGTGGGACCTTAAGCCTGGCTCCCAGAAGATGTGTAGGTGCTCACAGCTCTAAGAACATCCTTCAGTAGGCTTCAGCTCTTCCAGCCTCCTGCAGTCCTCTCACATCCCCAACCCTTGTCCCAAAGCATTTCTCTCATTCCATGTATTCTACCACCGATGCTGTTGTGCATCCCCCGGCAGGAGAGCCTGGTAGTCTGCAGGGGTGGTGGATGATGAAGGGGGGGGGATCAGCACACCCTGTTACTGGGGAGAACGCATGGCTGCTCTGCTGAGGGGACAACAGATGGCACAAAGGAGCTGGGATTACACAGCTGAGTGCTGCAGGGCCACAAATCTAATGGATCTGTTGAACTGCAGGGGTCAGGCAAACCCAGCCTCGTGCCAAGGCTGATGTCCTTCCTCTGCCTTCAGCTCGGCGCTGCTGTTGGAAGCTGTTCTGGGCAGCACGGAGGGCTGACACGTCTGGATGGGAGGATGGATGACTGCTCCCAGCTTCTGACACAGCCTGGCCTTTATGGCACTGTAGTGTTTCACAGAGGTTTACATTTGAGGTGCAATGCTGCCAGCTGCGTGCCACTTACCCAGCGCTTGCTCTCTGGGAGGAGATGTGGGGCCGGGCTGCCCTGCCCACCTGGATAAACCAGCAAAGGCAAGTGTGTCCTGGCCAAGGAGAAATACCACCGGGTTGCTTTGCTGGAGTCTCATTAAGATCTGTTTTTCTCAACTTTCAGCCTCTGGAGAGTGTTGCAATAAACAGGACGTTGGTTCGTTAACAGATGAAGAGCGCTGGATGGCTGCAGGAATCAAGAGCTGGACAGCATTGCCTTTTTTTTTCCCCTCTCTCCTCCCGCAGCAATTTGGACAGATACCCAAACAAACAATAACAAACAGATTTTTGGAGGAGCTGGCTGGGAGCAATAACAGAAGTCAAGGGGCGGTCATTCTGCAGCTCAGTTCTTCTGGTGTTTGACCACTCTGGAGAGCTGCCTGTTACTCCTCAGCTTCATCTTCCTTTCTCGTTTTCCTTCCACCCCCATTGCACGAGATGTCATTGTACTTGCTGCTGTAAGTTTGGTTGTGTCACCACCTCCTCCATAGTGCCCATTGCATCGAGGGGAGGTTTGCATTTGGCCCTATTCAGTGACCCTACGGTGACCATGGGAAAAGTCACAGCTGTGGAGCTGAACTGTGCCTATGTGAGAATGGCTGCCTGGTTTTTAATGTACGTAACTGCTGCAGGGATGAGCTGAGGCTGCTGTGAGTGTGCACCTAGGTGTAACCAAAGCCCCCAAACTTACTTTTATTTGTGAACTTGTTGCTAACAGGAAGATGGCTGATTGATTGCAAGACAAAGACCGTTCCCTTCACTGCGTACCTCCCTTCCTTCCACCCTCCTCCTCCTCCTAAAATAGCCCTCCAGCATGAGGAGCGAAAACCAAATATCTCCTTTCTCAAAGCACACTTAACGTTTGTCCATTCCAGTGGGAAACTGGGCTTTGTCTTAAACCAGAAGCTGGTGGAGCACCCATCCTTCCTAACCACGTGGGGACAGCTTCAGCTCCGTGATTGCCACCTCTCTTGCATGCCTGCTGATGGGTTCTCATCATGGTAACCTGTGAGTCAGGCTGTTCCTGTGCCCATCTGGTCCTGCTCCAGAAGCCCTGCCCTGGGACTTACCGGCCTACGTGTGAGTTTTTGACTTGGGCTTACCCAAACCTCTGACATCAGCAACAATGCCTGGTATGCAAACTGGAGCTCTTGCAGTCACTGAGTTTTCTCACGCTCGTCCCATCACTGTAAGTGGAAAAGAATCCCTGTAGATTTCAGGATGTCCAATGGACAGTTTCATTCTCTTTGCCTAGAAGGAGACTGAAGGGATACCTTCAAGGCTCTGGGAAGCACTACATTTCGTAGACAATCCTCATGTTGTCACATGTCTGCCTGTGCTGGCACAGTGCTGAAAAGCTGCCTGAAAGTCAGAGGAGTCTGTGAGGGAGATGGCAGGTTTTTTTCTTAGTGTCTGTATCTGTCTAGATGGTGACAACCAATATGCCACGACGCAGTGTTAGAGAGAAATCATCCATAGCACTGCTTCGTGTGCTGCGGGGATTTTTAATGTCAATATGAAGCGTTTGTGGGATTTTTTTTCCCTTGGGAGCATCTCTGGGATTAAAGCAAAAGCTGTTGTACTCCCCATCAGGCAAGCTTGTTTCACTGCAGCAATTCAACGGACAGTAATCTCCTCCTAATCTGTGCTCGTGCTGTAGCGTGGCAGGCTGTGTCGCGCTGTTCCTCATCCTCGCTCTCGTACCAGTTGGAAGCTTCTCGTGTCCAAATGTTTGAGTGCTATTTCTGCAGCTTTTAGCGAGGCCCAATCTGGATGAAGTTTGCGTAAATCCCTGAGCTCCAGCAGAAAGATGAACACTCTGATAAGGAACTTGTTTTTTCTTTCTCCAGAGCAAGAGCACAATGTCTTTGACCTAAATATACCAATTACTGATGCAGCAAAGTGATACAGAAAACAATCTGGAAGGAATGCCAACCTCTGAATGAAAGCTTGGCTGCAGAGAGCGGCTGCGTATGTGGGACCTCAGACACGGAAGAAATGTGAGGAGGAAAAGGGTGTTCATTCAGAATATGTCATGCAAATAGTGATGGGAGGGGGAGAAACTGCTGGGAAAGCTGCCGCTCTGCCCCGTCCCTGTGGCTGTGGAGAGGTAGGAGCACTGCACACAGCACCGTGCAGCTCTCCCCTCCCCATCCCTGGCCTACTTTGCTCAGCTCAGCTGTCTGAAGCACTTTTATGTCAAACTTGAAGGCTTCCTGGCAGCAGCTGCTATTTTTAAAGTGTTTGATGGCAAATGTAAGTGTTTCAGAAGGTGGCTGTGAGCTACTTCTCTGCAGCGTAGGGGACTCCATTAATTAGTTTCATCATTTTCATTAGTGGTTAAGGCTAACCTTCTCCAGAGGCTGGAGGGTTCTGAAGAGCACTGGTTTCTGTTCAGCCCTGAGACCCATCCTGCGGAGGGGAGCACTGGCTCCGCTCCCCCTATATCTCCTTACATCACCACTCTCCTTATATCAGCTCACACAAATTCCTGCAGCCTGCAGGATGTCTGTTCTGCAGGTGCAGCTGCGGGCTCTGCCTGCCCATGCACTGTTCTTTTGGGCAGACCCCCACGTATGGCACCAATCGAGTGCTCCCAGAGGAAGTCAGCCTGGAAGCTGTGGTAGTTCAGCATCCCCATCCTGCCCTGGAACTCCTGCTGGTGAATTTGGGTGCATCCTCAGCCTTCCTACCACAAAAAGGGAACCTCTTCTCGGCCCAGGTTTTCAAGTTAGCCCTTGTTTCCCTTTACCAGCCAGTGTTGTTGCTGGCACTTCAGACTTACTGCAAATGCAGCATGTGTGGGCTTTATGCAAACACAGTTTATTTAAGAGATTGATACAACTCAGGCTACTGTATGAATGTCTCTGCTGCAGAAGGATGCAGTAAATAGTTGGCATTCTGACTCAAACATTCGTGTCTTGTTTTCTTCCAGCAAATGATTTGAGATCATTGACAGGAGCAGCCCTACGCAGGGCATGCTGTCGAGTAGAAATCTATTGAATATTTCATCTGGGAAGGTGCTGAACTTGGATTCTGTGTGATGTCTGCGGACCCAGGGCGCTGTTCATGTGCAGCTCTGGGCATCTTGTGGCGGTCCTGCACAGACCTTGGGTACCGTGGGGTAGCTCTGATGTCAGTGTGTCAGCGTCAGCGGTTGAGCTGAGCCCTGAGGAACCCACATGAATGCTCTTATCTCTGGTGGCTTGTATTGTGCTAGAAGAAAAGCTTGCTTCATACTTGGTGACACCCAAGGAGAACTGCGTGGAGGAGCTCGCAGTACACGGTGCAGCTGTAGTGCAGAGGAGTATTTGCATGCTTCAGCAGCTGCCCAGCCTCTGATTTCCCAGTGCAGCTGCCTGCTCCCAGCAAAGGTTGAGTTAGGCTCAGCAGCACTCGGTGTGTGTTTGAACAACTGGATGGGACCTAGCCCAGGGACAGGCAGGCAGGGAATGAGGAGCTTGCCTGTTTAATTTTAGACCTCTTCTTTGATTACCTCTTTTGAGTCTGGGTCTGCAGTTGTTCACGTGATGCTGGCTTGACAGGTAAAAGGCCTCTGTGATGGCACGATCACATCTGAGTCTTGCTATGGGTTTTGAGGGATTCACATAAACGAGGTTTCTGTTGTATCACTAAGAAGCTGCCAGTTGCTCTTTGCTAAGAGGTGAAAAGGCCTCAAATTGTCACAGCTTTTTGTAACAGCTTTTGTGTTTCTGCTCTTGCACAAGGCCTCTCTGCTGGTTAAGTAAGGATCGTTTTAAAAAACATAGTGTTCACTTTGAAATTTAACAGCTTTGTGAAATGAGAATGACTTCACATCCACCTCCTGGTTCTGCCTGGAAGGATTTGGGATCTCTCGCTGCTGCTATTTGTTGCTGTGCAGGGGGTTGTATAAAAGTATCTGAAACACTGGAAAATAATGAAGTTGCCCATGCAAAAAGTGCCAGCCGGGCAAACTTTAGAAAATAGAGAAGTGGAGAGAAGTTCCTCAGTGTCTGAAGTGTGCACTTAGCAGCTGTCAGCTAAGTGTGGAGGCTCGTGGAGTGGAACAGCCTGGCATCCTGGTCCAGGTTGGCAGTGCTCTCTGTATCGATGGCTGCAGCTTGCTCCCAATAGAAGCGTTTCCCAGGCACTGCCTGCACAGTCAGGTATGTTGGCACAAATTATTACTTTGGAATCACTTTCAAGGCTTGTAGGACGTATTTGCAGGGTGTAGTCTGTGTGAAGTGTTCCTAGTTAGAAATGCCGTGAATGTTACCCTAATAATCCTGTCTCTTGGAACAAAAGAAGCTGTTCTGATGTTCCCGGTGTTAAGCACAGGCAGACACCTCCAATCCCGTGCATAAGAGCACAGACTGGATCTTGTTATCACCACATCAGTCTGCAAGGAGGAGATTTGTAGGAGCGGAGCCGCTTGCGTGACATGGAGCGACTGCTGTTGCACAGAGCAGAGCAGCGCTCAGAAATGTCGCTCCTCTCCCTTGCCCTTTTGATGACAGACAGTTGGCAGCAGATCAAAGCACAAACAGGATGAATGTTTTGCATATTCTGTCCTACATGGCCCGAAAGGAGCAGAGATGGAATTTTTTTCATCTTCCACTTTAAACTGCATTTAATATGTGGCCTAGTTCTGCGCTCTGTGACGCGCTTCCCCCCAGGCCGCACTTCTGCTCTGTGGGCTGGGGGGGCCTGGGGCTGCCCTGGGGCTGTGGGTCTGTTCCTCTGTAGTGCTGTCTGCGTGGAGGCCTGGCCCTGGCTCTGGTTCTGGCCCTGGCTCTGGCCTGGCCCTGGTTCTGGCTATGGCTGTGGCTCTGGTTCTGGTGGCGGTGCAGAAGGCCGCAGTGGGATCAGTCAGTGTCCGGTGTCCTGGGTTGCACCTCTAGGTGCCTTCCCTGCTGCCCAAGGTTCCTCACAGTGGTTTCCCCAGGAAGGAGTCCATAGGTTCGAACCACTTGCTGGCTGATGAGCTGTGGCACTTGCCAGCTATGCTTCCTTCTCTTTGGGAATCCAGAGGCAGTAAAAGCTGGAGGTGACCACAACTGTGTAGCATGGGAGCCTCAGCACAGCCGCAGTGCATCCATGTGTCCGTGTGTCCGCCGCCTGTCCCCTGTCCTGCCCTTCCCTCTAGTGGGGTGACCCGTCATTGCAGCCGAGCCGTGGGTCGCAGCCTCCACAGGCTCTTCTGGTTAGGCAATCAGCCGCTTCTGACACTGACCTGCTACATTTGTACTAAAGAGAGCTCCGCAGAGGCAGGAGGTGCTGCTTGGCCCCGCCTGGTCTCCTCCACTGAGCTCCACTGAGCTCCTCCACTGAGTCTGTTTGGGGCCACGGCAATGATTTGTGTGTTTCAGAACCTTTGGTCACTGTGGGACTGTTGGTTGTGGCCTACGGAGCTCGCCAGTTGCTGTGACCTGGATTTTTTTGGCGTGTGGAAATGGATGTTCATTATAATGCTATATATATATATATTCGTGTGCTCTTTCAGCTGGTGTTCCTTACTGTGGTTTTGAGGAACTTGTTCTCAAGCCAATTAGACACTCTTGAGCCATTTTGATTTACTCAATATTTTTTTAATGTCTTAATCTATCCCACATGCACCCTCTTCCCCTTGTCCACCTCTCTGTGTGCCCCTGTGCTCCCCACCAACTTCTTCATCGACCCACAGGGAATTGATGGGGGTTTATGCTCTGGCAGGACCTAAGGACTTCCAGCAACAACAAACACACACACAACAGCACGTGGTGCTTTCAGAGGTAGATAGTGAATTGTTCAAAGGGATTCAAACTCAGCTGGATGAGTGCTGACATCTCAAAAAGTTCTTTACCATGAGAGTGGTGAGGTGCTGGAACAGCTGCCCAGAGAGGTTGTGGATACCCTGTCCGTGGAGGTGTTCAAGGCCAGGTTGGATGGGGCCCTGGGCAGCCTGGTCTGGTATGAAATGTGGAGGTTGGTGGCCCTGCCTGTGGTGGGGGGGTTGGAGATTCGTGATCCTTGGGGTCCCTTCCAACCTGGGCCATTCTGTGACTCTGTGATTCTGTGAAGCTGAGCGTGGCTCCACAATGGCAGCTCTGCTCCTCGGGAGGCTGCTCTTCCTCTGTGCTTCTGCCCCTTTCTGAATGCTGCCATGGCTTGCTTCATGTTGGCCGTGGAATTCATTGGGGGTACTCATGTTGGGAGGAGGTGAGCACACTGGCTTCCTTATCAGGCTGCTGGCATGTTGAGCTGCTTCTTAGGTGTGATGAGTAGAAGGCAGTTGTGCCAGCTCTTACTTGTTGTGGATGGTCTGCAAGTTTTAGCTTGAAGCTGTGGTTGGAAGTGGCTCCACGTGAACTCCCTCAGCATTTCTCGTTCTGTTCTTAGAAGTAGAAGAGCAGCAGGAAGCACGTGTTTTCTAGCTGCTCTCATACCCACAGATTCAGATCATTTAAATAAGAGAAACAGAAACTTAACTTACTGCACTCCTCCCCTGTTCAGAGCTCAGTGCTTTAACACATCAGACTGTGTGTTCTGCAGAGGTGTCCGTGCCCATAGCTCACCCTGCTCTCCTGCATGTGCACCTTCAGCACTGCTGCACTTATGCAGACCTGCATAAGCATCATAAGTTTTCACTGATTAAAAACAGATGCTGTACCCAATCTCTAGCCAGTGCCTGGCAATAGATGCTTAGATGTGCTGTGACATGCAATTAATTGCTGAGATCTCTCTACTGAGGTATTGCTTCGGGCTGTGATAGGTCTGTCTGCTAAAGTTCAGCAGCACAGCCTGGTATGTCACATGGAGCTTCCTGCTTTATGTGCACCAGGTCCCATTGGGTGGGTTTGTGGACTCTTGTGGACTGTTGTGTACACGCTGGTTTTGTGGACTCTTCAATTCAATTGCTGATGCTGCAATGCCAATGAGTATGGTATACATAAAGGTGATTAAAAAAAAAAAGGAGAAAAAATAGTATTTTTGGCCAGAATTAAACAATGTGTCTGGCTCTTGGCTGTGTGCAGTGGGGCATTGGCAGGGAGGGAGGGAACACGGCAGGTCCTGCAGTTGCACCAGTTCCTCTGTGCTGAGTTTTAAGAGGGTTTTGAGGGGATGTGAAGTGACAGCTGAGCAGAAAGTGAGCTCCTGGGTAGTGACAGCTCCACTCAGGAGCAGCGAGAATTTCCTTTGCTTTATGCTGTCAAACCAGGGAGATGCAAATCTTCGGGTGCTGTATATATTAAAGCATATTAACTCTTCTTTTCCCTCCTCTCCTATGTACGCAGGAGGCAGACAGCGGGGAAGAAGAATGCCGGTCCCAGCCCAGGAGGTAAGATTGTCACTTAGAGGATGCTGTTCTTTGTGAAACGTTCTGCAGTGCTTACTGTGGGCTTTGGTTTGCTTTGCTTTACTTGGGAATTTTTGTATTTTGTAACTTTCTGCCTCTTGTTGATCTCATGTAACTGCCTCGTGGGTACCTGGCTGCAAAAAAACACCCGAAACAAAAGATAAAACCACAGTGTTTGACTGTGATCTGAATGGTGCCCCCAGTGAAGGCTTTGCTGCATCAGGAAATGGGGAAAAAAACAGTTTACACCTTAAAATGTACATGGGGAGCAGTCAAAAGATGTCAGTGAGTATATCCCAAGATATACTTCTCTTGGGATATACTCACTATCCCAAGATATGATAGTGAGGATCATATCCTCATATTATGAGGTGGGGATCTGCAGCCTCAAGAGGTGGTGGTGTGCCTGCAGCAAACTGTGAGCATGGTGACCCTGCACTCTGTGTGTGCAGAGACATCACCTTGCTTGGGGAGCACGTCCTGGTGGTGGACTCCTTGTCTCCCACTGACGGATGTTGTTTCTCAGGGTTTGGTCTGTGATCAGAATATTCTGATATTAATAAGCACTTTGTTGTCTGATTTTGAAAAGCCTCAAAAGCTCCCGAGCTGGCAGGAGGATCAAGGAGAGGTTTCAGCAGTGATAGCCACCCCTACGCTGTGTTCCTGCAGCTCCGTGGTTGCATCCATCTTTGGGATTTGTGAAGAGCGTTTCTAGAAGTGCAGGGTCACCCTGTGCCTTAAGAGAGCTGCAGTGGACGTGTCAGTGTAGATGGTGACAGTATTAATGGTGATGGGTGTAAATGGTGTCTTCATAACACAGTCACATCTCAGCGGTAGGCCTCTTGAAGTCATGAGATTCGTCTCCTATCCTCTCAGCCATCAAAAGCATTATTTCAGCTAAACTTAATGCTTACAGTAAGCAAAGTCAGTATACAACTAAGTCACTTCTCCAGCAGCAAGAGCGCTTTCTTGGCTTAGTGTTGCAGCCAAATTTTATGCAAGGAGTGAGGTTCCCCCGGGGGGAGTAAAGGGGAAACGAAGGTGAAAGAGTTCTCCCTTCGTGTGCTCTTCGGCTGTTCTTTCTAAATGCTGTTTGTGTGGGTAGGTAACAATGGAAACTGTCATTTTCAATATTGAAAAGGTTTCAGGGCAATGTGGGCTTTGCTTTTGGGACCAGCTTAGATGGCTCTGCAAAAGGAGAAGCAGCTGTGGCTGCACGTTCCCATGACTTCAGAGCAGTCGCCTGGCTGTGGGACGGTGGCTGCTCCGCACCCGTCAGGCTTCTCCCCTTCAGTGATGATTTAAGAATCTGTTTCTTCATTTTACATCTTTCACGCCTGTGAGGAAAGCTGGAAACCACCAGTCCCAAAGGCTCAAACTGAACTCGGCTCAACTCAGATTTTTAATTTCACTCCCAGCCTTCCAGCAGTCACAAGATGGGCTCATGACCTCGTCTTACCGTACAGAACTTATTGCGGGGGGTGGGAGGGATGTAATTGTTGTGGGCACTTAGCAACGATCGTAGGTTAGGTTTGGAACAAGAGGTTTTTTTTCATATACTTGAAGTAACTTCCTGGGGGAGGAAGTGACAGCCTGCTGCTGGTGATCTGAATGCTGTGCCCAGAGAGCTGCACACAGCCGGGGTCCCCCCTGCGGACACACGGGTGCTGTTGAATGTCTGAATACAGTGGGATAAAAGGAGTCAAACACGGTCAGTCATCCACCTGAGGTGCTGTGGAGGGGGAGCAGCAGCTGTCTGTAACAGCTCTGGAGTGTGTTTATCATATCCCCAATTTCAAGGGAGCACAGCGAGCAGTAGCTATTAAAATCCAGGCAGTGGTGAGGCGATGGACTGAGTTGGGCTTTAAAGACAAGGTGTGGTGTTGGTGAAGGGCTCTGGCATTGCTTGCTGCCGGCCTGGGCGAGCCTGAGGTGCAGCCTGGGGACCTGCCTGGAGCTGCCAGTGCTTCAGGTAGGAATTTTCTTTTAATTCACAGAATTCTTCTTCCAAAGGACTCCTTCTGTCTCCTGGTAAAATTTATTTAATCACCGCCTCAGGGTAGTGTAGCTGGCATCAAGCGAGCCCAAACTCAGCCCGTTAATTGGCCATTGAGTGCAAGAGCACTGCTGTGGCTGAAAGCATGTTTGAGTTAATAAAAAAAATGCAGTATTTGTTAAATGGGATGGTAGCATATAGGCCTAGCATTACTTGTGAGGGAGTCAGATGAAGACCCAAGCATAAGCACAGAAACATGTTTGGTATCGAGAGGCTTCTGCAGATGGAGCACAGCCCGTGTTCCCGTCCTCCTGGGGCTGCCTCTGGGGTCCTGGCACTGCTGTCAGATGGCAGATGTGCTGCTGAGGTCCAGGGCCGTGGCTGGCTGGGCGGGCTCCGGTGTTAAGGCTTCTGCTGTTTGCCTTTGCTCACTGCTGAGATAAGAGGCATATATTGAGGTGAAGGGGAACGTGTAGCAAAGGCTGGCAGTGTGACAGCATGAGGGAGTAGCGCTCGGAGCAGCCAACCTCAAGCATCTTCCAAGGAGGCAGAGAACTGAGTTTCTAACTTGAGCTATACTTACAGGTAGGTGCATCAAGACCACCATACCTTAAACAACATATCCAGGTGCTGACTTGTTTGCACTCTTTAAGGGCTGTGATTGCATCAACTGGAGGCTCACAGCAGGGGGAAGGAAGCGTGAAGACCTTGTTTGAACTTAAACCTGCTCTGCGGAGATGTGACGAGTTTGCACTTGCCTCCATGGTGGGGTTTGTGGGCATGAAGAGAGCAGCAGCGCCCAGCTCCACTCTGCCTGTCCCTGCAGCTCCTTCACCTCTGCCTTGGGGTCTGACTGAATGTTTCCAGCACATCGTAGCCCTGCTCCAGGAGAAGCTGGGGAGGTCTCTG
Source organism: Pavo muticus (assembly GCA_016647715.1). Classification (NCBI taxonomy): domain Eukaryota; kingdom Metazoa; phylum Chordata; class Aves; order Galliformes; family Phasianidae; genus Pavo; species Pavo muticus. The sequence continues at coordinate 615,894 of JACDJE010000270.1, read as the reverse complement.
CCCTGCCAGAGCTATCACCAGTCCTATAGTTTGGGGTGGGACCCCTGAGTCCTTGGCACAAGCCCCTGACTGAGCCTGTCCTTCTCACCTAATTCTTGGCTAATGAGACTAAGAAGGAGCTACTGCATAAGCAGGTGTACAGAACAATCTATTTGTTACATTTATTGCCCTCATAACTGCCTTCTAGACATTTTTATTGGGCTATCTGGAAGCCGTAAACCAGCTGGCCTGCTCCTCTGCTGTCTGCAGACTTGTTGCTGCCGCACTGAACTGACTCTAACAAACCTCTGCATTCACAGTCTCTTTGCATCATCCTGATGCTGTTAAAAGCCACCTAAAATGCCCACGTACAGAGCTTCGAGCTGTGCTTACACCAGCTGGTGTATCAGTTTGGCTTTGTTTGCCCTGTGCTGGTGCTGCGAGGGTTCAGCACCTTTGTTTTGCTGATGGCTGACATCTCCAGGGCTGTGCGTGCTGCGGGGATGGCTCAGTGCTGGCCGTCTTTGGTTGCAGCAGTGCCTGTGCTCCCAACGCCATCTCTGAGCTGAAACGCAGCGTTTGAAGCTGCCCGGTACCTGCAGCACACCAAGCAGGGAGCAGTGCCAGCTGCGGGGACTTCAGGGAAGTCTTTGAGCTTTTATGGCCTGCGCTCAGTCAGGCTGAAGTCCGTGTGTGTAGGGAAAGCCTTGGAGCCTGTTCTCCCTGAGGGTGCCGGAGGAGCAGTCAGGTCCTGCCCTGAATTGGGTTTATTACATGCAGATGTTCTCCTGCAGTGCTCATCTGCCCCAGTCCAGAGGGAGGTGCGCTGCGTTAGGTTTGCAGCCCACGTGTGCTCACCTTCTGGTTTGTTGTTTTAGTCAAAGGAGTTCCTTCCAGGAGTGAGCTGGGAAGGGAAGCAAATCAGATTACTGCTGTGATAACAGCTGGATGTGCCAAAATGCCTCAAGCTTTCAAGCTGGGAGTAAATCCCTTTTGTTTTAGGAGTGGGAGATGGCAATTTAATGCAGAAGGTTATGGTTGCTAACAGTGTAAGAGTTGTTTTTAACTGCCTCGATAGCGCGTGGAATTGGTGCTCGGGTTTCCTTGCACAAGGTGAGCTGCAGGGCTGCTTGCTGGATGGTTACACTGGCACCCACTGCAGGCTGCTCAGTGCCTGGGGCCGTGTGTGGGTGCAGGGTGATGGCAGTGGGTGCACATCACAGGGCTCACTCACCCCATCCAGGCGTGTGACTCAGGAGATGAGGACTGTCACCATTTGGTGGGCGGGCTGCTGACACTGCTGTTATCCTGAGCACATCCCATGCTGCGAGGGGCTCCAAAAGCCACACACTGGGTGTTCTGGCTCCCCAGCCTGCCTTGTGCCTCTCTTGCTTGCTGCTGCAGCTGCCAAACTCGTTTTGTTGGTACTCGAGCTGTAGCTGGAACTTCTGCTGGGTCTGTGAGGCGCTTGGTTAGCTCCAGACCTCCACTAAGAGGGATCTGCGTTGCGGGGTACGGAAGAGCTTGTGTTTATCCATGCCAGAGATTACTAAGCTCCTGTAGCACAAACCTTATCTTTAGAATGCATTTCCTGTATCCATCTTTCTGCCTTTCCTTTCAGTGACAGCCCAGTCCCAGTGGCATTTACTACAGCTGCTTGTGGAGAATGGAACACCGAGATAAAGAAGTGTTCTGTTCATCTGCCAGCTCAGCTGACCTCCAGGAAAAGTTCTGTGGGCCACACATCACAGTTCATGCAAGTCTTCATTTTCAGTGCTGGGTGTTGTATCAGCAAACAGTGAGCGAAGGTACAGCACTGGTGGAAAAACAGGTTTATTCCTGGGGAGACCCATTAGCAGCATTTCAGTTCTTAAAGAGGGGCTGTAAGAAAGAAGGGGATGGACTCTTTAACAGGGTCTGATTTCAAACTTAACGAGAAAAGATTTAGATTGGATATAAGGAAGAAGTTCTTTTATGGTAAGGGCGGTGAGGCCTTGGCACTTATTGCCCAGGGAGGTGTGGTGCCCCATGCCTGCAGACAGCCAGGGTCAGGCTGGAGGGGCTCTGAGCGCTGATGGAGCTGTGGGTGTCCCTGTGCACTGCAGGGGAGTTGGACCAGATGATCTTTAAGGGTCTACTCCAAGTCAAATGATTCTCTGGTTCAGTTGGTGATAACTACCTGCAGCCTTCTGTGGTTGCAGTGAGTTCGGTCCAGTCCGATGACGTGCCTGTGCTTCACAGTAAGCAATGACATGACTTGATCCTCACAGCTGGACAAGCAAATCAGTATTAGCTGTTGCATTGCCAAATTACAACAAGGTTCCAAGGTAAAGATACTATCCAGTAGCAGGGAGTGTGCTCAAAGCATGAAGGCCTGTGAAATGTTTGTTGATTTGTCATTCAAAGCGTGTGAACAGAGGAAAGTGAGGAGCAAGGGACTAGGAGGTGGAAGGAATGAAGGAGGGTCAGGTCCTTTAGCTACCGAGTGGCTCTGCTCACCCCGAGCAGCTGCCCCATGCACTTGTGCTGCTGCTTCAGAGGCCGGTGAAGGAGCGGCTGGCTGGGATTCCAGACGTGTTTGTGTCTCCTGCCAAGCACAAGCCAGGTGCTCCAGGGGAGAGGAGTCAGTGCTGAGGAAGACTCCTGTTGTAAATAGAAAGGGAGATTCCAAACTGACAGTTCTGGTCCCCAAGGGCACCTTGTCAAGGCTTGGAAGCCGAGCAGCAATCCTCAGAGCCCTCAGCTCTGTGTGGATCTCAGCACTTAAATGTATTTTGAGAATCTGGACAAGGATTTCTAGACTCACTGCCCTTCAGTTCTTTGGTATCCTTGCATCAGAAACATTCCTTTTTAAAACCCATTTAAAAATAGGATTACGTTTGACATTTCAGAGGATTTACCTGTTTCTTTCCTATAGGTCACTCAAATAACACATCACCTATTTTACGATCTCAGACATTTCATTTTGGCATGCTTTGTCCTTGCTGGACTTGGAGAGTGCTACAGCGGTTTGCAAGGGTCTGGATTAACTATTTAGAAGCACTTCAGCCAGAGCTTCTCATGTGCTGCCATGTCCAGCATCAGCAATAGGAGCAACAGCCACCGCTGCTCCCATCCCTGCTGCATTCTTTGCTTCTGCAGCTGTAAGGTGGGTGTAATTGAGATTGACCTCTTTGTGTCAGACCCTCTGAGATTCACTGATAAGTAAACTTTACAACAATTGGGTGTGGATTTTGTGAGGGAAGGGTTTAATGAAGTGATAATATTGCAAAATAGGTGTTGAATTCTCACCTGAGAAGCCCGATCATTGATCACGATGGGCAGCTGACCAAGCGGGCTCTAAAAGCAAGGTCTGTTCCTCCTGCGATGCTTATCGCCCTGCCTCTGCTCCTGTCTGATTCTTTGCACAAGAGCTGAAAACAGAAATACTCTTTGACAGCTTAAATAACCAAATTCAGAGCGTGGCTTCCTGTTCTGACTGGTTCTTCAGGATTAGAGCAGAGTTTTGCATGCTTTCCCTCTTCTTGCCTCCCCACTCCTTTTTTTTTAACCAGGTACAGCCTCTTTTCTAATTACTTTGTTAGGTTTCCTCGCTGTGTGTAACAGAGCTGCCGTGTGCGTGGTGGGTGGCATGCCTCTTACCACTGGGAAAGCTTTGTTTCTTCCCCAGTATCTCGTTCTGCCCTGCATGCATCAGCTTGTTTATGGCCACTGCTACTGCAATGGCTTCGTGTTTTCCTGTTAAATTAGACCAGATAACACAGCTCTCTCTCTTGTGCTGAAAGCATCCAGCACCCTTCTCACTGCTCCTCTCCTCCCCCTGAGGTGGGTCTGCAGCAGGAGCCTCATGCAGGAGGCACTGCTCAGGTGTTGGGTCTCTTACCTACAGGTTTGCTGCAGTGATTTATGGCTCAGTCATCAGGGTACCATTCTTGGCCATGAAGGCACGCTGCTGGCTCACGGCTGACCTGCTCACCACCAGGACACCCAGGTCCTTCTCTGCAGAGCTCCTTTTCCAGCATCTCTGCCCCCAGCCTTACTGATGGGTGCAGTTATTCCTCCCCAGGCATAGGGCTCTCCACTTGTATTTGTTGAACCTCATCAGGTTTCTCTCTGCGCAGCTCTCAGCCTGCACAGGTCCTGCTGAATGGCAGCACAAGAGGGGCATTACATCTTCTGGCCCTCAAACAGCTGGAATCTGGCACCGTGTTCCTACAAGACACCTCTTAAGACCTTCTTTCCCCATTGGCCCTGATGCCAAGCCAGCTCATTTCCCAGTGGAGAGAGGATGTGGTGGGGGAGGTTTTCTACTGCAGCTGCCTCAGAGCTTTCTTCCTAATCTGAAAACGTGGAGCCAGGTTCTGCTTTTCCTTATCTCTTCCACTGTTGCTGATAGATCTAGGCCAAAATTCCTACATCTGATAACATCCCACTGTTCTCTTTACCCTGAACACAGCCAGTCATAGAATCACAGAATGGTTTGTGTTGGAATGGACCTCAAAGCTCATCCACTTCCAACCCACCCTGTGGGCAGGGCTGACAACCACTAAATCAGGTACCATGTCAGGTTATGGTTGTATGTTATGGTTATATAACGTGATGGTTATAGCACCTTCCATTGCTTCTTCCTCCTGTGTTGGAGAAAAAGAACATCCATTGCTTTTGCAGAGTGCCTGCATTCATTCCAAGTGAACTTAAAGTAATACCAGGCCCTTCTTACCCACTGAAATGCGTGATGGCAATAGATGGCAATAGATGATGTTCACTGGGGCTCTTCAGAGGGAAGCTGATGCTTAGGTGAGCACTCCCGTGCCCCCACAGCAAAGCGCAGTTCATGTAGCGGCCTGGGAAGCACCCCGAGCCCAGACAGACGTATTTACATCCTGTCAGGCGGTGATGAATGGCTGTGCTCGCGCGCCCTATTGCAGCATGCAGGATTTAGGCTGCTACCTGTCATCGCTGCAATTTCGTGTGCTTTGAGCTCCGTCTGTGTTTGTCCCAGCAGAGTGCACCTGCTTGCAGCGAGGAGCAGCTGTCCTGTGCCCTGTGTCCTGCTTCAGCTCCATCACAGCCCCGCAGCCCAGCTGTCCCAACCCCTGTAGTGTGGGATGCAGCACCCAAACAAACCGGGGCTGTGCCTGAGCTGCGAGCTGAAGAGCTGAGTGTGCAAATGGTGCATAAATGGGTGCTGGTAATCAAAGTGTTAACCTGACAGAGTGACCTGAGGGCAGGGTCAGCCTCAGCATTCCCACCTTTATGGCAGCAGAACCCAATCAAATCCCTTTTATGAGTACAGATTTCAGTGCCTGCACTTCCTTGAGCATTTCCCACTTCTGTTGTCTGGTGTTTCATAAAGGAAAATCCGGGCTGTTTCTGCCATCCCCCCATGGAGACGCAGTGCTTGGTGGTACTAATGCAGGGTTATTTCATTTACAGATCTCTTATCTCCGTGTTACGAGTAACTGCTCGCAGTTCTCGCCAGTTCTAAGGGCTTGCCTTTCTAATGGTGGTTGCAAGTCTGACCTTTGTCAGGACTATATCTGAATTCATTGGGTCTTACACAACGCGTGCATAAAGCCCTTAAGTTTCCTATTAGAATAGGGCAGAAGTTTGGGGTTGTTTTTCAGTCTGTGAACGTGTGGTATGTGTCAGTTCTGCGTGTGAGGTTCTTGCCAGCCTCCTGACCCCGGCGAGGGTTGGGTTACCTCCATTTCTCTCATGCTCTGATTTTTCCATTGCTTTCTGCAACCGACTTCGTTTCTGTCCAACAAGATGACTTTTTTTTGGCACAGCAGTGAGCTGGCACTGCATTTTTTTTTTACAGCTGTGAGGAACCATTACCAGAGATGTGCTCTTGGCTGTATGACGCTCCTTACATTAGCACAGCCAAACCATACTTGAGTGGAACTTGCAGCATCACGCATTGTGCTGCTTCATCTGTCCCCTATGAACCCGTGAGGTGCATTTGAGTGGGAGCTTTCCCATCAGCATCAGGCCTGAAGCAGGCACCAGGACTGGATCCTGTGTGCATCCTCTCTGTGCTGGGCTGGTGTTCCCATGGGGAACGAGCTGGCTTCAGGCTTTCTTTTCCCTCCCCCTCCCTGGGCTGAAACGGGGGAGCACTGCAGGAAGGTTCCCTTGGTGCTCCACATTCCCTACAGCGCTGGGCCAGGTTCCTGCCCTGAGGCTTTTCCCTTCCTCCCACTCTCTCAGGAGTGATGGAGCTGAGGATGGAATAGCGCCCAAAGGCAGCTGCTTCTCTTCTCATTTGACATATTCAAGTTTCTGAATGTGAAAGTTATTGCCAAGAACGCTTTCCCCTCTCTCTTGCAGGAGAGAAATTAAGGTCGTTTCCTACGCACTGCCTGCCTTTCCCAAAACCACTCACAGCGCTGCTTCCCCCCAGCTTCGAGTTTTTTAGCCCTTCCCGGAGCGAGGGGTAGGAAAACAAAGAACCAACCACCAACGGGCAGCCCCCTGCGCTGCTGCTCGCTCCCTCCCGCACCGAGTCGCCACGTGCGTGCCGGTGGGGCGTGGCCGAGCCCAGAAGGGGGCGTGGCCTCGTGCGAAGGGGGCGTGGTCGTGACCAGAAGGGGCGTGGCCGGGGCACTGCCGGGCCGCTCCTGCGCAGTGCGGCGGGTGGCGGAGCGGAGTGGGGCAGAGCAGAGCGGAGCAGAGCAGCGGGGCAGCTGGAGCTCCCCATGCCGCGGGGCCGGGCGGCCGTCTGCCTGCTGCCTGCGGGGCCGGGGCTTCGCCATGATCCCCTATTTCTCCGACAACGCCGTCATCTCGCAGGGGACCATCGCTCAGCTGTGAGTACCGAGCGGGACCGGCCCCGGGGCGCTCGTAGCGGGAGCCCCTCCCGACCCTTCCCCGCCGTGCCGCGGCCCCGCCGCCGCTCTCAGCAAACTTTTCCCGGCTGGCAGCCGTGGGGCAGCTCGCAGCCTTCCTGCCGCGCTTTGCTGGCGCTTCGGAGCTCGTTCCCCGCTGTTGAGCCGGAGGCACCCCCGGCTGCTGCCGGTCCTGCGCTCAGCCCGCAGACCCTTTGGGACAAATCCCAGTCATCTCTTCCTTTGTGGACGATTCGAGTTGCGTCTGTGGGAAGGATTAATGGGGGAGATGCCCGCTGTGGGGCGTAGATAAGGCTCCGGCGAGCAGCGCGGTCCGGCCACGCGCGGTGTTCCCGCACGGCTGCTGGGTTATCTGCTGGGTGCGGGGCCGCCCCGGCTGAGCTCCGCGGGGGAATCGGTCCCGCCGCTCCGTGGCTCCTTCTAGAGCAGCGTGGGCAGTCAGCTCCGTTCCGTGTCTCTGAGCAGTTCAGAAACGACCCGAAGTACTTACAGCCGGCCGCTTTTAGCCCCTCGTGGCGTTGCCTGTTGTATTACAGCATTCCCTGCGGCTGCTGGTAGCGAAGGTTGAACAGCAGGAAGCAGGATGGGAAATACCCCGTGCGTCCCACGGTGGGGATGGCAGGGCACGAGGACACTGGCAGCCCGGGTAGGAAGGAGCACCCATCCTTCTCTCTGGGAAGGGAGATAGGGGTTATCAGGCAGCCAGCCTGTGCTGTCCTGGCCACGGAGATTAAGGGCTGCGAGAGCCGCTGAGTGCTCACATGGGACCAGTGCTCTCAATCAGGGCGCTGCTTGGGACTGGCGTAATGAGGGTCTGCTCCTAACAGCAAGTTCCCGAAGGCTTAGATGGTATTAAGTGTCCTTATTTCTTTTTGACCAAGACCTAAAAATCCCAATTTTGTTGATTGTTCTGCTGAAAATGTGTTCTCTGTGGACTGGGAATGGCGGAGGTGGCCCAAATGCAGTCAGGACCTCCGGTTTCAGTGCAGTCTGTGTTCAGCTCAGGCTGTCAGAGCTCAGCAGAAATCGCTCCTGTTGACGCTTTTAGGCAGTGACAGTCAGCTGCTCGGGGGCTCGTTTGGTTTGGGTTCACGAGGGCTCCCGTTGCAGTCCCAGACACTTAGGCTTGGCAGAAGGCTCCCAACTCATGGCTGCAGCTCGTTGGTGTGGGATTCAAAACTTCTTTCAGTCTCATGAAACTCCGAAGCAGCTGATGGCGAGACGGGAGGAAAAAAGCAGAACTTCAGACAGCGTGCACATACCAAAGGATTTTGTACAGGAGAAGCCTGGACAAGTTGCCATAGATCAGCTCTTCCTGTCTGCGATCACTTCCTTTTCCTTTTGCCAAGTTTTAGGTATCTTAGCACATTATCAGTGTCCTGAAGTGTTTTTTCCGTGGCCCTGTGATAACGCCGTTCTTCTGCCGGATCCTTCTGCTTCCCACCTTCCTCTTTATTTAGGGAGTGGGGCCGGGCCATGCAGTGCTGGGGAAGCCCCCGCTGCGCTGCTGCGCCACATCACTGTGTCACCCTTGAGCAGCGAGGGATGCAGGCAGGCAGCAGCAGGGCCTGGCACTGCTGGGCACAGTGTGTGTTTGGGGCTGGTTAACCATTTTCTCTCTGCCTCAGCTACAGCAGCAGTGAGAGCCCTCCCTGTGCCCACGTGTTGGAGCTCTCCAATGCTGCTTACTGCCTCATCCTCAGCACTTCTGCAGCCTGAGATGGAGCTGAGGTTGTGAACTTGTTTTCTGCTTCCCATGGCTCTCCTGCTTGCTTCATACCACCATTTCCTGTTACAGAATGTTAACTGATGGTTTTTATGAGGACTCCCTGTGCCGTGTCCCCATACCCAGGCAGCATTAGCCCTGTCCTTCCCCTCCCTGCCCATTTCCTCTGTCTTCAAAGCCCCGTGGCCACGTCTTCTGCTCTCTGAAGCACCTCCATGACACACCTTAACTCGTGCCCTGTGCTGACGTCGCAGGGTGTGAGGCTGCTGCACAGGAAACCTTGCAACCTTTTTATCTACTCGCTGTGCCCTGCTGCCAAAATATCTCAACCTCTCAGCACAACCAGACTGCGCTCCTCCAAGCAGAGAGTTATTGGAAATCATTAATCGCATCTCTGAGTGCTGCACCTCTGGAAGTGTTGTACCTTTGTGTTGAGGATCAGTGCTGGAGATGCCCGGAGGGAGCAGCAGCGATCCCATCCCCACTCCCAGCTCTGGCTGATCGGGGCTCAGCGCAGTGTCAGTGTCAGCACGCGCACGGAGCTTTCCAGCTGTGTGTGCAGAGCAATGGAAGCGTGCAGCCTGCCAGCAGCAGGGCTGCTGGGCTCGTCCCATCCTTCTGTGAGATCAAACGCAACGTGTAAGAGATCTATGCTGTTCTCTGGTTATTAAAAGCAATGCAAATAAGTTGCGGTAATTAAGTAGGAGCAGTGTGCTGCCTGCCGAGCTGATCATTAACTCAGCCAGGGCTGTGCTGTTCCGAAGTACTTTCCTGTTTGCCTTTTCCTCTTACTCCTCGGAAGTTCCCGGAGTTTGTCTTTCTGACACTTCCTGGGGGGGCTGGGAGAGGGACAGAGGTGGTTGTCAGCCACTAAGCGAGGCCTGGGGCAGCAGAGGAGGGCTTGCATGGCAGTCCTGTGCCCAGCACTGCTGGTGGGAGCACGGTGCCCAATGAAGCCTTGCTGGCTGCCAGCTCCCATGGAGTGGTCCCCGAGGGGCTGCCTTTGAGCTCTGCCTCTTCGTGCAGCTTCTGCGGATGCTCGAGACTCTGGAAATGCTTTGGATGTTTTTGAGGATTACGAGGCAGAAGGACCAGAGTGAGATTATCAGCAGAAAAGGGCCTTTTGGGGCCGGTTCATGGGCTGCCTGGGGTTGTTTCACAGGGCTGCACTCCCTCGTACCTTTGTCAGAGAGCCCCTAGCTAAATTATTGCTTAATTGTCTTCAACTGCTTCATGCTGACTGTCCTGAAACATTGCTTCTAACTTGTTTGTGAGGTCAGAGAGAGTTTAAGGTTCAGGGTCCCGTCCGGATGAGCTGTGCAGGGCTGCTGTCTCCTCTGCATCACTCTGGCAAACGGCATTTAAATTATCAGCCCCTATGGGCTTAAAACTTGTTCAGCAAATCGTTTTTTTCCAGTGTAATGGATCTGATGTGTGCAGAGCCATTCTGCAGTTGTGGTTTCCAGCCACGGTGTTTCGGAGCAGCTGGCTGAAGCCTTCTTTTTCCACAGATACACGAGGTGATGTGTTCAGAAGTCGCTGCCTTGCTTTGTGTTGCAGTGGGGAAGTTACTGGAGCCTGGGAATGGTCACTGTGTGGGATCATCCCAGTGTTTGTGGCAGGGCGCAGCCCTCTGCTTCACACACATCAAGTGATAGCAGCTGGGGGAGAAGAGAAGGCCGTGTGGGTGAGTGCTGCAATCCAGCCATGCACTGGTGTCGGCTAAGGGGGATGGAGGAGTCCTGCCCCTGAGAGCTTCTTGGTGTTGGCAGCTTCTCAAATGTGGGCATTTTTAGGCACAGTAAGCCCACAGGCTCTTTATTCAGCGTGTTCTGTTGTTTATCCCATACTTATCCAGCCCTCATCGACATCACGCTCAGCCCTTCGGGGTCTCCTGCTTTCCTTGCATTAAGCCATGTAAGAAGTAGGTTAAATCCCTAGACTGCTGAACCACGAATGATTCAGTCCTTTCTTTAAAACAAACGACCTTTGTCACTTAGCAGTGAAGCCCTTGCACCCTTCACACCGTGGCCCTACACGGGCTGTGCTGCTCCAGCTGGGCTCTGTCTGCTGTCAGGAGCTCGGTGTGACTGCCCGCTCCTGGGTTTGCTTTGCATGCTGTTACACCTGCAGCTTTTTACTGCAGAAGTGTTGCATCTGAACTCTGGGTGAAGCTCTGGGGTGGTCACAGAGATGACGGAGTTCAGTTCATGCTTGGGCAAGACCACGGTGCCCAGCGGGGTGCTGTGCGGTGGGCAGCAGCTCAGGGCTCCGTGCCCATCCATCCAGCAGGGCGGGTGGGAGCCTCCCATGGGCAGGTCGGCCTGCAGGAGCATCTTGTGGTCAGCAAATGATAAATGACTCTGTCAGACCTCAATTTAAGGGGAAACATCATCTGCACAAAGCTGCAGATGCAAAAAGCTATTGTTAGTTTTACCTTTGTCCTCTGGAACTTGGTCTGTCCATGTCTTGCATGCTTTCTGGAACTCAGTGCCCTCAGCTGATTTTCTCACTTTTCCTTTTTAAAGCTCTGTGAGTTTCGTTGGCTGCTCTGTTGTTGTTGGGTTGTTCTTGTTGTTGTTTCTCCCTTTATTTGCTTTGAGAAAGAAGTGGAGAAATCCCAAACCCAACGCAAAGCAGAGCAGCTGCATTCCTCTGTGTGTCGCAAAGCTGGAGAGCCAGCTTGCCTACATACAATTTGTCAGCACCGCTCCTGCCCTGCTGCTGTTTTACTGCGATGGGAAAGTCGTTGGGAAGCAACCAGAGGGATATCCGTGTGCCTTGGAACGAGCAGGCTGAGCACCTGTCTGTGAGCTGGGGTAAATACAGTCTCTATAAGTCTCTAGCTCAAAATTAAGCAAATTTCTATTTTAGAGCCATTTTAAAGCTCTCTAAGAGCCTTTCCTTGAGGTCCCTTCCAACCCAATCCATTCTATTGTTTTCCCTAAAGCACGCTCTGTTCTTGTTGGACTTCTCTGGGTCTGTGCCCCGCAGCCGCGCTCAGCGTTCCACCAATCCCACTCCTTCAGTGTGTGTTTTCTAACTGGGATCGAATGCTTTTAGGAAATAGGAAGGCCTGTTTTGAGGACTGCAGGAACTTGGCTGCCAAAGCGCCCCGAGTGCTAATTCTGATGAAATTCAGCACCTGACTGCTGTGTGGGTAAACACGTCTGGGATTTCCACTCTTCGGAGTTGGAGCTTTTGTAAAACAGAACTTCATTTAATGGGTTTCCAGTCCGAGACCTGCTCAGCAGAACTTTGCAGGCTCCTCGTTTCGAGTTGGAGCGCTGTAAGTGCGCTCCAGACAGCAGTGCTAAGCTCACCTTTAGCTGGAAGCCAGACGGAGGTAATAGCAGTAAGGTAATGTGCGGAGTCACAGATGCCAAACTGCTGCAGGGCTGCGTTCGGGGATGCTGTGTGTGGTTGTGCTCCCCTTCCTTTCCTTTCCTGTGGGCAGATGAAGTGTGCCTGGTTCAAGCAGTGCTGCTTCCACACTGCTCGGTAATCTGTGAGTGTCTGTATAGTCACACTGCAGCGTGTGTAGCTCTGCTACGTGGACATTGCATGTTCATTCTGCCTCTCGCCCACCCTTCCTTTCAGCCTTTCCTTAAGCCCGGGGATGCAGTGGTGCTGTCAGACACCCCACAGCCCGTCAGCTTCTGTTTAACGTGGCACGTGGTGAGTGATTAATGGAAATTATTTCAGGAATAAAGGGCTCCTGGTAAGCTGATCCCCATTCAGAGAGCCGGCAGAAAAGCGGAGTCGCAGCAGCATCGCCTCCAGGACAAACTCACTGCATTGGTGGGGGGAAGAGCTGGGTTGGGAAGCGGTGCTGAGTCTGTGCTTTGAAATGCATCAGAATTAGATCTCCTGGTTTGACCTGGAGGGCTTTTCCTGATGTCTCATTGTCAGTGGAGCACCGGAGCGCTGCCCCGCACCGGCACAGCGTTGCTCCTGGAGCTGGGTACCACTGTGGGGTCAGCCCGAAGTGATGCTGTGGTTCTTTGCTTTGCAGCTTTAACATGGGTCTGGAGCTGTGTTCACCTCGCTGATGGGAAGGGCTGTGCTGCTTTTATTGCCTTGTCTTTTTGGGATCAGACGGGCCTTGTGTGCGGGGAGGATGCGATGAGAATGAAAGCGCTGAGTGCTGCAGAAGTGAAAATAGTGAGCAGATAACTTCCTTCTGTTCCATGAGTGGCATTCGACGGCCTCTTGGTGATTTTTGTGATGCTTTTGGTAAACGAGCATCTGCTTCTCTACGGCACAAAGGAAAGGCTTATATTATTCAGCATTGATTTCTTTGCCTGGAGACAGAGTGACCCTTGTTTTGGTGCTTCGTTTCGGGGCTCTGTTGTGCGCTGAGGGCGGGCAGTGGGATGGTGTGACTCCTCCATCTTGTGCCATGACCTGGGCAGCAGCGGGGCCACGAGGATGGCTGGGCGCTTATGGGATAGCCGGTGCAGTGTGTCAGGCCCTGGATCTCCATCTCTGAAGTGCTGAGCCTAAATATAGGGCCTGGCAGGTGTGGGGCTGCACGGTGACCTTCGTGTGCCCGGTGTGACTTGGGTTACGGCGGTATTTAAGGTCATGGGGTGCTCTGTGGTGCAGGTGGCAGCTCTGCCTGCCAGGCCAAACATGGCCGGGTCTGTGATGGCTCTGAGGGCCGCCACGTGTGTGGGGCAGCCCTGGCACAGTGTGGGGTTTGTGGTTTGAGCTGACACACGCTGTGTGTGAACACTGAGCTTCCCATCACTGATTGCAGACAGTCGTGTGGTTTGACAGTGATCAACAAGGACTGTGTTGATTCTGAGGGGTGGAAGACAAGCGTGTGCCAAGCAGAGGGTGTTCTTTGTGAAGGTAACTGGTCAGAACGCTGTGTTTTCCCTTTCAATCTTGAATGCCCATGGGTGTTCAGGCTGTGCGTGGAGCAGCAAGAATGGCACGTGGGGCTCCATCTGGGAACGTCCTGACGTGGAGGCCCAGAGCCTTTTGGGGCCTGTCATATAGAGCAAATTCCTTTCGCAGCCTCGCTTCCCATCCCAGTCTTTTGCTTGAAAACGACACACAGAATCAATTTCTTCTGTAAACATGGAGTGCCCGGATTTCTTAGTACCATAATCGCGCGAGCCGCCCCGTTTCTAGTTGGTGAACTCTGCGTTGCTGTAGGAAACATGACTCTGTGTGTCTCTGCCCTGAATTCCAGAGCCCGGTTTGCACAACGTGTTTCCCTGTTGCTTTGGGGGATGTTTTGCTGTCTCTCTGGACGGGTGCCCCAGAGCTGCTGTGGGTCGAGCAGTGATCCCACAGTGCAAGTGGAAAGCGGTTCTCATTTCCCTGCTCAGCTGATGTCTCTGTTGGAGCCAGCAGAGGGGACGGGAAGGCTCAGTGAGGGAGCGGTGTGTATGTTGGTGCAAACGGGGTACAGCTGGTGCTGCGGATCTCTGTGATTCTATGTGATCTGTGCAGGGAGCCCCAGCTCGGGCTTTGCGTCAAACGTCTGAGCTGGAACGTGTTCCCACGCTGTGTTTGTTTTTCTTATTGTGCCGTTTCTGAAGTTGCAGAAGTGCTGAGTTGCAGGAGCCCAAAAACCACTTCCCTTCCCGCTGCCTGCAGCGTTGTCTCTGCTGCTGACAGCACTGCAGGGCTTGTGTTGGTGAGCAGCTCTCTTTCTACTCTGCCCTGTGCTCACTGCTGTTTTGGCTGTCAGAGAGGCCTGGACTGTCAGTGAGTGCTGCCAGCTGACCCTGTTACACAAGTGTCAGTGCAGGGCAGCGCTGAGGTTTCTCTTGCCATTCCCATTTCCCGGTTGTTGTGGGCTTTGTTTTGTTGTTCTTAGTGCCTGGTACTGCTTTGCTGTACACAGCCCTGAGAGTTGGCCTGTGTGTGAGGAGACCTGGGTGCCCGCATCCTTCCCCTGGAAGCATTGCTTTGGTACCAGCACTTCCATCTCGGGACGTCCCCGATGGTGCAGCACAGGCTGAAGGATTGCTACTGCGACTTGTAGGCTTTGCTAATAAAATGAACTGGGTGCAAACTGCTGTGATTGCCAGGGCATTGGGATGTGCCACGGCCCTATAAAAGGCCTTTGTGCCCGTGTGCATCTGCCTTGTTGGAGCTCAGAACCTCATTTGACATCCCCACCAGGAGAATGGAGAGATGCCCAGGCACATGCTTGAGGTTATGGGGAAATCCAGCTGGAACTCAAGCTTTTAGCGTTCTTGCAGATAGAACAACGTAACAGGCAAAGCTGTTAGAGCAGTCAGCCTTGGCTTGAGGAGTGGGACAGCCTGTGCCATGCTGGCCCTGGGATCTTGGCCTGTTTGATTCCTGCACGCTGCTGTCTCTGCTCACACTGAGCTCTGGAGACACGTGCTGGTGCTGCCCTGGTGTACCAGTGCTGCCCATGCTGGGTTCTGCTGCTGCATGGCAGCTCTGTTACTTCCCAGCCCTTGGTCTTAAGGGAAGGGAACAAGTAGTCATTTTTGTATCTGTCTAAGCAGAGAAAGCATCTCTGAAGTTCCCGGTCTCTTCTTTGGTCGAAGAGAACAACCCCAGCTCCTTCCTCAAGGCACAGCGCTGCCGGGCGCGCGCGCTGCCAGGGACGCTCCCATCCTGTCTTATCATACTCATCAACCATCCTGTTGACTGTGGGATTGTTCCTGGCTTTCTTCAAAGCACGTATGACGATCTCATCAGTTCTGAGAAGGGCAGGAGCCCTTTGCTGTGCAACAGGATGGGTTAATTGCAACATCTGCAGAGAGCCCTGCTCTTTCCGTGTGCCGCAGCATCTCCCTGAGAGCTGCTGGAAGATGTGCTCAAAATACTGACTGCTGGCGGAACTCCAGGGCTCTTGATATTGCCACTTCCCTCTGTCCTCGTGTGACCTCGTGAAGGGCAAAATCAGGGCAGCAAGCGATGCCTGAGTTTAACCACATTACGGTCTTGCTTTTAATTTGTCAGTCTTTGAGTTAAACAGCATACAATTTGTAAATAGCACTTCTGAATCTGTTCCACGTGTTCATTTTCTTCAGGCTAACTGCTGCAGGGAGATGTTTGTTCCCAGGGGGCATCAGCTGTGTCCCAGCCACAAAGCTCGGGCTTAACGGGGTTGTAATTAGAGCAGTGCGTGGGCTTGCCCTATTCATCACCATGTAGAAATGTGCATCTTGACTTTCAAACTGAGAATGCAGCCATCGGTTACTGCCCTCCTCCTGCTCAGGTTCCCTCTCTGCGGGCAGAACAGCACCGCGGGTCGAACCTCTCTGTTGCTGCTCTCCTTTTAAAATCAAGGCAGCGTTTCTCTCGCTCAACTCTTGTCTCTTCCCTTGCAGCATCAGCGAGAGCTTCCTCACCGTGAAAGGAGCAGCGCTCTTCCTGCCACGAGGGAATGGCTCATCCACCCCCAGGGTCAGCCACCGGCGCAACAAGCACGCAGGTAACTGCTGCTGCCATGCTCTGTCCCGGCTCACCTCTTTGCAGTGTGTTCTTGCTGGAGGACATGTGTCTTGTTTTACACCAGGTGTGAATTAAAGGCAAAGCTTCCAGCCTCAAGGCTCTTAGATAAAAGGTTTTGGTACTCTCTTGTTAATCCAGCAAAATCCAACAAATGAATGACTCTGGGGCATCGCGGAGAGCTAAGAACGAACCAACCTGCCCTCACACCCCAAAACTGTCATGCTGTAGCTTTGGTATGAGGGAGGGGCTGCAGGATTGCACAGGAAAACTTGAGGTTATGATAAGAGGTGAGTAATTGTCTGTCCCAATCTGAAACCAACTGTGCTGATGGAAGAAAAGGAGCGCACTCACCTCTGCGTGGTGGTGAGGAAACCTCTGACCAACATCAGTGTGACTTCTCAGACGTGAGAGCAGGGTGAATAATGCAGAGAGGCAGGCACGGTTCCACCCCCCCTTATCACCTGCAGGTTTGATTTGTTGTGTTTTTACTTTTGCTTTGGCTCTGTTTGAGAAGTCATTCTGGATAATGAAACTCAAACATGTGGAGGTAGGCTGCTTTCCCTGCTGCGTAAGGTGCTTATTCACTGATGGTGTTTCGCGGCCATCAGATAGTGTGGGGTTTTCCCCTGCTATTAAACACTCAGCAAGAAAAAAAATCAATGTTGAGACCTTTGGGCTTTTGTGTATGGGGCAGAGCCAGGAGGCTGGAGTCTGCTTTCTGTGCCTAGAAGTGACCACCAGAAAGCAATGTGGTTTATTCCGGGTGCTGCCTCAGGTCTGTTTGGTGCTGCTGGCCTGCACAGCAGCTGCAGAGCTTGGTGGAAAATAGTGCTGCTTGCCTCATCAGCACAGAGCTTTCAGGAGCTGGGCTGCCAAGAAAGCAAATCTGGTGTGTTGTAATTGCTTTCAGCAAGGTGTTTTGTGTTTAGGAGGCTGGCTTGCCTGAGGGGTGGGATTTTTCTTCTTAGACTCTACTCGTTTCCAGGGTGAGATGTAAGGAGGCATCAGTGCTTGTCCTTTCCTTGGCCTCCCTGCTCAAGTGGTGTTTTATGGCACTTGGAGATCTCATGGGGAAGTGTCCTTCGAATGAGTGTCTGCCATGTTTCTTTGTGTGCTTTTCCAACTTACAGTGAATACCAGCAGACCAAGACACCAAGGGATCAACGTGTCACATCTGTGCCACCAAAATTAAAGCAGTGATGTAGGGAAAGCAGCCCTGAGGGGTGAGGTGGCTGCTGGCAGTGAGCTCAGTGCATGGCAAAGGAAAGCGTCTCCTTTCTTGGCTTCCAGCAGGCCATGCTCAGCTTTCATTCCCGTGTGTGTGTTGGGACTTTATCTCTGGCACGTGGAATCAGAAGGGGAGCAGGGAGCAGCCATAAGGTGCCAGCACAAAGCTGCAGCCCATGCATGCAGTGGTGTTTCAAGTGGCCACGAGAGCATTTCCTAGGAGGGCTGAGGGACCTGGCAGAGCTGCCTCCCTAACTCAGTGCTGGAATCCAGCATGAGGAACAGCTACCTAACAGGAAATAATTAATGCTCACAACCATTTCTTTAACTGTATCACCTTCAGAAATGGAAATCACTGGCTGCTCTGGCTGTCCCCCCCAACCCAGTTCCCCGGTGGTCCCGCACTGTGCCATTGGCACACTGGCCACGTGCTGGGGGCTGCCTTCTGCACTCCACCAGCACTACAGAAGGCCTGGAAAGGATGCGGGTTCCTGCAGCTCCTGCCATCTCTGGGATATTGTAAATCAGTTTTAAGATCCCATCCAAGCTGATGCTTTGCGCCCAGCCTGCCAGCTCGGAGGACAGACAGGCAGCTGCTCACTGCTGCACAATGTGATAGGAAGCAGCAGTCGTGCCACGAATGCCAGCAGAGCCAACAGCTCTTCACAGGACAGGATGTGATATCTTTGTGCTGATTCTGGCATGCTAAAACCTGTCCTTTGCTTTTTCTTCATCCAGCAAGCTTACAGAATGCCTTGTGTGTTTGGGGCTGAAAATGCTGCAAGCTGATCGAAGCGGGCCAGGGAGGCAATGCTTTATTTCCAGCTTTGGAGCTTCCAAAGCTCTGAGACAATCCAGGAGTCCTGCTGGTTGTTCTGTCTCTGGGAACATCAGCTCTCAAACTGTTTCCTACTGTTGGATTAGTGGGAGCAGTAGGTGGGAATGGTGATGTTCTGGGGAGGGGAAGACTGAGGTGAAGCAGCTTTGGTGTTGTGCTGCTCGGTCCCTGTGAGCTCAGTGCTGCTGGACTTGCAGGCACTGGAGCAGGGGAGTGCTGCCCCTGGCCCTGCTGCACTGCTGCTGAGGCCTGCTGAAGCTGAGTGCCTCTGCCAGGGGTTGTAGCAGTGCTGACATGGGGAAATCCTGTCTCCCACCGCTGCCCTTGAGGCCATGCATCCTATAGATGAGCTGGCCCTTCCTGTGCCATCTCCCTGAAGGAGCCCTGTGCCGTGCTGAGAACAATGTCCTCTGCAGGAAGTGCCTTCGGGTGCCTGTCACCTCTGCTGCTTCGTGTGTCACTCCTGCAGTCCCACCCCCAGCTGTAAATGCTCTTCCAGGGCACTGACTCATTCTCCGTATACTGAAACGTGTTTAAAGGAGGAAGGAGGAGGAGAGCAGTGCCTGCTGTGCTCCACAGAAGCATTGTCCCCCCCCATAGTGAGGGCTGCTTCAGCCCTGCTCTTCCATTGGCCGTGGAAGTCACCACGATGCTCCCATGGGCACCTCTCTTGTCTGTCAGATACCTGCTTTAAGGGTCCTGTGCCACTCAGGTCCTTTTAAGAAGACTTTGTAGACCAATGCAGGAACTGACTTATTTTTCTTCTGCTTTTCTTGGCTTCACCAGTAAAAGAGCAGTGGTTGTTTTCTAGGAGCAGTTACGGTTGCTTGGTTTTTGGGTGGTGGCTGTTGGGTACTTTTGGATGGAGTTGGTATGTGAGTGTATCGGGACACGTGGTTCTCTAAGATGGGACCATATCTCACTTCAAAGAGGGCTGTTTTGTCTAGGTGAGAGTTTTCTTCAAAGTAATTAGCAGGTGTAAAGGAACTGGCAGATTCCTGCTTTGAACCACATGGTAAAGGAGATGTTGACCCATTGGCTGGGGTCCATTTCTGCCTAGTTTGCCTTGTCTTTTAAGGAAATGGAGAGTACTGAAGTGCTTTTTACTTCTGTTAGATAACAAGATTTAGCAGCAGAGAGCGTGGCAAGACAGGAACAGGTGAGCACAGAGCAAGGAGCAGCTGGCTGGTGGATTGAGGTTTGTCATCTCGGGTGGGTGGAAGCAGCAGTGCGCTGTGCTGTGTCGGGTTTCTCAGTGGCCGTTCGCTCTGGCTGGGCAGCCAGGAGCCTGCATGTGATTTGGAGCTATTTTTGTGCATTCACTTTGCCCTCTTTCCTGCAGGGGATCTCCAGCAGCACCTGCAGGCCATGTTCATACTGCTCCGCCCGGAAGACAACATCAGACTGGTAGGCTGGCTTTTTGCTTATCTGTTCTCCTGAATATAAAGGTTAAGTTCCACTCGACAAATACACCTGTGTAACTCATGGGAGCAGTGGGGTGTGTGTGTGTGTGTGTGTTCCAGTGGTTTCCTCATCAGATCCTGGGAGTCTTCACTGCAACTACAAGGAGAAAAAAGCAGCTCGTTATAAAAGACCCACCTAATTGATTGTGCACTGAGATAAACTGTATGGATAGCAGGCTGCCTTTGTCTGAGCCGAATGCTGAGTAGTTTTATGCTCAGAAAGTTCCGTAGCATTGTCTGGGAAGCTGGGTGAGTTATCTTGGTGTCCTATTCAATGTCAGCAGTAGGTGTCTCTGACCAGCATGAATGCCTGTCCTTCCATGTCAGTTCAGTTGGGTTCCTCACTATGCTCTATAACTGCTTGCATCTGAAAAGGCTGTGGCTTATCAGGAAGGAACATGCAAGATCCCCATGAGCTATGTACCCATGCTGATCCCTATTCTGTTTTTTTGGGGGGTTGTTGAAAAATCATTGTTACTGTTTATAACATTGATGTGCATTAAAGACCACCAGCAGCTGGAGAAGAGCAGTGGGGAATCCTTCTGGGATGTGTTGAAGTGCTCTACAGGGCCAGGCACGGTGCCAGTGTCTCTGCATCCTTCATCACACAGTAGCCTGAAGTGCCTTCCCTGTGTTGCCTTGGTGCATCTTAGCAACGTGTGCCCAAAGCAGTGTTGCCATCCTCAGAAGTGTTATCTGGCACCTCTGGTTTGTTGAATCCTCCTGAGCTGGGAGCTGGGCTGATCCTATGAGGATGGCTAGAAAACAGCCACGGTTACTACAGAATGCTTCAACTTTTACAAACGACTGTGGAAAATAATTTGCTGTAAGCAGACCGAGGGACCTGCTCCCAGATCTGCCAGGCACACCTTGCTGTCACGAAAATGTCAGTGAAAGTGATGGGAATGGGTGGGGGGTTCTCAGAGCCTTTCCAAATCCCAGCCAGGGTTAGAACCTTGGAAGCCATTGAACAAGTCATTGTTCAGCAATATCAGTGGCTACATTGTGTGATTTGGGACAAATTAGCCTTAACAGCTGAATGAGGACTTTGTGGGCTGAGACATAAACCCTTTTGTTCGCAGCTACATTTGGAATGCTGAAATCTTGCAGGAGGTTAAGTTCGATAGTCTACTTGAATTTAATTGATTCTTGACGAACGAAGGGTGTGCAGAGCTGCAATGGGCTCTCACATAAAATAGTAGATACAAATGAGATTTGAAATATAAACAGTACTGAGAGAAATGCATTCTCTTCTTGTGTTGGCTGCTGTCGCTCCGAGGGCAGACTTCACAGCTCGGAGGGCAGCAGAGAAATCTAATCCTCGAAAAACCTACACTTACATTTTGGAACAGCTCTTGTTTCTGTTGGAGCTGTTGGCAGAGCTGTGCAGCTTTCAGCGAGCAGAATCAGAGGAATGGTATGAGTGTAAATGCAGTGGGAAGGAGGAAAACGAGTTGGAAGTGTACAAACTGATATAAGTCTTCCTGGAGAGCAGCAGAGTGGGGAGCTGTGCGCTTCTGTGCGGTCAGTGATCAGAGGAGACTTCAGAGTGCTTTTTTTGGTCTTCAAATCGAACATCCCAGTGAGAAACGTGTTCCTGTATGAAACACCTGTTATCCTGTAGCATAGAAAAGAGGAAAGGTCAGTGTGAGCTTACATCTTGGAAGGTGCAGTTCATAAGGGCCAGTAAAACACCACGTTGTAGTTCTGATGAAACAAGAATGCAGCAGAAGATAAGGTTGGCTTGTGGGAAGGTGAGCCTGAAGCTAAGAGAAACATTGCTGGTCCTGGAAGGACTACAGAGGACTTGATGGGGATTTCAGTATCTTCATTTGGAAGGTATCAGACCATTTAGTTACTTGGTGCACACCTACTGTTGGGTGAGAGTTAAGAGCCAGTGCTTAATGAAAAGGCTGCTCACCAATCTGTCATCTGCTGGGCGTGTTGAGCCTCTGTCAGTAACTTTGGAGCTTGACTAGTTTACTATTAGCAAAAAGGATTATCTGCTCCATTAATGGTTCTTCTCTTTGTGGAAGAGTGTGAGTTGGATGTAGGGAGCCACAACAAGCCGTGCCCAGCTTGTCTTAATTGGAAAATCCCACCCCAGGGCTGGGAGCTGTGTGACCTTTGGCTGAAGTTTGTCTTGCCCTGTTCTAAAGGGTCTTGCATTGAGACTGCATTTCTAATTACTGCTGGCCAAATTGGTTTAGCACAGTGAGTTTGCTTATGTTAATCCTCTGGCTGCTGGACCGTCCTCGAGCAGCAGAACAGAACTCGTGTGTGGGTGCCCTGGGCTCAGGGCAGTGTTGGCTGCCTGCTCCTGTTCTAGGCAAGTCTTGGTTTGGATCTTCATATAGATGATGACTCTGACCACCAGGACCTCGGTGACTGCTTGCTCCTCCAGGTGGAAGGGCAGCCTTTGTGTTCCTACACATGGCTAGTTGTGCAGACAGCAGAGCTCACACCTTGAAGGCCTGACCTCTTTGACTCTCCATGTGACTCGAGACACAAGAAGGACAGTAAGGCTGGTTTTAGCATGTCTTATCCTTAAGAGATGGAGCGGAGCACAGTTTTGCTGAACAGAGCACATCTGCCCACTGGCGTTGGCATTTGGGGAGTTTGTTAGCTTTTGGTCCAAGAGAACAAGCCTAGGAACTGCAGCTAGCACTGCCTCCTGCCTGCACTGGCTGCTGCACCTGGCACTGGGGCTGCTGCCACACGCTGCCATAAACCTTGTGGTGGGTTCTGCCGTGTCCCATGGCTGAGATGTGGTGGAGGGTGAGATGTGAGGGAGCTGGAAGGTGCTTCCTCTGAGCTGGGAGGTGCCATGCTGGCCTCAGAACTGCAGGGTACGCTGGGGAAAACGGCACGCTTCTGGGAGATCCCACGTGGCGGTTATTTTGTGAGCTTTTGTTTGAAGGCTAAAATGACTGCAGAGAGAAAGCTCTCTGAGCATGAACTGCCATGGGTGGCCAAGAATGCTGACTTGAGGTTTGGGAGGGTGGCAGTGGGGTCTTGGAGAGTTCAGGCTCTATTTGCAGAGGATGTAGAATACCTGCGCTGTTCCAGCAAGAGGAATTCAGCGATGGGTCCCTGGCAGCAGGCAGGTGCTAGCCCACAGCTTGGGGCATAGCTGGGACACACCACATCCTGCTCAGCCACGTCTGCCCTCCACAGACCCCGCTCAAAGTTCAAGAAGCAGCTTAGCAAAAAGATCAACACTGAAGCCAGACAGTGTCTTGAGGTTGGGTTAGGCTGTCCGAAGTTAAGATGCGTAATGAAGACGTTTCCTTTCTAGAGATGTCAGTAGTTTCTCTTGTTGGGACCCTGTGACTAAAATAACTGCAGACAGCTTGGAACAGAGTCCAAGAAGTGTTGCAAGGAAGCGTTGCATACTGTGAGTGTGGATAGCAAAGCTGAGCTCCTTTCCTGGGCTCCCCAGCAGCGTGTCTGCAGGGAGATGCGCTCAGCTCACTGCGGCTCTCCTGCCTTTTGGCTTCTGGAGGAGATCCAGCCATGGGTACAGCCCCATAACTGAAATCTTTTCCTGCCAGGTGTGCAGTGGTGAGATCTCTTCTATACTGAGGAAACTGCTAGAAAAGCTCAAAGGGCCAGCAGGAAACCACTCATCAGTTAGTCTAGCTGCCTGGGAAGCTGAGAGCACACGGTTCAGGCAAGCTCTGGTTCACCAAATGTGTAATGCTGCACAAAGGTCCCCAGGCTGGGGCTGCTGCTTGCTCACAGCCTTGGTGGGGCACAGCAGGCTAACAGCCAGGTTTGCTGAAAGCACAGGAACATCCCACTTATTCAGGAGAGCGCTGTGAGAAGGGGAATAAGTTGCTTCTCCCTCTTCTGCTGACCACCCAGCTGAGAATCAGGCTGGCTGACCTCGTGCATCACATCACTGCTTCTGTAGCTCTCACTCAGTATGGCAGGGTGGCTTGTAAAGGTAGCGGTGTGCATCTTGCTGGCTCTGCTGCTGATGCCTCTCCTTTGTTTCCCCAGGCTGTAAGACTGGAAAGCACGTACCAGAACCGCACCAGATACATGGTGGTGGTTTCCACCAACGGCAGACAGGACACGGAGGAGAGCATCGTCCTGGGAATGGATTTCTCTTCTAATGACAGGTACTCACGCTGTCTGGGGGGGAAGTCCTTGTGTTGGCCCATGTGTCGGGTAACATTTAGCAATCACTGTCTGGTGTCTGCGCTTTCTGGGGACTGTTTCAGATTTCCCAGCCTGATGTCTTTCTCCAGAACCAGAGTTCCTCTTTTGCTTTTTGTAAGGAGGTAGCAAATAGGAGCAAAAGAGCTCAGGTCAGCATTTCCTCCACGCCTCAGGCTTGTGTGAGTACATGAAGTGCCCTAAGTGGCCTTTGAAAAGCAAGGTCCCATAGCCCTGTGTCTGCACACCAGGCACAGGGAGGACTTGCAGCAAACCAAAAAGCTGCAATTTGAGAAGTTGAGCATCAGGGTTCAGGAGAGCAACCAATGAGGAAGTGGCTGTCAGACAGCACTGTGCCAGGGTCATGGCACAGAGGCCTGATGGGAATGTCAGGGTTGCTGATGGCACAGTGTCTTCTCCCCAGGCATTAGTGTGTCGTCAGGGTTTAGTGCTTCTGCTTTCTTCATTTTAATTGCCACTGACCTCTCTGAGCGTTGGGGAATGTAAGTGGGAAGCAGCAGCTTCAGGCGTAGAAGAGGACGCTGATCTCTTTGAGGAGAGCAGAGGGGGCATGGAGCTCTTTAGAAAAGTTGGAATAAATAATGGTCTGTGTGAGGAAACTTTAAGTTTAAAAAGAAAAAAGATATTCAAAACATTTTAGAAGTTTTAATACAGCTGCTTTTTTCTAGCTCTGACTTTAAGCACAGAAATGAATCTCTCTGCTGACCCTAGTTGCTAGGAATTACTTTTGGGGTGGTTAGCATGGTCACTGGAAAACCTGTTAGAGCAGATTGGCTAAAAGGAGATTTTGCAAGCAGCTTGCTGATGGTGACAGCCATGCTTAATTTCAAGTGGCTGAATTTGGATGCTTTGCTCAAGTGATGCCTACTGAAGAGAGAGAGCAGTCCCAGCCTGTGCATGCACTCACAGCTATGGCTCAGGGATGCTCTCATGGTAGTGCAAGAATAACTTGTCCTTGCACAGGTTGCTGTGGGCATGTAGCCCGCTATTGGCTGGGATGCACCAGCACTGCCACCTTTGATAACTGAGAGCTCGCTGGCATTCAGTCTTTAATAACATAGCGAGGTGGTTTTAGCTGTCTCCTAGAGTTACTCAGGTTCTGGATGGTCACTCTGATACGCCCTCCCCTAGCCCACTTGCTATTTATAATTCCATATAGACTTGTTGCTATGGGCTCTGATAAGCGGTTGCTGAACACTATCACTAAAAATACCCCGGCCACCTTGGGAAGCCTTTTAAAAACATATCTTTCCATGAGCTCATCTCATGTTGTCAACAGAAATAGCTGCATGCTGCAGTGTCTCCTTGTGCCGGCCGCTCCGAGCCGTGCGTTTCTGGGGCTGTGCGTCTGCTGACCCGTGGAAGCCTCAGGTCTTGCCCTTTTCCCCTACTTCTCGTGGGCTAGCAGGGCTGGTAGGCTTGGTGGAAATCTGAGAGCAGCTAGAGCAAAGCATAGGAACAGGAGGC
Source organism: Pavo muticus (assembly GCA_016647715.1). Classification (NCBI taxonomy): domain Eukaryota; kingdom Metazoa; phylum Chordata; class Aves; order Galliformes; family Phasianidae; genus Pavo; species Pavo muticus. Next base: position 590,703 of record JACDJE010000270.1, on the reverse strand, counting down.
AAGTGAATCTGACCCTTCTTGAAGATGCTGCCTTCGTTATGGAGCAGTCTTAGAGCTTTGTGAGGCTGAGCTTTCTGGTCGGACAGCCTGCTGTGGGTTGTGCTGGGGTTCCCCTGCCCTTGTTTTGTTCCATCACTTAACTTCTGCTTTTTCATTGGCCTTCTGCTCAGCCTTGCAGAAAGCTGGTGACTGGAGGCAGAGCTCTGAGCAGCTGAGAGAGGAGTGGGCTTGCCGAGAGGTGTCTGCTCAACCACAGGGCTGGGAGGGGGCACGGGGCAGGAGTCAGCAGCAGGTGGTAAGCTGCAGTTGCTGACCTGCCCTGCTGACAGTCACCCTGCCATTGCACTGACCCCAGTTCCCAGCAGCTGTGGTTGAGGGACAAACAAGAAAACAAAGCTGTGCGTTGCAAAACCAGAAGTAGAACCAAACCCACTTGAGCCCGGGAGGGCCTCATCTGTAACGAAAGCCTTGAGCTGACCCAAGATTGAGCCCCTCTCACCTTCCGCACAGAGCTTGCTGCTTCTCAGACCCGTTTGCTCTTCTCCTGGGTGTATGTTGACCCTTAAAGCTTGCTTCAGAGAGTACTTTTGTACCCTGTATCTGGGTAGTAATCCTTGCCAGGCACCTAAACAAAACAACACTGGCTCTGTTCCTGAAGCAACGGTGGGATCTTCTTTTTTCTTTTTCTCCCAAATAAGCACGAACACCTGCACCCATTGCTGTGAAATTAGGATAACAGTGCTGTAGTGTGGCCTGACCTTCTCTTTTTTTCCCTACAGTAGCACCTGTACGATGGGTTTGGTGCTGCCACTGTGGAGCGACACCTTGATCCACCTGGATGGGGACGGGTGAGTGCCTTTGTACTTCTGGCAGAGGGTCTCTGTGTGCAGCACAGTCCATGGGGGAGGGTTCGAATGATTTCAGAGCCTCAGCAGATCCAGCAGGCCTCCTGCTGTTGACCTGTGCTGGGTCAGTAGACCTAAAGGCCCTGAATCACAGCGTCTGTGGCAGGGAGCACCAATAATTGATTTATCTGTGCACAAACACGCACCGAGACAGTGGCTCATGTGTGTGTTTAAGCTGGAGTAAAGGAGCTTTCACTGGCGAGTGGGTGTGTAGTGAAAGCTCCTTAAAGGGATCCTATTATGCGTTCCTCCACCACGCTTGCAGCAGGCAGCGTTCTGCTGAACACGAAATAAGAATGATGTCTCTCTGCCAAGTAGACGCCTGACTTGCAGGCTCCTGTTTGTGCCAGTTACAAAGGCTGTCCAGTGCAGCGCTTGGAATGACTTTTCTTTCCTTGGTAGCTGCCCCAGGATCACTTTAGCTGCGCTCTGTTCCCAACTGTGGCACTGAATTTGTGTTGCCAAGGTAAACAGCACGGCACTGTCTCACTGCCTTAGCTTTGTTCCTGAAGAGCAGCTGCTTAAAAAAACAGTCACCTTAGTGCTTTTAGTTTGCTATTTTGGTCTGTTTTCTAGCTGAGCTCAGCAGTCTGCATAGGGCCAGTCCTTCGCAGCTCTAGCCTGCTACAAACTCTATGCTGTGTAACTGGAAAGCTGCTTTTGGGACACGTTTTTACTGTGCCTCTTTTCTCCACAGCGGGTTCAGCGTATCCACGGATAACAGGGTGCACATATTCAAGCCGGTGTCTGTGCAGGCAATGTGGTAAGCACTCACTGCAGTCGGTCCCAGCCATCCTTTTTCCAGGGTGTATTGGCTTCTTGGGCTTTTAAAAAGCAGGTGCTGCTCTGCATTATTGGTATCCTGAGCCCTGTTCAACAGCCAGCACTCCCCTTCAGAGACAGGGAAGGAGGGCTGATGCCAGAGGACAAAAGCTGCTCACACCAGGGCACAGCAGTGAGCTGCTAACAGTGCTGGAGCTGCGCCTTGGGCTCAGCTGGGGGCAGGAGGAATAGGGTGATTTTCTTTGCAAAGCACTGCTGCTTTGGATCCCTCCAAAGCAGAGTTTGCTTCTGATAGGAGCACGTTTTTGAAATATTTGTCATAAATCAAGAAACACGCTCTGTACGTATTTTAGAAGTTTCCCTCTCCAGTGAGACATAATCACTGTGATAGCGAGAAGGAAAGAGAAGCTGCCTGCATTTTTCTTTCCTTTTAGGGTGGTTCATGTAAGAATGTGGTGGCCATTAAAGTATTTCTGGCTCAAGCTGCTTTGCATTGCAGTAATACATCCCCTGTCAGGGTGTCATGCTACTGTGTCACCCCAGTGGTTTTGACCTGGATCCTTCTGATCACAGTCAAAGATTTAAAACCAGCTAAAAATAGGAGAGGGGGATTTGTTTCCTAGCAGCAGCTGAAGAAACTTGTAACATCCCTGGTGCAGAGAGGAGGGAGGGCAGGCCCTTAAACACCTCTGTGAAGTCAAGCCCTAAACCCTTGGGTGTGCAGCTTTCTGTTCCAGTTCCCATGTGTCCTGGCCCTGCACAGAGGGATCTTTCAGAGCACCCTGTATCAGGGACATTGCTGTGCATTGTACTCTGGTGCAGGCAGTTGCATCGTGTTTTGGGGCCTCTGCCCTCTGAATTGTGGCCACCTTTGCTGCTATCTGGACAAGAGGAGTATATCTTGGTATGCTTCAGTGAAGCATGCAATAATCCACACCCTGTCCAGACAGCACCAGGGGCTGCTGCACACAGCACTGGGCTCTGTACCAACCGATGGGACACGAGCAGCATCCTGGGTTTGGCAGCTGCTTTGTGCTCAGTGCTATCCTGGTAATCCTGCAAGCATTTTTCCCTTTCTAGGTCTGCTCTGCAGAGTTTACATAAGGCGTGTGAGGTGGCACGAAGCAACAATTACTACCCAGGGAGCCTCTTCCTCACGTGGGTCAGTTACTATGAGAGCCACATCAACTCCGACCAGTCCTCGGTCAATGAGTGGAATGCTATGCAAGATGTGCAGTCCCACCGGCCCGACTCGCCCGCCCTCTTCACAGACGTGTGAGTTGGTCTGGCTCTGCTGAGCTGAGCTGTTTGGCTGTCAAAGAGGAGCCCTATTTCCACAGAGTTTACTCTTAACTAGGTCTTAATGAGGAGGGATTTCCTGTTGGGCTAATAAACGCACCCCCAGTTAGGTAAACACCAGTGCTGGAAGTTTTGCCCTCCTGGGATGACTGCCTTACATCTCCTCCAGCCTCTGTTTCCATTCTGTTTGTTTACCTTTGGCTTTAGGCTCTCAGATCTTTGCGTGGTAAGTCCTGTGTTATTGCAGTAAGAGAGAGGTGTGGTGTAATCTGGTACCCGGGCCTTCCTGTTTGCTGGTTTGTACTCTGGTTTCCAGGCCTGGTGCCTTCCAGAACCAACAGGTTTCTCTGGACTTTGTTCTTATGCTGGAGTGTGTCTGAGCACATAGAACAACACGGTCCCTTTTCCTTACTCAGTTCTTTCAGCTGTGAAGTGTTTAGATACGGACCTGTGGGACTGAAGCTCTAAAGAAGAGCAGTGCCAGTCTCTGGGGAGCTCTGTAAGTGTGGAACAGGACCCAGTCCTCCAGCTAAGTGCTTGGATGTCTGCTGATGTCCAAAACAGCGACTAAAGTAGATGTGCAGTCAGTTTGGAAAGGCAAAATTTGCAAGCTGTGTCAATACACAAAGGGTTACAACCCCTGTAATGAGTAATTGCTGATGATACTGATAGCATGTAACTTTAAAGTACTCTGTGACCAGATGTGATGCCAAGCGTGAGGGCTTCATTGCCTGCTTTGTAGCAGAAGGAGTGATTTCATGAGCCCCAGCTGCTTTCCCACTGTAGTAGTGCTGTTGGTTGATTTGTGCTCACAGAGACCTCATTTTGTTGGAGTTCAGTGAGTGAATAATAATGCTGAGGTGGTTATTCAGCTGTGAATAGGTCTTCACACTTGATTGTTTTTTAATATACAAGGAAAACGCCTGAAAAGTTCTGGCAGGCTTTCAGATTAATGCTGTTTTGCAGCTTTTCCTCTATAAACTTTGGGTAGCCCCTTCTTTCCCCATTGGCAGCAATTGAATCATCTCCTGGGGACACCTGGACGGCATTCTCTTATCTGAGTCCTGGAATAATGCTGGAGGTTGAGGAGCCTGGCAGCTTGTGTGATTTCTATTCACAAACCACTGGTTGGACATTCGCAAAGCAAAGTGTCTGCGGGCGCCATCCTGGCAGCCTTGCAGAGGAACAGAAAGGTGGTGGGAGATGTGACTGCTGGGCCCCTTCTGAGATGATGATGGCTGAGGCAGCTCTGTACTGCTGCTCTGTTGCAACTTCCCCTGGTGTTAGCCAGGCTATTTTTGCAGCTGGTGATAAGGCCCCTGGCAGCAGGGGCTGGAGGAATGCGCAGAGGCTTAGCTGCACTCTCCTCTCCATGTAAGGAGCTTTGGAGCTGTTACCTTTCCAAGAAAGGTAGGGAGAGGTTTAGATATTGCTCCAGAGAGTATAATGCAGCCTTCCCAATTTAAATTTTACCAAATACCAGAGGTTCTGTGGATGACTGCAATGGATTAGGAGCATTCAGTTGGTCTCTCTTGCACAACTGGGAACATAAACTGGGCTTTACAGTCACCTGAATTCCCTTCAGCTGAAGATGTGTTTAGACAAAGTAGCGAGGCTGAACAAAACCAGCTCTAAAATCACCACGAATCCAGTTCCTTTCCCCACCCAGTGACTGTGTTGCTCTCTTCTGATAGCCCAACCGAGCGGGAACGCACGGAGCGGCTCATTAAGACCAAGCTAAGGGAGATCATGATGCAGAAAGATCTGGAGAACATCACATCAAAAGAGGTGAGCGGTGAGGGAGCAGCAGTGCAAATTAAGAGAGTTCTTTGTGCCATGGAGAAAGGCCAAAAGAAAAAAATACATGTGATGTCTTTGTGTTCCTCCACCCCACCCAGATACGCACGGAGCTGGAGATGCAGATGGTTTGCAACCTGCGGGAGTTCAAAGAGTTCATTGACAATGAGATGATAGTGATCCTGGGGCAGATGGACAGCCCCACTCAGATATTTGATCACGTCTTTTTGGTGAGTCTGAGAGGGGGTTCCAAAGAGTTACAGCTGTAAACACACCTAACCCTTCTCACACTGTCTTGGTTAAAGCAAGAGAGAGAGAGAGAGGAGCTTCAGGGGCCTCTGAAGGAGGGTTTGGCTGATCCTGAGGTTGTGTACGCTGAAGCAAGACACAAGACAGCAGTGCTGTTTGAACACTTCTTGGCTGTGCTGAATTTTGCCAAGCTGTAGTCGCTGTCACTAGATGGTGGAAGGGAAAATGTTTTTAGTTCTAATTTCTTTTCAGGGCTGTTTCCACGGGTGTAAGGTTAGTTTTATAGCTTTAACTGGTTAGGGTACCCACATGTCAAACTATGTTTGGGGAGAGTGTAACTACAGCAAAAGGGGAGGGGAGCTGCTGTTATGGGCTTGTGTGAGATTCAGGTGGAATTACAGTTTGGTAACATGGAGAGCTCTGAGTTCATGTGATCCAGAGGGAACAGAGGGGTTTAACCAAGGATCCTGGAGATCAGTCACTTAAGGAAACATAAACGTTTCGCCTGTTAATGTTTTGCTTGCTTAGCTGCCTTTCATTGCTGCTGGGGCCTGTCTAATTACTGCACCTCCTCCTGATGAGTCAGCTCTGCTGGATTTCCCAGCCCTGAAGGAATGGACGCAGGTTTGGTTGGGCTGTCTGAGCCTATGAGGTTGGCTCGACTTGAAACAAAGCTGAATCCTTTTGGAGCAGCTGGTCTGTCCAAGCGGAGTCAGCCTCTCCCAGTCTCCTGAAGCTTAGTGCTGGGCTGTGGCTCGGAAGGGCTGGTGTATGTGAGAGCTCACAAGAAATTGTGGTGGGGTAGAGCCAGGAAACTTAAAGTACTTACAGTGTAATGTGTTTGTGTGGACTTGGTGTTCCCAAGAGAGCCTTGTTAGAGGATCGCAGTGCTAGTCAAAGGTAATGCAGGCAGTTCAGTCCAAAGCAGAGCTTGGAACCTTGGCTCTGAGTACATTTAATGGGAGCAAGACCATAATAAAGAGGCTTGCAGGCAGCACCAAGGAGGAGGGCTGTGGCTGATGTCTGGGACAGAAGTGTTTGCAAAGCAGGCTCTGCAGTGAGGAGGGGTGCTGCTGGGCTGGGCAGCAGCTTCTTCATTCAGGAGCACGTATCCTGCAAAGCAGGGGTCTCTGAGAGGCACGGAGCTGGTTTCTGTTGGGTGGAGACAAGAGCCCTGTGGGATCCTGCTGAGGGAGTGCTACAATACACTTACTTCAGCAGGAAGTAAGAGACCTGGTGATGTCACTGATTGTGGATCAGGGGACGGGAGAAAAGACTCGCAGCACTGTACTCTGTACCTGTGGGAATGGTGGTTCTCAGGCTGGAGTTAAATGGCCCTTCCTTGGCCAGGAAGAGACAGTGTGAAGCTGACTAAGGCAGTATGGCAATAAGCTTGTTGGCAGATGCTGAATAGCAAGCCGTGAGCAGGGCTGTTCTGGTGTCAGTGCTGCCTAGGTCCTTCATGCATTTGAGCTGTCCTTTTGTTAGGAGCTGTTTCTGTTTAGGGCAAGGAAGCAAAGAGCTCACATGCCATCGTTTTTGAAGAAAGCTGTTGTCTGGGTGGCCTTGATCTCAGCTGAGGTGTTTTGTTTGGGCAGGAAGCAAGCAGCCTGCAGGCCCTGAGCGTGCTGCAGAGATGAGGGTAAAGCCTGTTTGTGTCTCTGCTCACACGGGCTTTGAGTATGGGGAGAAGATGTGTGTATCAAGTGAGCTTACAGGGTTGCTGCCTTTGATGTATGAGATGGGTGTTTCATGTTTAAAGAGCACCTGGGTGGCTTTAAACACAAGCAGGCTCTCCTCTGTGGGGCAGAGCTGTCAGCAGCCTCCAGGGAAAGGGTGGAGCAGGCTTAACTGTGGTGGGGTTCTCAGTGGTTACAGGAAGTATACAGTGCTGGGCTCCTGCTTTGCAGAGCTGTTCGTTGCTTCAGAAGGGATCTGGCTGATGGGTTTGCTGGATTTGAGGTCATAGTGGCAGTCCCTCGGTCCATCAGTTGTCCTTCATCTGGCTGATGTGTCCCATTGCATGTTTTCCCTGCAGGGCTCTGAATGGAATGCCTCCAATCTGGAAGACTTGCAGAACAGAGGGTAAGTAGCTTCAGGCCATCAGCTTAAAAGCAGGAGCCTGCCCTCAACACTTGTCTATGCAATAAACCTTACCTGCTGAGTAACCTGAGACTTATTAAAGGGTTTGCAGATCTGAACAAGCTCTTGCTTCCTCCAGAGTCCATGTCCCACAGACAGGCACCCTAAAGTAAAAGAATCTCTTTTCCTGACCTTGACTGACATCCCCTTGGTGAGCAAAGGAAGCCAGCAACCTCATAGCTACAAGCAGCAGAAAGCTACAGTTACTTAACTGGATGCTGTGTTGCTGGCTCCGTGCCCCTCTCTCAAGCCCTCACCATTACTGGAGCCTGGAGCTCCAGACTGCAGCAGGAAGGAAAACGTGTAAAGGAGCGTTTGTTCCTTGAGTGGGGCCCAGTAGGAAGTACAGTGCTGTAGCTCTAGGGCTTAGCGATGCGGGCTGCTCCACTTCCTGCCTTTCCTCTCTTTCAAGCATAAGGTTAGGGTGTCCTCTCCCTAGGTCGGGTGGATCTGAGCACCAAGATTGTGTAATTAAACCATTACTTACAGGCTTGGCTGATTCATGCCAATCTGATGGAAAAAAAATAATCACAGCTGAACTGTGTTTAATGGCATACTCTGCTCCATGGAGAACCAGCGTAGCAAAATTGACTCAGCCAAGGGTCTGCTGCAGTTTCCGTGTTCAAGCAGGTCCCACTTGACTGCTGATGATCTCATACCAGCCAGAGAGAAGGGACATCCCTCACAGTGCTCTTCTAATAGTCTGGCAACCCAGCATGAGTGCAGCTCATAGAAACCTTACCAGTGACCCTCGGGGCTAGGGGTCCTGGATGGAGTGGTAAAAGCCATATGCTTTCTCTCTCTCTTTCCTTTCCAGAAAGCTTAGGGAGAAGAAATAGATCTTCCCAGTGGCTCGTTGTCTGTTAACTCTCTCTGTAGTTATTTTACATGTTTGTTTAACCATGGTATTGCTCCTGAGCTTGTGCCTTCAATCTTCTGTGTTATTGCTGCAGCAGGAGGAAAGACTCACAAAGGAGCATTTAGAAAGCATCCAAACACAAGCAGAATGGGCTGTGCAGGAATGTTAGCAACACTGAGAGCAGAGAGGTGATGGGCAAGCAGAACCACCTGACAGCTGTGAGGAAGAGCTCTGAGTTATTCAGAGAGCCCTTTTGTCTCTGCTAGTGCTTCCTTGCTCTCAGCCCTGATTTCCAGGGAGGTACGTTCAGGGCTGCAGCTCTGAATGCTGTGCATTTTGCCCATCACAAAGGGAGGCGAAGCTGTTATCTAGGAGCTGTGATGTGTCTCTGACCCTGCTGCATTCTGCACAGTCTGCATTTCTGTCTGCTGCCTGTTTCCACGCAGGGTGCGGTATATTTTGAATGTGACTCGAGAAATAGATAACTTCTTCCCTGGCCTTTTTGAGTACCATAATATCCGGGTGTATGATGAAGAAGCAACAGATCTTCTGGCTTACTGGAATGATACCTACAAATTCATCTCCAAGGCAAAGTAAGTCTTTTCAGAATGGACCGAGCACATTTAGAAGATACATACTAAGCATGTGTCACTTTCCCAGTGGTTTTGTCAGCTAGTTTTCTTCCTTGCCTGCCTAGACATTCATTTTGTGGTCTTTTTAAGTGCCACAGTTGCCTTCCACTGAGCTGTGGTTCTTATATGTGCTTGTAATAGGAGCAGGTAGGACTGATAAGAGGTGATCTCTCCTGTATCCGGGAGCTAACAGTTTACCTGCTGCTTAAGGAACACAGTCAGTCTCCAGAGTGCTGGTGGGAGGAAAAGGCAATAACAAATGGAGCAGGTTTATCAAAAGTAAGAAGAAAAACCTTAAAATATGAACACAAACATAAGCTGTTCCCTGCTTTGCGAGGCTGTCCCGTGAAGCCCACTGTCTGGAAGCAAGTTCATGTAGTGCTATATAGAGCAAACTCTTCCATTTTAACAAGAGAAATGCCTGCATAAGTCTCTGAGCTGTCAGTTACACCGAGTAATCTGATAGTGAATGTTGAAAGTTGTCACTTCTTACTGCAAAGAACTGCATCCCAGTTATATGAGCTGTCTCCAGTTAATTCAGCAGCCTTCTTATGGGAAAGCTGGTCAGAAAGCAGAGTGGCAAATGTTGCCTTTTAAGTATTGTTTCCATTATAGCAGTCTGTCTTCTCTTAACCACAGCTGGTGCTTGCGGATTTCTGGTAGCCTTGAAAAGCTGGCTTGTTTGAGCATGGCTCTCCTGAGCAACTTGTAGGTACATATTTTATTGAAGACTGTTTCTTTAAAAGGCATCACTGTTCTCCCTTGAGTTCTGACTTTGACGTGTTGTCATCCTCATTCTGCCCAGAGTAATTTCCACTGGGCTTGAACAGTTGGGCCTCAGTTCTTCACGTGATGAGATGGAAGTGAGCAGGCTTTCAGGCTGGAGCTGTTACCATGCCCCTTCCTTTGTCCTGTCGCTTGCTGGCCAGGGGTTGTGTTGGCCAGCAGTCTTTAGACTGCTATAAGGCTTTCTTGACTTTGTAAGTGCATGAGGATGACAACACTTCAAAGGCAGTACTTAAGGGAGAACAGTGATGTGCAAAGACTGCTATAGCACAGAGCCCCCAGACAGCGCAGACATCTCCGAGCAGTGTGGCTGCAGGTGTGGGCTCAGGCAGCTGTGATGGCTGAAGCCTGGGCTTGTTGAGGCTCGTGGCTGTGTGTGCTCCACATCCCAGTTTGTCCTGTGGGAGCTTCGTGTGGCTGGCAGTACAGAAACCTGGCACACAAAGGAGAAAGCTCTAGGTCCAAAGTGAAATGTTCTCAGCCTGCACTGCCCGGTGCACAGAGGTCAGAGATAAGGGCCAGCTAGCCTTCCTCCTCCCGTTTCATGGCAGGCAAACACCTGAATTCCTGGGAGCAGTGCTGGCTGCCCACATGTGCTGCCTGTACCAGCCTCCCCCAGGCACAGCGGGTGCTCCTTGGGCTCACAGACACTGTTTGCTTTCCCTTCAGTAAGAAAAACCTCTCGGTCTGGGTGGGAGCGAGGAGGGGTTTCCAACACCTGGCTAAAGCAGAGCTGGTTTTGTCCAGTCACCAAACCCAATAAATATGTTGTCAGTAGTTTACCGTGGAAAAGGATCTTTGTGCTAGCAGCCCTCCTGAACTGCTTGGAACCTTCCAAGATTATGTCTGTAGACAGTGAAACCGTGTTTGTGTGACAGATGCCCTTTTTAGTTGGGGAGCTGCTTGTTTCCAGTGGGCTGTTAAGGCTGGAGGATCCATATCAGTCCTCAACAGTCTTCCTAAATCTGCACAAACAAACGATGTTTTCCACTTAGGAAGAGCTCTTGTAACTAAATCTGTTAAGAATACTAAGATCTCGTTCTTCACTTTCTTTGTCTCTTGCTCCAGTTTGTAAATTGGATTTCCAGATGACAACCAAGAGACTCCAAACGAGTCCATGGCATTGAGAATATTGGATAGTGCTCTGGTAGATAATTCACTGTTTTCTTAAGCTTCTCAGAGGCCGTGCTTTCTGTTTAGTGATTCTCTTTGTCTGTCACGTCAGGAAAAACGGTTCCAAGTGCCTGGTGCACTGCAAGATGGGGGTGAGCCGCTCGGCCTCCACGGTCATCGCCTACGCCATGAAGGAGTACGGCTGGAACCTGGACAGGGCTTACGACTACGTGAAGGAGCGGCGCACGGTCACCAAGCCCAACCCCAGCTTTATGAGGCAGCTGGAGGAATACCAGGGGATCCTGCTGGCAAGGTGAGCGGGAGGAATGACCGGGAATCTTAAGGGTAGAGCTTCCATCCCTGCGTTACGGAAGGTTGTGGTTATCTGGAGAAAGGTAGCGCTCTTTTCATGGCTTGGGATGCACTGGAACAGGTTGCCCAAGGAGGCTGTGGATGCCCCATCCCTGAGGCATTCAAGGCCAGGCTGGATGTGGCTCTGGGCAGCCTGGTCTGGTGGTTGGCGACCCTGCACATAGCAGGCGGGTTGGAACAAGATGAGCATTGTGGTCCTTTTCAACCCAGGCCGTTCTGTGATTCTATGAAAATGGGTGTAACAAAGAGCTTCTAGGAGCCTGTTTGGCTTCTAAGTTGGCTGTAGTTTTCTTTAGGAGATTGCTACTACTGTCCAAATGCAGCATTCAGAGCTATGCAGCTCCAGCAGAGATAAATGGTGTCCCTCTTTCTTGGCAGGGAGCTGGCTTTGTCTCCATCCCAGCCTTCCAGCTCGCTGTTCAACGTGCCCCTCCTCAGCAGCTGGTCTGGTTTTATTTAGATCGCTTTGGTAGGTGTTGCTGTTAGGGGAGGGGACAGGATGTTCTGTGCATTGCAACAGTGGTGTTTGTTCCTGTGTGGAGTCCTGTGGCTGGGATGGGGTATGGGCAAGTGTCTTGTAATCCCAAACCTATCACCTGATTAGCAAAAATACATAAGTATTGCAAGAAATCTGCCTGTAAGCCGTGTTAAGCAATGTCTCACGTGATCAGCTGGAAGGAGGCAGTGATACTTTTGTGTTTTGCCAGATTATTTATGTAGGACCCTGGTGTGCCTTGCAGGGCAGCAGATTTCAGCAGAGCTCCCAGGCTGGCTTCCCTGCTACAGGAGGTGGCTGTTAACATCTTTTGGCCAAAGTAACAATTCCATAGCTTCTTAGTGCAGTTGAAAGGTGCCTGCCCTGTGCTGTTCTTCACAGCAGCTTGGGCATTCCTGTGCCCTCTTTAGGGCACCCAGGGCTCTGTTTCTCACCGCTATTCCCATCTTGTTTTTGTCCCTTTGGCCTTTCCCACCCACTTGCAGAGATCTCCCTTCCCTCTCTGTGCTCATGGCTTCCCACTCCACTTGCTTCCAGCACTCTGATACCTCTGTTGGGCCAGATCTGGGTTCCTGATTTTTACACCAAACCCCAAACTCTGAGCTAGAGATGACCTGAACACAAAGCATGGCCAGGCTGCGAAATTCAGTCTTTTTGGGTGGAGGAAAAAGAACTTTCAAGATGAGAAAAGCACCAACATCCTGTACAGCTTTCACAGGTTTGTAAACACCTGAGAAGAGCCCGGGGCTGCTAGCAGCTGCTGCATCACAGCTTCAAGCCCTCAGCCCTGCTCTGGCTAATCTGCCAGTCCGGTAGTTGGTGGCACATCTATGAAGCCACCCTCTATTAATGGCTTGGTTAAGAGTGTTGGGTTTTCTTTCCTGTCTGTTTCAGTAATTATTTTCTCAAGAGGGAAGTCCTCCTTGCTGCCAACACGTGGTGTAGCTGCCCTCCCACTTGAGCACACCACAGCTCCTGACCTACTCTGCAAGTCCCTGTACAATGGCACAAACAGGATTACTCGTGAGGCTTTAAAAAATGCAAGAGCAGTGCATTACATCTGTGCATGTAGGACTAAAAAGCCTGCAGTAAATGAAGCTTGACTGAAGCAAGGGACAGCCTCTCTGTGCTGCTGGAATGAGCCTTCTTTATGCAGTTTCTTCCTCATCTCCAAACTGCTTTTTCTCCCCTTTCTTCTCCATTATTTAGCGTTCCCCTCTGGCTTCCAGCTGCCTTGTTTGTTGCTGTGGTGTTGCAGGCCAGGTAAAAAACAAAAACCAAAAGAACCCCAACAGATTGATGCTCATGTGACTGCTCGGATTTCAGAGGGAAGGTCTGAGGGCAGCCATGTGCTGGCACTATCTAGTTACGGTTTTGTGTTGGGCTTATAGCAACTGGGACGTGTTTTCCAGCTGTAAAATGAAAACCCCCTGCCTGCTTTTAGTCACAACAGCACGCGTGTTTTGCTTTGGAGCTGTCATACTTCCTGGGATTAGTGAAGCTGTTCCCTCCCTCTGGCGATAGCGGCAGAGAGGCCGAGCTAAAACTCTGGTTCTTTTATTAGTTATGGTCAAGTTGCAGCAATAGTCCATTTGGCATCGCCTTGTGCAACTTGTGAGCCAGCAGCAGTGGTCTTCCCAGGAGCCTGGAGGTCTGGCTGCAGCGTGGCCATGAGCAAACAGCCACCAGCTGGGCTCTGCTGGGTGTGAGGAGAGGAGGTTCAGAAACCATCAGCAGCTTCTCCTCAGGTTATGCAAGCAGAGACACGGGCAGTCCTTGCCATCCCTTGCAGACAGACCCAGATCTATTGCTGCTGCCCAGCTGTGCTCCAGGACCCCCGGGGATGGAGCCTGCACCCCATGGCAGTGCCTGGTGGCATCTCGTCCTGACCTTCCTCTGGAAGGACCCCATTGTGCCCCGTGCCACACATGAAGGCTGTCACTGATGATAGGGTTGAGAAGCTAAATCCACTATGGTTTATTTTCCATAGCTGTTGGGCACCCACAACTAAAATTGCTGCATTCTAATTAGTTCAGTAGCGTCTGTTAATTAACTTAGCTGCAACCAGCGGATGTGTCTGGGAGCGATGCTCACACTGGCAGGGGACTTGAGAGGTTTGGCTGTGTCTCCTGCGGATTCCAGGGCCTTTCTGTGGTATGTGCTCTCCTCCTAGGGGCAAGTGGTGGAAGCACAGCCCTGTGGCCGCGGTCACTCGGCAGAGCCCTGGCCAGCTGGTGCGGTTTGGTTGTGACAGGTTGCCTCCTTGGCTCTCTGTGAGCCCAGGACACGGGCTGGTTTTTTGGCAGGTGGAAGTTATGGTGGTGCAATGCTCGGACCTTTCTAAAAGGGCTTTCCAAGAGCTGCAGAACTCTTGACCTTCCTTCCTGTGGAAAGTCAGGTGGTGTTTGGGGCTGATTGCTGGCTGCAGAGGATGTCCTCTGTGTTTTCCCATCACACTTGTACACGTACCAGCACACTTTTGGTTACCAGAGCCCCAGTACTGACTGCTGAAGTTGCTCAGAGGAAGCCGTGAGGGAAATGAGTCTTCATTCCATGTCCACCACCCAGGACTGGGGACCCCCTGCCCCTTCTGGTCCCTGCTCACCTGCGAGCACATGGGAAAACACCTGTTGGCTGAGGGGTAACCAGAGTCTGTAGCCAATCAAATTTTGTATTTGATGAGTAGACTGATAAAATGCTGCTGGGCAGCAGGGGGATGTGCGTGTGTGAGTGGGAGAGTGCAGTGGGATGTAGCTCATGGAAAGCAGCTTGTTACTGGGACAGCTCCTCCAGCAGCAGGTTTGGCCCTGAAACACTGAGGTTAAGCTGCAGCTGTGCTCACTGTCTCCAATATTTACAGTTTTCCTGTAGGCTGCATCCTCTCACAACGAGGTGGCTCTGGTATGTGAAAGCAGCACTCAGTGTTTCCTCTGCTCTTCCTCCCCGCAGCAAGCAGCGGCACAACAAGCTGTGGCGTTCGCACTCCGACAGCGACCTCTCGGACCACCACGAGCCCATCTGCAAGTCGGGGCTGGAGCTGAACAAGAAGGAGATCACTACCTCGGCCGACCAGATCTCCGAGGCCAAGAGCAACGACAACCAGCAGCCCATGTCTCCCATCTACCCTGCTGAGCTGGACCGGGAGCAGCTGGCGGAGGATGCGAACATGGTCAAGGAGAGCTGTGCGAAGGAGAGGAGGATCCACCTGGAGTTCACGTGTAGAGACTTCCACGTGGAGCAGATGGAGGACAAGCTGAACCTGAACAACATCAATGGCTGCACGGCAGGGTGCTGCGTGGATTCTGTCCCCCCCGATAACTGCCATGCTTCTGAGGCCTTAATGCAACTCCAGCACCCCTTGGAAATAACAGAATTTCCTGATTTGACTGTAGACGATCTGGAAAAAGACGCCCTGAAGCCTGACATGAACGTGCACTTGGTTCCCATGGAAGAATTCACTTCGTGCTTAAAAGACTCTCCCCAGTCCCCAAACCAAAACGCACCGAGTCCGCAGCAGAACGCCCAGCCCGAAGGGACGGACCTCAGTGCGGACAGGATTGACTTCTTCAGTGCTTTGGAGAAATTCGTGGAGCTCTCCCAGGAGAGCAGGTCACGCAGCTGCTCCCACTCCCGGCCGGAGGAGCAAGGAGCTGGGAGGAACGGGGCGGCCAGGCTGCCTGTGCTGGAGGTGCTGCCTGCTGCAGACCTGGGTGCGGACGCCCAAAGGAACAGCTCTGGAAACTCCCCTCAGGCATCAGATGACTCTTCCACAGATGAAGAGCAACAAAAGGTTAAAATGACTTGCTGGGTGCTTTAGGGACTGCTGTACCAACCTGCCTGTGGGTAGCTGCCTTGCTGTGGGGTTGCTGTGGACAGGGGTCTTCCTAGTTCCAGCCTTTGGGGGAGAGATTGCTAGATGCTTGTCCTTCTCTGCTTTTAGAGGCTTGCCATTTTCTGAGCTCTTTGCTCAAACACCTGTTTGCTGGCAGTGCAGGGCCCTGGCTGAGTCAACCTTGACCTGACCTGCTCTGCTGTTCTCATGAGAAACTTATTTTTGAGTTTCACATCAGGAGAGCGGATAGGTGGGACGTGAGCCATCAGGGCAGCTGAGGCCAGCCAGCATCCTGAACCTGCACGGGTGTTTGTCTGCCTCGAGGAACGCACCAAATAACGGGACAGAGCTGGCACTGCTCCCTGCTTGGAATACACCAGCACTGAGATAGTAAATCGAGGCAGATGTAGAGCTTCTGCTGATTGGAAAAGAGTGAGCCTGGCCAGGCCCAGGGGGGTGGACTCGGGCATGTCGTGGCTGACTTCTGCCCTGGGGCAGAACTCAGTAACAACTGAATTTAGGCACCTTTCTCCTATTATTGCTTTCTGCCCTGCAGCAGTCTCGCAGGGTTTGATGGTGTCCAGGGCCATCGTTTTTTAGGAGCCTCTCTTACTTAAATTCCATCCTGCATTGCTTGAATCGTTTCCATCTCCATGTGAGGCACTAAGGCTCATCCAAATAGAAGAGGCCGACTCTCTCCAGCAATTTGGCAGGAAGAGTTTCTGTGCTGCTGGGGGGAGCATTGCTGCCCGTTCTGCTCTGGGAAACCAGGGTGGTTCAGCACTCTGCCCTTCTCATGCTGCCCTTCTGTTCACTCCCCTACCTGAGCAGTCTCTTTGAACGTTTTCAGTTCAAAACTCGGATTTTTTGGTTAACTGTTTTTCCTTCAGAAGCCATGGCAAGAAAATAACAGTCCTTAAATCTCAGTCTGAGTGGAAATCCAGCCTGGAATATGTAGAGTGCAGGCCCGGAGATGATTGCTTCTGTGCTAGTGATCATTCTGTACTTGCGGTCCATCCCTGCACGTCAGCACGCATGCTTTCTGCTCCTTTGGAGGAGTGCACCCTCATTGCCTCATTAAGCTGCTGCTGTGTGCTGTTTGTAATTCCTGTTTCTGCCTTGCAGGAGGTCCCTGAGCTGCCTGGCACCGGCCATCTCACACGGTCCCACTCAGAAAATGCCATTTCGGTGAAGGAAATCATCACGGAGATCGAGTCCATCAAGCAGGGAGCGGGGCCTGCTCAGCAGAAGGAGGGTTCAACCAACCTCACCCCGACACCAAAGAGGAACACGGTGCACGACCTGCCGGCGGAGGCGATTTGGGCGTCGGAAAGGGTGGATCAGAGCGAAGGACACCAGGAAAAGGAGAAGGACCCTCTGCAAGCTGAGCAAGAAGCTGCTCCCTCGCCTCAGCTCTCCTCCTGTAAGTCAGAGCTGGAGGAGGGTGAGCAGCACAGCGCCCACCCCGAGCCCAAGTGGTGCCCCGGCTCCGTCCGCAGAGCCACGTTGGAGTTTGAGGAGCGCTTGAGGCAGGAGCAGGAGCACCAGCACGTGTCCCCAGTCTGCAGCCTACTGACCCGCAAGAACTCCAGGAACGACTCTGCTGCTGCTGAGCTGCTGCCGCGGGGGAGGACGGAGGAGCTGCCCTTGGATTTGGCTCCGGAGGGCGATGCAGTGCAGGGCTCCGAGGAGCTGCTGTCCTCGGGGGCAGAGCAGCCTGCGGGCAGGCAGCTGCCCACACCCCTCGCCCACCCCACGGAGCCCAGCCCGGGGCAGGAGGAGCGCAGGGTGGTAGTCTCGTTTGATGGCATGGAGGAGCCAGCCCTGCCCTCCCTCCTTCCCAAAAGAATCGAAATCATTGAGTTCACTCCTATGGTCAGGGCTGCCGACAGCCCCGATGCAGGCGATGAGCGGCCCGCAGCCCTCCCTCTGCTGGATGAAAACTTGAACCCTTCGCTGTGCTCTGAGAAGGCAGCGGCCTCTCTCAGAGCTCTGGTACGCCTACCACTGCCAGAGCACGCGGTACAGCAGCAGCAGGCCGCCTGCACCCTGCTCAGCCCCAGCGAGGAAGGCGCTGCCTTGTCTTTTCCCCTCGGTGCTGCTTCCCCCTCTGCCCAGCCCTCCTGCACGCCCTCAGCCAGCCCCGACCGCTCTGCGTTCCCCTGCGTGATCCGCCTGGAGGGTGTCACCGAGCAGAGCACGAGCACGGACGATGAGCCGACCACGCTGTGCGGCACTGCGGGAGCTGTGAGTCTCCCGTTCAGGGACGGCAGCCAGGCTCCATGCCAGGGCGGTGCTGGCTCCTCAGCCAGCCGGCACGCCACGAATGTGGGCCTTCTGGACATCTCCTTCCTGTGCTGCAGCCTGCCCCACAGCTCCAGCAGCCACAGCGTGGGGGAGCGCAGCAGCAGCCCCGGGCTGGTCAAGCAGCGAGCGAAGGAAATAGAGGCACGGATCCGGCACGCGGGGCTCACCACCCCCTCCCAGATGAAGCGCTCAGCATCCTTGGCCAAACTGGACTGCCTGGACCTCTCCAAGGATGACTTATCCGAGAGGGAGGTGGCTTCCCGCTGCGCCAGCCCCGTCCTCCTCACCTGCATGGCCTTGGGCCCAGGCTTCCGCAGGGGGAGATCGGAGCAGAGCTTGGAGAGCCCATGCGGGAAACACCACCCGTTCTCCCCACCCACCCTCCAGGATCCCAAACCTGCTCAGCATTTTGTAGAGCAGCTCAGAACAGCCGAGTGCATTGCCCAGAGCAGGCCGGTGCAGCGCCCGCTGGCTCAGTACGCCAAAGAGTGCGGCTCCAGCCAGCACAGCTCGGCTCCCTGCGCCGGTCCCACGTGGACTGCCCCCCAGGAGGGACCCTCCGTGTCGGCAGTGCCCCGACAGCAGCACGGTAGAACTCACCCATTGAGGAGACTCAAAAAGAGCAATGACAGAAAGCGGACAACCAATCCCCTCTATAACACCATGTGATCCCGAGCGCTCGGCCGTGGTTCCACTGGGGAGCTGCGCCGCGATCACCCAAGGGGCAGGTGTAATATAAGGAACATGCACTTTACTGGTTAATTTTATATGTATATATATTGTCATTTTACCGTTCCTGGCGCATGTAGGTGTGGGTTGGTTCTTCTGTGTGTGACTCTGACTGCAGGACTGTTGGTTGGTTTTGTTTTTTATGATTTTTTTATGAACTCGGATAACCTCAGATGTTCTTTTTGTTGTTGGTTTGTTTTAAAAGAACACCCCTCCCCGCTGAGAACGGACGCTGGCTCCCTGCAGCGGGGCAGAGGTTTGCTCAGAACCAGCTCCTAGGTCCTCACTTGAATCAGCCCCGTGCCTCGAGATGGTGCTGGGCACTGGGGCGAGAGCCCACGCAACTGTGAAGGCTGTGCCAAGTCCCCTCTGTTCGCTTTGTGCTGCAGGCTGGAGCTGGGCGGTGCTGGCAGGTCCCTCATGGAGCTCAGTTCTGCCTGTGTGCCCCGACAGGAGCACAGGGTGGGCTCGGGGACCCCCAGCTCCGCCCTCACCTCCTCCCCCAGCTGAGAGCCCACGACCCGGAGTGTTCTTCTAAAACAAACACCTCGATGGGGCGCGAGCCCTCCCGTTACTTGAATACTGCTGTGGGCCTTCCACGTTCATGGCCATATCGTGTCCTCTGCCCTCTGCTGCCTCCCTGCGCCCCAGAGCCGCCCCACGTCCCCTCTCCTCCCACCCCTCTGCACCCCAGAGGCCGTTGTAGTTGTTACACGTTGTGTTCCCACACTGAATGCAAAGCTTTGTCCTCTGCTGTCACTCCCAGCACTCAGCCCGGAGGGAAGATCTTTCCTGGAAGTTTTGGTTTTTGCTGGTTGTATATATGGTATTTATATAGATCTTTTTGTTTCTATGTTGGTTATTATTTTGTTTCCTTTTTTTGTTTTTTAAAGGGCAAGACTGCATTCTGTAAACTGGAAAACAGCATCACTTTCCTCACCCTCAGTGCTGTCCATGGCAATCTGCACCCAAACGGAGTGGCTTTGGCCAAACGTCTCCTCCAGCCCTGTGCTCTCTCAGAGCCCTTCTGCAGCTCCTGGCCTCCCCCAGACCCACACGGTTACTCCCCGTTTCAGCCTGCTCTGTGCTGCCTGGTGCCTGGCCCTGCCGGGAGCTGCAGAACGGCTCCTGCTGCTGAAAGTGCAGCGCCCAGAGGGCACAGGGCAGGAGGAGCAGCAGCCCAGGCCGTGCCTGGAAAGCAGCAGCTGTGCTGCAGGCTGTGCTGGGATGAGCTCACCTCCAGCTGCAGGGCAGCTCGTGCCACCGTCGCGAACTGGGAGGATTTGCCCCTCCTGCAGCTCCTGGGCTCCTCCTGCTGCCTTGCTGCAGCCCAAGGCCCCGGTGCATGTCCTGCTGTAGCTCCGCGTGCTGCCCTAGCAGTGCTGGCTGCAGGCTGGAGCGCAGCCCAAGGCTCGGATAGCACCGGGCCGTGGCTTGCTGCGGGGCCACGTGGCTCCCAGTGGCTCCAGCTGGCCTTGGAGCCGGGTGGGTGGCACAGAACAGCCGTGTGCCCGGGGTCAGCTGTGAAGGGCACACCTCCCCACCTGGTTTGGTTGAGGGAGAGGTGCCCTTTTTGCAGAGCAGAAATGTGCTTCCTCCCAATGCTCCTCTCTACAGAGCAGCAGTGCTGCAGGGCCTTGCTGTCCCCTTGTCCCCAGCCCAGCCTTGTTCCCTTCCAACATTACAGAGGCACTGGGGGGCTCTGAACCTGCTGGCAGAACAGGTGCACAGTGCTGGGTGCTCAGCCAAAGCTGAGTCTCAGAGGTCCCCCTGGGGCTGTGCACCCCATCTCTGTGCCGTCAGCTCTCCCCTTGCCGGTGGGCTTTTGGGAGGAACGCGGTGTTTGAAGGGCATTTTGTACAAAGCAGCCGTTCCTTCGGTCTCACAAAGCCCTCCTGGAGGACGCTCAGTTGTTTACATTGACTCCTGTACAATATCTCAGCCATTGCCCCCCGCCCCATCTCTGCCCGTACTGTAAGTGTGAGCCTTGCACAGACGGATGGCGCCCGCGTCCACCTGGTTTTTACACTGTGTTCTGTTGCACTCGATGGTGTGTGTGTGTGTGCGTGCGTCTGATCCCTCCCCGAGTCGTCCCATGTACAGACCCCCCCCTCGGCCCCATCCTGGAGGTGACCCCCGGCGGAAGGGAGCCTATGAGGAACCATTGGGCCGTAGCACTGGGATAGGGCCGTGCTCCCGGCCGTCTCCCACGGCACCAAGCCCCGTGCCGGTGCCTTTACATCCCTGCCCCCACATGCAATGTCCGTGTGCTCAGCTGTGACCGGGGATGGAGCACATGTGTGCCCCCGGGTGTCCCTCGGTGCCTGGGATCGTCCCTTCCCCCCCCCCCACCTCATACCCCTCCAAGAGACTTTATGACCGATGTGCTCCGCTGTTTTTAAATGTGAACTTGTGCACTGATGTGCAGATTCAATGTTCTTGTTACCGAATGAATAAAAGTTTATTTTGACGATGCCTGCCTGCTGCCTCCTGCTCGGGGCCGGGGGCTCCGTGTCCCCAGCCAGAGGGCCCAGGTCACGCACTGAGGGCGGAGGACCCCAGCCCCAAATTCCCTCTGGGGCCGTGCCCAGAGTGAGCCCAGGCATCGGGGGTGTTGCAGTAGGGCTGGGGGTGCCCGGCCTCCCCTGCTGCCCCCGTGCCCATTGGAAAAAGGCTGCTGGGGTCCCCTGCCCCTCTGGGGATGTGCAGCGGGGCCATGGGGGGCAGAGCTGGGGGGTGCTGTGGTGGGATGTTGTCCTGCGGCCCCCGGGCGGATGGGTGAATGAACGGACAGGCGGGTGGGTGGGTGGGTGGATGTCACTTTCCCTGCTGGCCCGCTCAGCTCAGCCAATGCTCTGCTCGGTGCCCTTGTAGGGGCCATCGCCCGCTGCCTTTCCAGGAACCCCCTGCCCCGGCTCCCCCCGGCCCTACGATCCCTTTAATCCCCTTTGGGCCGGGGCAGTCCCTGCGGGGCCGTGCTCCGCTAAATCCCAACGAGCATCTCGTGGGGGCGGGCGAAAGGGGGGAGGGGGGGGCATAGGGATGCTGCGCTGCCACCGCCCCCCGCAGCGCGTATCCCCCATCCCGGTGGGTTCGGGGCGGGCAGCGCTCGGCCGGGGGCGGGCAGGGCCCGGTAAGGGCAGGCGGGGCCGGGCCCCCCCCTCCCCGCCTCCTCCCGGTGCCCGCAGCGGGGGGGCCGTGCCGGCCCGGCTCCGGGCTGGGCTCAGCTGTTCCCTGCGGCACTGCGCGCCCCGCGCAGCCCGACCGAGCGGAGCC